>NTPY01000635.1:1854642-1872368 GCA_002922825.1 Brachionus calyciflorus | reverse complement strand
ACCAACTGAGGTCTTCGATCTTATTAATGACTTAAATTATTGGCTTTTAGAACAGGTTGATTTTTATAAAAATAATAATTTACCAGAGTCGAAAATTAATTAGAAAAGAATCTGTAGTTATAATTTATAACTACAGATTCTCCATTTTAAATAATATTTGCATCTTAAGTTTAAATCTCAGACAAAAAAAATGAATTAAAGGTAAAAAAAAACACGTATCTTGTGTGATTTTTATGTTGTATTTTTGTCAAGCTATTCTATTTGTCAGACAGACTTGTGTGTTTATCATTATTTCCTAAAAGATTTTATATTTTGATGCAGATTAAAGCTAAAGAAAAAGGAGAAAAATAAAAAATTTATATCAAATTGACAACTAGATATGAGTGAACTGAAATTAACTTCAGTACAATCCAAAACAAAGCTAAAGTTCAATTTAAACACTGCTTAAACAGAGCCATACACAAAACCAACAAATCACATGAACATTTTAAATATTTTTTGTAATGATTTCCATTTAAATAGCAATAAACATGCTTTAAAATGTATTTGTGTTGCGTTAGATTTGTTTGCTGGTTTAATTTCGAAACCGTTTGCACACTCTGTAAACATTGTTCATGTTTTCGTTGTTTTGGATTGCACTGTAACTAACTATTTTTGAGTTTCGGCAAAACTTTTTGCTGTGCTGAATCAATGTGAATAGAAAAAAATAACTTTATTACTTCCGCGATGCTTAGAGTTTCTGGTTTTCGAAGATCCATTACGTGCCTTAAAATAAAGTGATTAAATTTTATAAAAAGAGCTTTTAAAATAAAAATTTAAATACTTCAAATTCTTGAATAAATGAGAATAGTCTTGATTTAAAATTAATAAATTTCCAAGTAAGTTATCTATCTTATCATAACCTCCAAAAGAACTATCAATAACTATATTGTTAACTGGAATAAAATATACATATTTTTTCATTTCATTTGACAAATTAAAGCATTCTATTTCTTTAACTTCGGCTAAAATAACCTCTCTTATTGTATTGACCGATTTTGTTATATTTTCGTTATTCGAAAATTCCAATAAGAGTTTTTCACTTGCAATATCAATTTCATTCATTACATTTCCACACCAGTCTATTTTTTGTTTTTTAACAAATGACATCTACCAAAAGAAAAAATTTAAATGTTTTTATTGTTTCACAGCAGACACAGAAAAAAGATAGATTCTTGAATTTTCTTAAAATCTCCATAAGACTCAAATAAAAATTAAAATTTATAATGTAAATTATTATAAATTATCTAGATTTTTATGTGCATAGTTATGATTCATGTAAAGTCAGATGAAAAAAATTTTGAAAAACACTAAAAACTTAACTTTCTATTCGAAAAAAAGAAAATTAAAAAAGACTGTATCCAGACTCAAAAAAATCTTTTATTTTTTTTAAAGTAATTTTCTTTGGAGTAAGGGAACGTAAACATAGGTGTTGGCCGTCTTGAAGGTGTCGAGGAATTTTTTTATGAAGAATATTATGATTAAAAATTGATGAATTTAAAACAGAGATTCAAAATTTAATTTACAAGACGCCACAATATTTATTTTTCACCATTTACCGACACTACACAGTTATTTAACAGTCTGGTTTTTCGATGTTTATGGCTAATTTCCTTAAATTTATAATTATTTCTTCTCCTTAAATAAGTTTTAAAATTCATTAGATAACTCATTAGCAAACTTAATTTCAATTAGTCCAACCGAATCGACACACAAATTTGATTTGTGTTAGCTAAGATAGTCATAAAAACCACAATAAAAAGACTTTTAACTATTACAAAACAAGGACTTAGAAATTTGTTTTTGAAACAATTAACATGTTTAAACCCTGTTTAAACAGCTGTCTTTTTTTTCTTTTTTTTTCTTACGAGAACCATGTTTTAACGATTTAAATGATCAAATTTAATGTGTGTTTCCTTTTAAAGAGTCAAAAAGAATTTAAAAAGCATTTAACAAAAAAAATTTATTGATTTGATTTATTATTTATCAATTATTCAATTTATTTAAGGAGTTTTCTATTTAATTATTGAAACTTTAATACTTTTAATAAGACTATTGATCAAATCGATTAAAAATAAGTTAAAAATTAATTTAATTTTTTTAATTATTTTATTCCAATATATTTAAATAAATAAATAAATATAAATGCCTGTTTTTAAAGTTTTTTTTTAATTTTAAATGGTTCATTTTCGAGAAAAAAAAATAAAATTGTCGATGAAAAAACAAAAATAAACGAGTAATGCAATCACTTTACACATATATAAATGAAAAGTCACAAAAAAATATTTCAAAATGATAATCAACCAATTCAGAATTGGCATTACACGAAGAAAAAAAAAAGGAGAATTCTAAAAGTTTTCTTTTGAAATTCGATTCCAACAAAAAAAAATAAACACATCGACAAACTAATAATAAACGAAAAAGACAAATTAATTTTTTATGCGTAAAAATTTTAAAATTTATTAAAATTTCATAAAAAAAAATTTTCAAAAAATCTAATTTTTTAACACCTTTTTTTCGAATAAAAAAGAATCTCTTAAGAATTTTAAGAAAAAAAAATTCCAATTTGAAAAAAGCGGCTTTTTTTTCAAATTTAAAATTTTTTCCGAGATTTTTTTAAGACGAAAAAAAATTATTTTTTATCTTCATTTCCAGGCGAGTTCTGACCATTATTTTGACTCTGAACATTATCTTGCTTGATTATTTGTTTGTGTTCACTGCTCTTCATTTGATTTTGTACCATACCTATTTTATTATCAACATAAGTCATTTTTTTCATTATATTATTTTGTTGTTGTTGATGTTGATATCCTGTCTGACTATGATACGGCCTCCTTGTATTATTATTATAGCCTTGATTATAATAGTTTTGTTGTGGCCTATTTTGGTTATTTACTTGATAATTATTAACATACCTTTGTGCATTTGGAGGCGCTTTATTATTAAAATTTATTTTATTAACATTCATATTTTGTCCTTGTAATTGATTAGGTAAAAGTGGAGGATTTGGTAATAGTGGAGGCTGTTGTGGTGGAAGTAAAGGAGCTTGTTGAGGATTTGGATTATAATGGCTTTGTAATGGTTGTTCTAAATTTCTATAATAATTCTGACTTATTTGTTTGCTTGGTTTGTCGAAATTCATTGAATTTTCAAAACCAGTGAATACCTGTTTAGGATTATTCATTTGTAAATTATTAACATTCCGAGCATTTGCGGCTGTTTGTTGTTTATAACTAGTATCAAATTGTTGATTCAAAAAAGGGTCTTGTTGTTGCTGTTGATTATCACTTTGCATGAATGGCGAGTTAATCATTGAGTTTGAGAGCGACGATGACAATGGTGTTTGTCTATGAGATGATTGCTGTTGAGCATTCTGTTGTTGTTGTTGCTGTTGTGGTGCTTGGATTAGATTAGCCAAGCCAAATTGGGATGTCTGTTGTTGATTTAGATTATACCCTTGGCTAAAGAGTAAATTATTCGATAATTGATTTTGGCTTAAATTAAA
The DNA here is from genome assembly GCA_002922825.1 of Brachionus calyciflorus. NCBI lineage: Eukaryota > Metazoa > Rotifera > Eurotatoria > Ploima > Brachionidae > Brachionus > Brachionus calyciflorus. The sequence continues at coordinate 1,868,824 of NTPY01000635.1, read as the reverse complement.
TAGTGATTGTTGTGGTAGAGGTGGCTGGGGTTGTGGCGTTGGCTGACCAAATTGATTAGTCGATAAATTAGTTATTTGAGAGGTAAAATTATTCTGAAAAAATCCCATATTACTATTAGCTTGATTTTGATTTTGAGCTTGACCATTTATTGAATTTGTTTGATTGGGAAAGTTTTGATTATTAAAGTATTGAAATTCTTGTGGTTTATTATATTGTATTTGATTGACAAGTTGTTGATTCGATGTATTTTGATTGTTATATTGAGGCTTTGAAATGACATTTGGATTTAGTTGGTTATAATTTGGTTGAACAAAAGGAGGATTTGGCTTTTGATTTTTTTGTTGATTAAAGAATTGATTTTGATCAAATCCGTTAGGGTATGGATTGATTTGAAGATGAGCTTGAGGTGGCGGTGGTGGTGGAATAGCACCAGGTGGCATTTGATTAATAAAATTTTGTTGTTGTTGAGGTGGTGGTGGCGGTGGTGGAGCTGTATGATAAAAGTTAAGCATTTCTTTTGAATTAAAATCAGTTAAGCTAAAATCAAATAAGCTATTTAAATTATTTTTATTTTGATTTTGCGGTGGTGGTGGTTGTGTTTGTGGCGGTGGTTGTGGTGCCATTGGTCTAGACTGTGACATAAAGGGTTGTACGAGCTGTGGCGGGTAAAATTGCTGCAAAAATTGAGGTTGAATTTGACCTTGACTCATATTTAGCATTAAATTAGATGCTGATAATTGAGAGTTAGATTGAGATGGCGATGAAATTAGACTTGTTTGACTATTTGTTGAAACAGGTGGATATGGATAAGCACCATGAACTACTTGAGGAATTTGAGAAAGTTCATTTTGATTTTGAATTGAATGTGTTTCTTGATTTGAATGAGAAGATAAATTAGAGCTTGATTGATTTTTAATAGAACTTGATGAATTCGATGTTTTTAGACCCTGTTGTTCACTTTGCTCTACATTTAAATTATTTTGACCAGTTGTCATTTGTTGTTGATGTTGTTGTTGTTGTTGTTGTTTGTGTTGAATTGAAGTTACTGTAACAGCAACAACAGCAGCTGCAGCAGCGGCGGCAGTAGCTGCAACAGCAGCACTACTAGTTGCTTGATTAATCAACATTTTATCATAATAATTATTAATTTGTTGATTATCTATATTTTGAGCATTATTATTTGGTGATACAACATTTGATCCGGGATTATTTGATGATGTATTTACAGATACACTCAAACTTTTACTTTGTTCTGATTGAGTCATTTGTTGAGTGGGTTTAACAGTGCAAACATTTTTATGCGCTTTTTCACTCTCAATTTTAACTTCTTTAACATCGTCTTTTGTCCTTTGTGTAATCTCGACTGGTTTGACTTCTTTTTCCACAACCGTCTTAATTTCTTTGGGCATTTCGGGCGCTTTTTTTACCTCATTTTGACTAGTACCATTATCCCATACTTTTTTACATGATTCAATTTTCATGCTCAAATCAACACTGGCTGATATTTCTTCTTTTTTCGAAGTAGTTTGATTACTATTTTTATTATCATTGTTATTAGGATTTATGTTATTGTTATTAGAATTATTTGGTCCTGATTTGACAACTTGAGCGACTGTTTTGGACCCTGGTTTAGCCATTTCATTTTTCCATGTTTGAATATTACTCATAATACCAGGCTTTTGAGCTATGGGTTTTTGTTTAGCAGGTTCGATTTTACTTGTATTATTTGGTTTTTTAAAATTTTTTAAAGCTTCTTTTTTTTTGGCTTGAGCAGCTAGTTTAGCAGCCTCGGCGGCAGCTTGTGCAGCCTTTAATTTCTCGGCTTTTTTATCGCGTTTTGTTTTGACTTTTTGAAAACCATCGTCATCATCTTTATCCTCGTCATCCGGAGAATTATCCTCAACTAGATTAGTTTCATCAGGTATATAATCAACAATAACTACACCAGCTCTATTATTTAAATCAATGCCACTCAGAGGATTTGGTTTTGGCGTCGGTTGTTGAGCTTTTTCTTTAGTTGTTTGATTCAAGGCTTCTTTAATGGCATCTGGATTATCTGCTATAATATTATCAACTCTATAAACATGCAAATTAACTCTATTATTTGGTCTTTGTTGATTAAAGCTTTTCGGTCGTGTATTTTCTTGAGGATTTTTTTCATTTTTATAATTTTGATTCTCAGCTGATTTCGAATTATCACTACTCCAATATTTAGCCGTATATCGTGGATCATTTGGATTTGTATTTTGTAAACTTGAATTTCTGCCACTAGTACTTTTAGTATTGTAATTATTAGTTGGTTTTTTTGGATAGAATGTTTTTTTTTGAAATTTTTGACTCTCTTGAATCTCTTTTATTGGTTTAGTATCTTCAATTTTCTTATGTCTCACACTGCTATCTGATGCTGTTTCCCATTCATCATACATTTCTTGGTCAGTTGTTGTATGCTCACTATGCTTAGTCATACTAGTTTGATCTCTAGAACGATTTTGAACTTCTTTTTGCTCTTTTTGACTTGAACTATTACTCAAATTTGTCTTTGAATTATAATAATTTTTAGTTTGATACACAGAACTACGATGACCACCTCGATACGATGAAGAATAGTTATAATTTCTACCCGAATAATTATTGTATTCATAACTATTATTATTGTTATAATATCGATTATTATTATTATTATTTGGATAAGAATTGTAGTAATTTTTCGAATCGCTTTCGTAATAGTCATTGGATCTACGAGTTGTTGTACCTCGTTTGTATGTAGATTGATAGTGATTTGAGCCATTTTGACGTCGAGTGCTTGAATTAGTTGATCCGGTTGTTGGTCTATTGTGAGAGTTTTGAGTGTATTTTTTAGAGTTTTGTTCGTCCTCTTCATCTTCATCAGTGTATTCATCATAATCATCATCATCGTAATCGTCGTCATAATTACGACGATTTTGATATCGTTGATTAGATCTCGATTGATAACGATTTTGATTATGAGATTTTAAATTTTCTGTTTTAGTTGGATATGTCGGTTTTTGTTGTTCTTCTTGTTTGACAATATCTTGTTGAGGATTTTTATTCCAAACTGTTGGTGGTGGTTGTTGTTTAGGCTCTTGGGTCTCTTGTGTATTTTTAACTTCTACTTTTTGAATTTCGGAATTTTGTGTCTCAGTTTTTTTTTCTAAATTCTGATTTGTTTGAGTTGGTAGAGTTTTTTTTGTTCCCAGAGTTTGTAATTTGGACTCAATTTCTGGTACACTCTGAGTCAATTGTTTAATGGATTTTTTTGGTTCGTTTTGTAGTGTTTTAGTTGGTTCAATGGTTTGTTGAGATTGTTGAACTGAACTCTGATTTTGAGATGATTCGTATTTTTTGTTATTTGTTTGATTTTGGTATCGATTGTTGTTTGTTGTTGTTTGACGATTTTGAGTGTTTGTATAAGTATTTTGATTATTATTATAACGATTTGTTGAATTGTTGTAATTGTTGCTATTTTGTGTGTAATTCTGATTGTTGTAGGATTGACGATGGTTCGTATGTGAATGAGATGGTTTTTCGCCTTTGTCGCTTTGATAATTTTGTTCTGGATTCGGTTGAGTATTTGTTGATGGTTGATGTGGTTGATGATGATAATTGTTTGTCGAATTCGAATTAGATACAGTATTATTTGAGTTGTAATAATTTTGTTTATGAGATATTGGTCTTGATGGTTGATTGGATGAATGACCGGAGTCTGATTGATCCTCATTTCTATCGTTTCTTTACAAAAAAAATTGAAATTAATTGATATTAAAAGAAATTTATATTTTTAAGATTTTAAAATTTGATTTATTTTCAAACAAAATTCAGTCAATAATTAAATTTTTTTTTAGATCTTTCTAAAATCAATCGATGGCTAAATTTACGCATAAGAACTTTTAGGATCATTTTGACTTTTATGTGAAATTTTTTAATCATTTATTTTTGAATTTCTTCATAAAGGCGAAATTTTTATCTCAAAAAAGTGTCTTACAAGCTCAAAATATTAAAATATTTACATTGTAGTTATTTATTTACAAAATTTACCGTAAAACCTTGCTTATAAGCCACTAAAAATCGCCTCTTTTAAAAGGCGAAATCGTACACAAGAAAAATTAATTTAATACCTAATTATGAGATTCCTGATAGAGATCTATTTGAATTTTACAAAATAAAAAGGAGGCTTAGGGGGCGCCTTTAAGCAAGGTTTTACAGTACAAATAATTTTGAAATTAATTCGAAATCACAGTAACTATGCCCTATTTTAAAATGTCTGGTCTCAACAAAAAATTTTGACCTAAAATGATTTCAATCAGTGGAATTTGTACAAGTTATAATTACTTGTAACTTCTCGACTTCTTTTAGTTAAAATATTTTATCAATAAACGAGTTGAAAAATAAATAAATTGTGTTATTCTTTCTTTGAAAAAAATATTTTGTTTTGTTGGGTGGTCCTCTGTCATTACAATTACACTCCGTAAAATGTTTTAAACATCATAAGAAATGACAAATGAAATCAAACTTTTAAACTTTTTGAAAATTGAAAACAAATAAAGGAAAATTTTCTTAAAAAAAATCGAATTTGAAGCATTTTTAGTTTAAATCTAAAGTTATCTTATCTCTTTAAAATTTTTTTATTATATTTAAAAAATTTCGTTTTGTATTTGCCGATTTTTATCAAAATGAATTTTTTTTTTCAACAAAATAAAAATTTTAAATTTCTAAATATTTTTTTTATCTCAAAATAAACCTAATAGACAAACTCTTAAGGAAACTAAACATACAAAATTTTTTCAAGATTTTTTTATATTTTAAGTCAAAGTATTTTTCTCACCTGTTTCTTTGATAATTATTTGTATTATTATATCGATTAGTATTATTAACATTTTGATTTGAATTTAAACTGTTATTATAATTACGATTCGATTGGTTATACGAATAATTCGGATTATTCGGTTTTGAATAATTGTTAGGTCTTGTATAACTATTTGAATTTCTATTGGTATTACTAAAACTATTCAAGTCTTCATTATTTTCAGTATTCAAATTTTTTTGTTCATTTATTTTTTTAGCTTCTTCAGCTCTCCTCAATTTAGCTCTTTCTAAAGTCTTATTAACTTCTTCATTTTTCTCTTTTCGTTTATCCTCCCATATTTGATCATCTAAATCGTCTTGATTCAATTCTTCTATAACTAAATCCTTTTTATCGTCTTCCTTACTTCCACTTTCACCCTTGTCCTCATCATCATCACCATCATTAAATTCTAAAGTCTCATTATAATCAACACGATCACTTATTAGCGCCCAATTATTATCATCTAAATTCGAATAGTCAATTTTATTCGAATCATTCAAATTTTCCTTATTATTTGAATCGACTATTAATGTGTCGTTTTTGTTGTATAGATAAGGTCTCCTTGTCGTTGTTGTAGTAGTTGATGAAACCTCTTCACTATTTCTATTGTTCTCATAATTATTATTGTAATTGTTATTATATTTATTTCGATAATTTTGTTGAGGATTTTTCGGTACATAATTCGATCTATATTGATTTGTATTTGTATTATTATTATTGTTATTATTATATGAAGAATTATTGTATCGCTGATGTGGTGGTAAATAGGGTTGACTAACTGGAGATTGAGCTGGTGGGGGACTTGGTTTAGGTTGTTCAATTACTTCAGGTTCTTCAATAGTTTGTACAGGAGCCCTTGTTGACCAATTACCAACGTTTGTTGGTTTCAATACAGGCTCATGAGTAGTTGTCGAATTAACAGATTCTGAATTTTCATTATTATTTAAATTAGGCCCAACAGATTCGGTTTTTGGCTTGGTTAACTGAGAATTTTGTTTTTCATTTTGTAAAGCTTCGTCCAATTTAGGAAAATCCTCTTGACTTATTGAATTATTTCTATTATTTCGTGTAGTTGTTTCACTAAAAGAGTTATTTAGATTTGATTCGTGACCCCAAGGCGATGAACCACTGACTACAGCCGCTATAGTCGGTCCATTTGCCGATTGATTATTTTGATTTTGTTGTGAATTATTTGAATTGTTTTCATTTGTTGAATTTAATTCAGTGTTTATTAGACTAGGATTAAATGTTCTCATACTAGGTAAATGAGCAGGTGGTGGCATACGACGTGCTGCTACAGCCTTGCCTAAAGTTTGCATACCAATATGAGCTGGTCGTACAACTGTTGATTTATGTTGTGGTTCAATAGATTTACCCTTAAATTGATTATTTATATTTAATGTAGAAAATTTGTTCGAATTTGATGTTGACGACACGGTGCTCGAACTTGCTTTGCTTATTTGCTTAGCCATTGTTAAATTAGATGATGATGATGATGATGACGATGCACCGGTCGCTTGAGAATAATTTAAACTGTCGCTTTTTTTACTCGTTACATTGTTGCTCTCTTGATTAGTATGTAAAGACATTTTTTTTAAAAAAAGAAAAAAAATCTATAACAAAAAAAAAAAAAAGACAAATGTTTATTTTAAGTATCTTGTTACAGACCTAATGGAGCTTAGTAATTAAATTACTGAGAGAGAGAGAATAATATTAAAAAAAATAGCGACTTAATAAGTGAGAGTTTGATTTAGTATAACATGTTGTGGCATATTTAATTTATTAGCTAAAGGGAGCTCATATGTATAGTATTGACAGTGTTTAAGTATAATGTGTATGAACGTTAAGTTAATTTAATTTCACCAAAGAAAACAAAATAGATATGGTTAACAAAAAAAAAAAGTTGCGTAATTAGGCAAAGAAGATATGGTAATAATATGCTAATTTATAAGCACCTTCTGGGATTTTTTTTTGTTAAGTAAATGTCAATATATTTTTCTAATCTCTTTTGTTTTATCTTAAATTAATTAACGCGCTTAGTCTAATGCGTAATTTAGATGAATTTTAAGAAACAAAAAAAAATAATTTTTTTCTTTTCCATAATAATCTTATGCAATTTTTCAGAAAAAATATTAAAATTTTTTTGAATTAAAAATTTCTAAAAATTTGTCCGACTTAGAATTTGATTCGTTGTAATTTATTTTGAATTTTAATTTCAAAATTCTTACGAAATTCAATTTTTTTTTCTCTGAGAATCAAAAGATATTTTTTACATATGTATTTATAGAATTACTTATAAGTACCATTTACTAATTTTCTGATAGTTCAGCATTATTTCATTTCTTGAAATCGAATATTGGCCTTTTTGAATTGCCATTTATGAAACTTAATAAATTTTAAAGACTTAATGTCAAAAAGGAGCTGTTAAATTATGTTATTCTACTTTATTTTTTTACCGTAATCATTCGATGACTGTACCGGTACATTTGTCTTCCACACCCTTTTTTGTACAAATTTATATATATCGAATGTTCACGGTAACCAGAATTTTTTTATTTCTTTGTCAGTGGTTATTTTTAACATTCCATTAGATTCACAAATTGATTATATGAAAAACCAGAATTAATTTTTGGAGAAAAAAAAAATTAACGAAAAAATACAAAGCTTTGTCCAAAAAGATTTTCAAAATTAGAGAGATTTGTACCTAAGAAATTCATTTATAAAGGATCTAATAGATAATTTATTTGAAACTTGATTTAGACATTTTTTTTTTTGAAAATTTTCAATGAATAAAATTTTGCATACTTCAAAATGGATTAAGATAAATACTCATCCTTCTGGTTCGATAAAATATAGTAAAAAAATTGATTCTAGACCCATGATCGAAAATCAACTTCCCAAAAAACACCCAAGTCTTTGTTATTATCAAATATATAGGGTTTCTCTTTTTAAGGTATCCAAAAAGACAAGAAGCATTTTTTATCTACTTTTTATTTTTTAAATTAAATATTTCAGAATTGTGAAATTAATTTCTTATCAAGTCTTACAAATTTTATTAAAAAATTGATAAATTTTTTCAAGTTAAGTAAAACTTTTTCTTGCTAAAAATTTTTGAGGAATTCTGATTAATTAAATGTTGCGTAACAACAAATTAGAAATTCTAAGTGTACTATATCAAATATCATAGAATAAAACAGCTTCTTCCGAGATTTAGAAAGTTTTTTTTTTTTATTTCCTTTATTATATAATTCTCATCGATGTTTGGGATGAGTTAACCTATAGCAACTTTTCATATTCTTTAAAAAAAAAATTTTAAGAACTTTTCCTATAATAAAAACATTTACTTTATAAAGATTCCTCCTAGGATCTAAATAGAAGAAGTTTATTTGTTTATGGTGTAATTTTTTTAAATTGAACCCTTTTAAAAAGCATTTTATTTTGAAAAGATAAAATGTCCGTAAGAATTATATCCTAAAAAATAAATAACCGAGTGAATTATTAAAATTCTTAATTTTATTAGGGAAATGTTAAAAAAAATTATAAAATTGCTGTAAAATCTCGTATTTTATTTTTGAATGAATGAAGTTATTGTAATTGGTCTAATTTTTTTTAATGTATATCTATGATAGAACAAAAAAAATTATCCATAAATTTATTGATGAGTAATCGGTTTTTTGTATAAAACCAGATTGATAAAAATTTCCAATGTAAAACCCCTTCTAGAATGCTTTATAAATATTTCAAATTGTAGGTTATAAAATTTACTTTCTTTTGATAAAATGGACTATTTTTTTTAAGATAATCTCGAATAAAGTTAAATTAAAAAAGTTTTGGAATCGGTTTTCAAAACGGAATTTAATAGACCATAGTGATAATTTTTAAACTTAACAATTTTAAAATCGTAAGTTTAGACCATTATTTTTTTGTCATCTTTATAATACAACTCTAAACTTTAAATATAATTAGTTATAACTTACTTTTTTTGCCATTTTTAGTAAGTCTAAACTTAATTTTTTATACGAATGTAAGTCTAAACACGACAAAGTTTTTCATATGTTTAAACTTACTAAAAACTAAGTCTAAAAATTATCAGTGCAGTTAAATTCGTTTTTTGAACTTGATTTAGAAATTAAAGTAAATTTTATTATCTAAAATATGATATATTTTTCGAGTATTCTTGAAAGAGTTTTGGGTCGAAAATCAATCTGGTGTTATACAAAAGACCGTTTTTCCATCATCACATAAATAAACTATAAAAGAATTCTTGGATTCTTTCAACTTTTGTTTTTTGCCACACAAATAAACGAGTTTGACGTAATAATTTTTCATTAAAAAAAGGATCTGACAATTCCCTAATTATTACCGCGATTATTGTTTTTCCTAATCTTTAATTCAAAAAATACTCTATTTTAAAATTAATTCTAAAAATAAAAAAAAGAGTTATAATGAGGTTAAATCCGAAGAACAGAGAGACGTCTCGACCAAGAAGGCTTTCTTTAGTATCTAAGTTCAGTGGCGGATCTCGCCTTCCCAAGGACCCAGTCTTTAGGAGGGCGAAGAAAATTTTAAACAATGAAAATAAAGGTAAAAAATATCTTTTAAGGAAATTTTCTATGAAGAATACCATTTTTACGGTCAAATATATACTTTAGAACTTTTATTTTCTTTTGTTTCCTGTTTTAAAAATTTCCTTAAGCTCCTAAGGACTGGGTCCTTGGGAGGGCGAGATCCGCCACTGTCTAAGTTAATTCATTGTTAAGTCTAAAACTTGTATCGACTAAATGCCCAAACTAAGTGACATCAACTTTGGAATAGGCAAAAACTTGAAAAATAATTTTTAAAATACCAATAATTTTTTTTCACTTTTCCGAAAGATTGTTACAAGTTCAAGAACAATTAGGTTTTTATTTTCTTAAAATTTTTAGGTTTAAATAAATTTTGACTAATATTTTAGAGCAAAATACCTTAAATTGAAATATTAGTCGATTAAAAAAAAAGTCATGATACATCTTTTACTTAAACTTATGAATAAATTTAAACTTTTTTAATCTTAAAGTTTATTAAACTTAAAAGTATATAAGAGCCAAAAGATACTAAGATCCTTTAATTCCGACACTCAAAAAAACTTTTTTATCAAATTAGATTTACTTAAAAGTCTATTAGATTCTTTGGAGCGTATTAACTTAGCTTTTGATGTCTTTTCGTTTCAAACAGTCGAAATTTAATATAAAAATTATTCAAAAAAAAACCACAGTTTCAGTAAAAGGTTAATTTAACTTAATTAATTTTGAAAGATGTGAATTCTTATATTTTTTTTTCTTAGTATAGACCAGAATAGAAAAATATTAAAAATTGAATTGTCAAAATTCATATTAAATATGATCTTATTTTTCACTTTAGTCACATACTATAAATTATGTGTAAATTATTAAAGTAACAACAAAAAAATATATGATTGTGATTTATTTAGATTTTTCTTGATTAATTTAAGTCTAAAACAAAAGGCAACAAGCCACTAATAAAAAAAATAAGGGAACAAATTGATTTTCTTTCTCTCTTTATTTTGTTTTTTTTTTCTTATATTGTTCCCTTTTATTTTCATTAATCTAATTAATTAGACACATAGCGAGCTAGAGAGAAAAAGAGAGAAAGAAATATAATAAAATCGATCAAATTTTTTGTTCAAACTCCGATCATAATTTATGTTCGGGATATTTTTACGAGAATAAATTAAATGGTCAAATTCGAAAAAAGTATATATAACGAGAACAATTTTTGGTTTTTATTTATTCAAGAGTTCATGTTAAAATTATGAAAAAAAATCTTTTTGTTTTGTTTTTTTTTGGTTTTAATTTTTAATATCCCGAATCGAATAAATTATGATTATTGGTAGTTTAATCCAGGGAACATTAATCGTTAAGACCAAAGATTATAACCCAACAATAAATCAAAAAACAAACCTCTAGTATCATTCTTAATAAAAGCAAGTTTTAAACATGTACTTGAGAAATTGATCACGTTTCAAAGTGTTATGAATAAAAGAAATGAAGAGAAGGGGAACATTAAAGCATAACATTAAAATGCGTAATTAGGAAGCAAAAAAGAAGAAGATATCAGATCAATTAATAATTATTATTTGATTTAAATTTTATTATTATTGCTATTATTAATATTAGACTAATATTTTATAAGTATATGTAATTAGAATTTTTTCATAAAAATTTACGAGTTAATTTTATTTAATCGAGTATTTTTAGCCTTCTTAAATTTAACGATTTTAAGAACTTGCAAGGTTCTTCTCCCTCCGATTTGAATTATTCTTAATGAAGATAAATAATTTTGAATTCAATAAAATTAATATATATATTAGAATTTTTTAATGAAGCTAATTTTCTTGTCTGACTTTGGCTGAGTTATTTGAATTTAGAAGCGCTATGTCGTGGATTGGAATTTTTTTTCACTCGCTAAAACTTATTCTAGTTCCAATTGTAAAGTTAAAGAAAAAAAATTTAAACAAATTAAAAATTTTAAAAATGTTTAAGTATTCTTTATTTTTAAAAAACTTTTGATTTAAGCATTTATAAGTTGAAATTCAAATTTTAACAATAAAAAAAAATAGGAATATGAAAGATATTCTAATCATCGTAAGTATGTTTCAAGTTTTTTGCAAGGGGCTATCCTCTATAAAAGCATCCATTCATTTCATCGCAAAAAAACTCATAACGAGAAACAAATCTCGTAGCATCATCTCATATCAATTGAAAATCTCATAGCAAAACAACTAATAGCATACTTTTTTCATCGCAAAGAAACTGATAGCATCTGAAATTCATAGCAAATTTTTAACTTAAATTATCAAAAAATATTCTTGTAGACGAACAAAGCGGCTTTCGAAAAGGACGGTCAACCCAAAATGCAAGGTGGTTGTCTAAGTGCATTACTTTTTGCCTTATTTATAAACGAACTTGGAAAAAAATTGAAAAAATTAGGCCCTAAACTAAACTTCGCACTTTTTGCTGATGATGGAGATAATGTTACCAGCTCTGCGAAACTTGTTAATTTTTGTATAATAAATAGCCAAAATTTGTTAATTTATGCTTAAACTATTTAAAAATTAGCTAATGTATTTAATCAAAACTAACAATGGTTAATTTTTTTATATTTATGTCCAATTTTATTAATTAATGTACAAGAAGCAAATAAAAAGTAATAATTAAGTTATTTTCAATATTTTAGTGTCTAAAGTCATTATTTCTCTAATTTTGTTAACAATCGACATGAAAGTATTGGTTCTCCAAAAATTTTTCACTTTTAGTTGTCAAATGGGTTTTTAATGTATTTTTTTTTAATTTAACTAGAGGACTTTGGTCAAATAAAAAATAAATTATTTTTGAAATAACTAATTTTATAAAAAATAAACTAAGTTAAACGCTATATTAATAATTAAGTCAAAATTTAACAAAAATAGTCGCTAAATTAACTAAATAATAGTTTTTGGATCAAATACGTTAGACATAAAATAACAAAATTTAACAAGTTTTGCAGGGGGGGGGTAAATACCTGCCCTGATGATGCATCAGTATGGTTTTCACATTCAAAAATTAATTGTATCAACAAGACGCTACAAAAAGCTAGAATGATAATTAAAAAATCCGCAGAAAATAAAGGACTAAATATCAATGTAGAAAAATGCAATTATCTAGTTATTGCGAGAAACTTTAATAGACCATCTTACCTTTTTAGTTCAAATCTAAATTTAAATATTAACGGAGTCTAAATTAAAAAAAAACGAGAATCCTACTATACTCGGAATTACTTTCGATAGTAGTCTTTCATTTAAAGAGCATTTTAAAAATATCAAAATAAATGTGAAAATAAGATAAATTTATTAAAGATATTAAGCTCGAAAATTTACTCATTAAATTCAAGATATATCCTCACTATTTACAAAGTATTTATAATGTAAGCATTATTTACAAAGCATTTAAATTAGTAGTCCTAAATTTTGGCGTACTATAGCAAAATTCAAAAAATTAAAGTTAAAGTTAAACAAGTGTCCTGAAAAATTAGATCTAAGTGATTTTACGAGTTTCTACTCAGACCTATTTTCACACAATGACAAACCTCTTTTATACAAAATGAAATTAAAGAATCTATTAAAAATTATATGAGTAATATCTCGCTTGAATCATATAATTATAGGTTAGACGAAGAAAATTTAAAAGAAATTATTAAGAAACTTAAACCTAATAAAGCCCCTGATAGTGATAACATATGTAATGAATTTTTTAGTCATGGTATTATTCCGAACATGACTAAAATTTTAACATTATTTTTCAATCCAATAATAAATACTGGTTTTATTCCTGATGAATTTGATGTCTCACTTGTAACACCAATCCCAAAAAAAGGAGTTATGAAATCACCATCTGATTACCGACCAATCTCAGTTTCGAGTACAATATCATCAATTTTGGAAAATATTTTATTAGGTGAAATGGAATGTCTAAAAAATGTACATAAGCATCAATTTGGATCAAAGAAAAAATTATCTAGCAAACATGCGTACTTTTTGGTAAACGAAGCTACGAATTTTTACAAACAAAATGGATCAAATGTACATGTAATTAGTTTAGACGCATGTAAAGCTTTTGAAAAATTATGGAGAGATGGCTTATTTTTTAAACTAAAAGATAAAATATCTAAACCGATTTGGAGAACTCTTTATAACTATTATAAAAAATCAAAAATTATTGTAAAATATGATAATAAATTAAGTGATCCAATTATTTGTACAGAAGGAGTTAAACAAGGTGGAATTTTATCATCATATCTTTTTAACATTTTTATAAATGAATTATTAGAAAAATGTTCTGATTTAAATATTGCAGCGACCATTAATGGTTTAAATTTGTCGATAATCGGTTACTGCGATGATATTGTAATTATATCTCCATCATATGGTCAAGCCATTACCTTAATAGAAAATTGTTTCGAGTACTCGAAAGAATGGAAAATTGATTTTAATCCGAAAAAATCAGTTTGTCTTTCTATGTCAAGTTCAGGTAAGATTTTGAATGCAAACATAGTAGTTAAGGGTACTCACATTCTTAATGTCCAAGGCTTTGAGTATTTAGGTCTTCCAATTGGGAGTAATAATTTTATCACAGAGTTTGTTAAAGAAAAATGGAAAAAAGTTGAAAAAAGTATGTATTCGCTATATGGTCTTGGATGTAAACCATCGGTCATGAATCCTAATTTGGTAGGATTTTTATACAAACAGTATTGTCAATCAATTTTTAGACATATCTTAGACA
>NTPY01000635.1:1835417-1852898 GCA_002922825.1 Brachionus calyciflorus | reverse complement strand
AAATGTATAAGTTAATAAACAACGTGGAGTCTATCAATTTAAAAAGGGGTGTAAATTACAACTTAAATAACAAAGGTGAGTTTAGAAAGTACAATTTAAGAAGTCATAACAAGTGTTTAACTCGTGAGCAGGTAAAAATTGTCCTTCAAGATATAACTTTTTTACAAATAGAATTGTGAACCATTGGAATCAGCTTCCACAAGAATTGATTGAAGCAAAGAACCTCAATAGTTTTAAACCCAAGCTTGATGAATGGTTGTTGGAACATGTTGAAGCGACTGCTATAGCTCAATAGAGCTCTACTTGAGATTTTATTTTCTCAAGTTGCAGTTTAAATTACTACTACTACTACTACTATCTATAAACCTTATTTTCTTTTTATTGAATTTTATTTTTTGATTTTCTTAAATATTCCTAGTGACTCTAGTGCTTAAACTTGAGATTAAAATTTTTTAAGCTTAATACAAAACATCTTTCCTTTAAGTTAAATAAAGATTAAAAAATCATTTAATTTCACAAACAAAATCAGACAATTTGTAAAAAAAACTTTTAAAATGTTTCTTTCAGGAAAGAGAATTGATTTATAGACTTGTTTTTGTAATATTTTACTAGTAGCAAATAAAAAAAAATATTTTTTACTTTGCTTATATTAAATGCCTTATGTAATTTAAATTAAATAGAAAATATGTATTTCAATAGAAAAATCAATTAAATAAAATGGTTTACTTTTTTCAACACAAAGCTTTGGTTAATTAGGTATTAGGTGCATTTATTTAATGAAAAAAAGGAATTTTCAAATGATTAAATTTTTATTTAGATTTTTAAAAAGCATTCATCAGAATTTCATCATAAAGTTTTTTTACTACGAACATAAGTTCACACACAAAATCGTATTAGTCATAAACAAAAATTCTAAGTTATGATTTAAGAAAATGCTCAAAAGATTTAGAAAAAAAAATCCGAATTAGATTTGTGGTGATGAAAAAATTTTCAAATATAACTAGTGATGGTCAAACGGTTAGGTGGAACCGGTTCCAAACCGTTTTTTTTTTAAACAGTTTAGGTTTTTATTTCAAACCTGTTTTTTGAACCGTTTTATCGGTTCCAAATAAAAAATGCGCTTTTGTTAAAAAAATTTAAATCAGAACTCAGATTAGATAAAAAACGATTTTTATTTTATTAATAGAATCCATCACCAAAGAAAAATCTAAATTCTAATTAAAATGTTATTTAAAAAATATTTTTTTTTCGAAACTTTAGATTTAATATCATTATATTTAATATCTTTAGATTTTTAATTATCATTTTATATTTAATAAGAAAATTTTTTTAAAAAATTTACCGTTTACTGGCCTACCAACCTAAAAAAATCGGTCCAAAAAACTTGATTCTTCTTAAACTCATACCGCATGAAATAAATACCTCCAATTTAAAATCACACGCAAGTAAATTCATGTTTATTTTTATGTTTCCATAATTGGCATTTAGCAAAAATTATATAAAAAAACTCAGCACATTAGATTTTGATAGTTTCATTAAGAATTCTATTAACATTAAGGTTTCATGTCGTTTTTTCGGCTGAATATTTATCTTATATCACAGTGTACAATTTTATTTAAATTCTATTGTTTTATTTATAAAATTTTTTTTTACAAATTAAAAACATTTTTTTTGTTATTTAATTTCTTTGGTATTAGTTTGCTTCGATATTTATTTCAGTGGTATAAAATTCCTGCGGTAATAAGTTCTCAAATGGTAAAATAAGAAAATTAATAAATAAAAAATAAAAATTGATATTTTAAATTCTTTCAAGTTCATTTCATTTTTATACAAGAGCCTATGCAAAATCAAAACAATTTTTAGCTTATTTATTATTTTTGACCTTTGCTTCATCCAGAAAAATTTTAAATAAAATTTTACAGAATTTCTATATTTTTTGCTAACTTTATAAAGCTAATTTTAGTTTTTTTTTTGCTTAAACACTCACGTTCGGTCACATAAAATAGGTCTCAAACGCAGAAAAAGACGAAAACGGGGCGCTGTTTCTCGGGTATACTTTCACCTCTTTCCATTTTTTTCTCATATATTTAGCCTTAAATGTGGCTTTGTTTAAAATATTCAAAATACAAAAATACTTAAATTAAGTGCCGAACTTGATCTGAGATTAATCAAAAAGATCGAAACTACCTAAAAATTGAAAAACTATTGCTATTAAGACAAAATATATAAACCAAATAATGGAAATTATCATGTTAAAACTTTGCATGTACATAATTCACAAATCGAAAGCAGAATCTTAAATTGAGCATTTATAATTTTAAAAAGCGCAAAAGTATTAATTTTTATTTTAAAAAATATGGGCGCGCCATAAAAATATAGATAAATTTTTAACATTAAATTGTGCACCTAAAACTAATAAAAGGCCAAATACAAGCTTGATTAGAATATCAATTTAAATACGAAAATAACTTTTAAGATAACTCTAAGAAAGATAGTTAAGAAAAAGATTCTAATATTTGTAATTTCAAATGAAATAACAAGAAAGTTATTTAAAATATTGAATCCCATATCACGATTGTAAATTATGCTCAAATTATGCTTAAAATATTCTCTAATTGTAAGAAATATTTAACTAACTTTCATTAGAACACTAAAACTTATTTATTCTCCTAGACTTCTGCCGTTTTTATAACGACATGGGATAAAATATGCTATTTTTCTCGAGTAGACGGAGCAAGGTTGGTTTTTAAAATTTAATAATTTCTTGGTCATAAATTTTTACTTAATCAAAGTCCAAGGGAAGATGAAAATATATAAAATTTGAACATTTAAAAATCTAATTTTTTAATTTTAAGTATGCAGCCATTGATCAATTCAAATAAAAATAAAAAGGATTTTGTGTTTATAATTCGGCCGTTAAGCTTAAGTTCGCTTTTTGGACGTCCTTCAATGGAAAGCATTTTAAAAAGAGGAGATGTAGTTAGCTTAATTTCTCCAAAAAATCCAAAAGAATGTTTTCTTAAAAGAGTAGTTGGATTACCTGGTGATTTAGTTCGAACTATAAATTACAAAAAGAAGTATGTTGTTGTTCCTGAAGGCCATTGTTGGCTCGAAGGTGACAATTATCCAAAGAGTTATGACTCAAACAATTTTGGTTGTGTCCCAATGGCATTAGTTATTGGTCAAGCAAAGGCAATCATATTTCCTAGATTAACACCAATCAAAAGTGATCTTCCAAATCATAGAATTTTAAAACCAATAGATAATAAAAATACTCAAGAATCTAGTTATTTAGTTGATTTTAAATCAAAATATGATGCTGGTGATTTTGATGTTTATGAACAAGAAGACGAGGATGATAATTAATATTTGAAAGTTTTAATTGTTTCAGTTTTTTTAAAATTAAAGTCTGTTATCTTACCAAATATTTTATTATGACTGTACATTAATTAAATTTTATTAAAATAAATAAAGAAAAAATAAAATTTAATATTTTTCAATTTTAAAATTTATTTATAAAAATTCATATTTTTGTTTCAGTAAAATAAACAGTTTATTTTTTTATACGATTCGATATTTAAGCATAATTGATAGGTTGTTGAATATCGTAATTGGGTTCTAGTTTAGATCTCAATTTAGAATACGTAATTTGCGTTGTACTTGGATGCTAAAAAAAATAAAATTATATAAACTTTTTTGAGTTTTTTTTTTACATTAATAATTAGGGTTTAAAAAAAATTCCAATATATTTAGGTCGAAAATTCTCGGTACGGGAATACCGTCAATTAATGAGAAATAGAGTAATTTTCAAAAAAAAAACTAATAAACTTACTATTTTTTTTGGTTTGACAATCTCGACAAGTCGAGTAAAATTATTTAAGGACAAATAATTAGGAGCTAATTTGTCCATAAGTTTATAAGTTTGCTCATAGAGAGTATTCGCGGCTAATGCAGATGCTTGAGGTACCATTCCACTCAATAATTGTTCATCCTTAATTTTTAATATAGCTAACAAAAAATCATCGAATATTAATTGAACAAACCAATCATGTTTAAATTGTTCCACAACTGATTTCTCTGTCAATACATTAAAAAATTGATACATGAACCATTTTTCAAAAAAGTTAATATTATTATTTGGATATTTAATTGAAGGTAACAGTGCCTTCAGATTTATCCAATCATTAATTTCAAAGCAAACAATTACTAAATAAATGAATAATGTTGAACATAACTCGTTTTCTCCTATTAAAGCTTTTACTGAAGACAAGATTTCAAGTTTTTTAGTAGAAATTTTTAAGACAATAGGTGGACTTGTTTTAACACTAGAGTTTGTTTGGATAGGACCAGCTGGTATTGTGGGTGAAGTAATCATTCCTGTAGATGATGAAAGTAATGTTGAGGTAATATTTTGCGCTTGGTTTGTTAATGCTGCTATTGAATCATCATATAATTTTTCATAAAAATCTGTAATAAAATATGCCAAATTAGGCAAATATTCTGTTATTAAAGCTGAATCTATTTTAGGTTCTTTATTTGTTTGGCTGTCGACTATTTCCCATGCTAATAGACTTATTGAAAGAAGTCTCAAAACAAAAATTAATTCTGTACAATTCTTTTATGAAAAACTAAAACTTAAAAAGAATTCCATATTAATTAGCTTAAAAAAATTAATTTTACTCGTGGTAGAAGCTCATTCTGTACACATTTATTAAGCATTGACATAACATTACGAGAAAGCATGTCAACAACAAAAGGATCTGCTAAAATGAATGCGATATCTCTTAAATAAGATAAAAAAATTAACTTTTATTAATAGTAGAAAGCAATCACACGTTCACTTCACGAATTTTTTATAAATAAAAATTTACACAATAAAAGCTTTTGAGAGTGGTTAAAAAAGATCGAAGCGTTAAATCCAAATAAAGACGGTCACTTTCGTTTTTAATCACCAGTCACTAGAGTTTCAAGACAGTTATCAATAATTTTATTCGAATTTGACTCATTTTTAACAGGAAATTTTTCTAAAATTCTCAAGTCGACCGCAAACGGAAGATGCATTTTAATTTAAAAAAGATAAGGTTCCCTAATAAATAAAAGTTGTTTGGAATTAGCGGGATTTCGAGCCATTACAACTCTAAATAATACAATAAAAATTCTGTAAAAATATTTCTGAATATAAAACTAAAAATGCTTAAGAAAAATTGGCATTTTGATTCATAATTACCAAAAAAAATCATTTTAGTTTCAGAAAAACATAATTTAAGGAAAATTCTTCAGAATAAAAAGATTTTGTAAAAAATTAAAACCTTCTTCACTTTATATTATATTGTATCTTTAGATATTTATTTAGAAATCTTCAGTGTCCTCTTTCATTTGAAAAATACTTTTTTGACCAATCTTAAAAAGCCTAAAAGTCTTCTGTAAGGATGGAGAAATTATTTAAGAATTTCTTTATGCTTTCCAGCTGAGAATACACTCCCAATTTTGGAGAGCTCATATTCATAATTTCGTAAGTCTATTCAGTAGCCGAATGTTTCAATCGTGTAATTAAATTTGAACCTCAAAAATGTTAAAATATTTTTGTCAACTTACGGAAATATTTTTTCAAATTTTTTTGATTCCATTATAGTCTCTAATTCTTTGGCTCTTTTTGCCTCAATTTTTTTCTCTTTCAAACACAAGTGAAGTAAATTGCCAAATTTGAGTACCATTTCAGTTTGAGCATCACTAGTTCCAATTAAATTCAACAAATTCTCATGACTCAAAGATTCATAATATTTATTTACAATAAAACTTTTCAACGTGGAATAAAACCAATCATGAGTTTTCAAGTATAAATCGGTCAATGCCTTTAATGTAAACTGATACAGCGTTGTATTATTTCCAATTAATTTACATATTTCATTTACATATGTCATGTGACGTTTATTTGTTTTAAATAAATAAGTATAAATTGTGTTTGAGACCATAAGATTTTCTTTGAGAATAGGAACGTCTATATTTGACGTATTCAATGGTAGAAAAAAATGATTAGAACTAGGAATTTGAAGATCTGAATAAGTGAGTATTTCATCGAAATAATTAGTAAATTTTTCAAATAGAGGCTGAAGTTCTCTCATAAAAAAATCTTAAATTAAAAACAAATTAAATAATTTATAGCTTTAAAATTGAACAACAAATAAATTACCGGTGTCATGGGACCATATTTGACGTTTTAATTCAATAGGTGCTATTGAGTATAAATTTTCATTTGATTTTATAAAATTTAAGTAATTATCATTCACTTTAGGTAAACTTTTCATTATTAAAAGAATCAATGGAGTCAAACGAGAATTGCTTAAGATTAAATTTAGTGTTAAAGTTATTTTTTATTTAATTAAATTATTTTATCTTACAAAATTAATGGAAAGCTTTTGTCAAGAAGTTCCTCTAATTTTTTGACATCTTCATCATAAGTAGGACTTGGTTCTTTTAAAGATGCATTGATTGATTGGGACAATTCTTCGATTTTTTTGATTAAATTTTCTTTTAGTTCATCAGCTATTGAAACATGAAAATCAAGCCGTTTTACATTATGTAAATCGAGAAGATTTAAGGCTGGTTTAAGAGATGGTAATGAGATGCAATTTTCTTCTTGAAAATCTGAGATTGCTTTTAAAGGGTCATCACAGTTTATTAAAGCATTTCTTAAATGGTGTGAGTCTTGAATGTTTAAGGCATCGAGACCGATTCGAATAGGCGGCGCTTCTAAATTTGACATTTTTTATTATTTTGAATAATTTAAATAAAATTTTTCAAATTTCATCAAGATCTTTGTTTAGAATTTTGAAGAGTTTTAAATAGACAAAAATAATTTAACTTTAACATGAAATTATTCAAATTTTTGAAATATTGCATATAAATAAAATTTTAAATTTAAGATAATCAATTTTATTTTAGTAAAATACAGAAAAAGTTGTTTTTTTTTTTAATTTTTAAAATGAGCCTTTTAACTAAAATAAGTGTCCCATTTAAAAATGTAAAAACAAATCTTGTTCATTTACAAACAGTTGCCAAGTTTAGCTGTGTTACAAATAGGTAAATACTCTAACATTTTCTTTAAAAAAGTACCATTACATTTTGGTTATTTGTCTTTTTACTCCTGCAAAACTATAACCGGATAAAGAACGGACCTGTTTTTTTTTATGTTTTTTGAATTTTTTCTGCTTAGTTCGGCCTTTAGTATTACACATAATATTGAGGCAATTTTTTTTTTAGAATCAAGGTACCGGTTTCACGATTTTTCATTTCGCGCTAAACGTTAGTTTTATATATCATTTTAAAGCTTATCATCTCACATTTTGTCAAGTATAATTTTTTTCTTACCAGATTTTTGTTTAACAAGAGATGTTGTCACTCAAAGACCACCACTAAAAAATGTGTAGTTTATTCGATCAGAATTTTCATTGTAAGGAAAATTCAGACCAAGAAAAAAAAATATTAGTTTCAGTTCAGGTTCCTCTTTAATATAATAAAGCGAAATACCAAGTTTCATCTTTTTAACTATTCGATATTTAAATTTGAAGATTTTTCTTGTTTTTAAGTTTCAACGTAATTTTTTTAAGATTCGTCACAACGCTTTTTCAAAATTTTCTTTTCAAATTCGTTTTCGGCATAAAAAAGAAAAATTAATTTCAAGCAGGCAAACAATGTAGAACATAAAAAAATTCACCAAAAAGAAATTAAAATAGAAACGATTTTTCCGGAAGGTCAACGGCGTTGTTTGAATGAACCGCCGATACCAATTAAACAATCCTGATAGAATTTTTGATATATTTAAGATTTTATAAAAAGAAACAGAGATCGCGCGAAATTTAAAAACCGTCAGGTCACAAATTTCAGAAAGAATCTTATAAAATTAAATTTATATTCCGACTGTTTTTTGCTTATATTCTCAAAAAGACTTCTAAAATACCTATAATAGACTATCTTCCCATAAAGATGAGTTGTACATGAGTGAATTGAGACTTAAATTTAGCATGCTTGCTTACAACTTGATTTAAATAAAAAAATTAAAACGAAAACTATAAGATAATATTAAAAAGAAACAATCGTTTTCCAAAATTAAAAACTAATACGGAAGGACTTTTAAGAAAATGACCGAAGACTCTTTATTATTTTCAACTTTTAAAATTTGGATTTTCTCATTTTGTTCAATAAAGACTTGGCTTAGAGCATTCAAGTACTGTTGATAATGATGCATTTGATTCATACATAGTACTTGGACATGATTTGGAAGCTGATTTGAAAAAATATAAGCTTGAAGATAAATTTAAAGATTTAGATTTAATCAAAAAGGTAATAACTCTGAGAATAAAATTTTAAATTTTGGAAAATTTTTGATCACTTTTAAATTTAAAGAATCACAAAGAATTTGAAAAAGATTTAACATTTATTCTATCGAACAATAAAAGAATTGTAATTGCCTAAAAAAAAAGAATCTGTTTAAGCAATTTCGTTAAAAATTTTTCTAAAAGATCTATTCGCCAACTGGACCATTGAATAGAGATTATGATGATGTTAGACAAATAGCTGAAGCTTCCAAAAAAGCAATGAAAAAGTAAAAATCTTTTGAAATAATATTTTTATTGCCAATTCAGTTTTAATTTATAAATTTTTTTTATTTACAGAGCTATTAAAATAGGAAGCAAAAAACCTTTAATTATAAATACTGTTAGAGATAACTTTAAACTTGCTGATCAAGTAGCTCTATTAGCTGCATTAGAAGCTGCTTATAATGTAAAAATCTTATAATGAAGTTTCAATTTCATTTATTTAAAATTTTTTTTATAAAGCCATTGGAGCTAAGGGAAGCAAAAAAAGCAGAGAGTTTGTTGAAAATAGAAAAATTAGGCTATTGGAATGAAAATCAATCTGAAGGACAAAAGACTCTTGATTTGGTAAATGCTATTGAATTAGGTAGAATTGTGACAAGAGATATAGGTGGTTCGGATCCAGAAAGAATGTCAGCTCAAAATGTTGTCTCTTATATTAATGATGTTTTACAATCAAGTAATGTTAAAATTAATGTTATTGAGGGACAAGAAACCTTTCAAAAAGATTATCCATGTTTTGCCGCGGTAAATCGTGCAACACAAGGTAAGATTTACTTGAGTTTAACTTTTTATAATTTATGTTATGATAATTTTATTTAGCTGTTCCAAGACATTCTGGAAGAATAGTCAAATTAGAATACAATGAAAGTGATCAATCCGAAATAGATACAACATTACTTTTAGTAGGAAAAGGTATTACTTATGATACTGGTGGTGCTGATGTAAAGACAGGTGGATATATGCATGGAATGCACAGAGATAAATGTGGTGCTGCTTTTGTAGCTGGTTTCTTCAAGGCTTTATCTATTTTAAAACCTAAAGGACTTAAAGTACACGGACAAATCTGTTTAACTCGCAATAATATTGGAGAGGGTTTGTTAATTAAAATTCAAATGATTTTCAAAAATTTCTTTCTATTTTTCTTAAAATAAGATGCTTACGTAACTGATGAAATTATAACTGCAAGATCAAATAAACGCATTCGTGTAGGTAACACTGATGCTGAAGGAAGAATGGCTATTTGTGATTCTCTTTGTGAAATTAAAGATTTAGCTTTAACTGAGAAAAACCCACATATTTTCACTATAGCTACTCTTACTGGCCATGTTGTTAGATCATATGGTGAAAATTATACTGTAAATTTATTTTATGATTAGATTTTTTAAATTATTTATAATTTATGATTTTGATTATTCAAGGGTATAATGAGTAATGGTCCTGCTCGTAATCAAGAAGTAGATGTAAAATTACAAAAATCAGGTGAAATGATAGCCGATCCTTATGAAATTTCAAGAATAAGACGTGAGGATTATGAGGCTCATAAAGGAAAAAGCGAATATGAAGATATAATGCAATGTTATAGTAAACCATCAGCAATGACTGGTAGAGGTCATCAAGGTCCAGCTGCTTTTTTGATCATGGCATCTGGTTTAGACAATGTAAGAATAATTTTTTTTGGAAATTTTTTTTAGACTTGATTAATTATTGTTTTGAAAATAAAGCACGGATCGGATTCGGAAAAACCATTATCTTATACTCATGTTGACATTGCAGGTACTTTAAATTTTTTGTTTATGATCTAAAAAGAATAATTTTTAATGTTTATTGTTTAAAGGATCATCTGGAAAATTTCCTGGTATCCCAACAGCTGCACCGTTACCATCTTTTGTTGCAGAATATATATTACCAAGAGTTAATTAATTATTTGAATTTAGAGCAAAAATTAATTATAAATAAATTTTAATATTTTAAATTGTTTTTATTGAAGTTTTTTCATAGAAAATTTGATCTTTGATAAATGACAAAAATGAACAAAAAATTTAATAACTACCGTAAAACCCCATTTTTAGTACCTGAGACAAATTGTTGGTTTGAGTTTTGTACCATGTAACAATTCTATGTCTGTATACATTTTTTGATAGTAAACTATGGCGGTACAGATCATGTTTGTATCACTAGCAGTCTCTAATTTTCTCGAAGAAAACAATATTTTTTAAAAAAATATCTTATGTATTTATCTATTATATAAAAATCTTAATTATAGTTATATATTTATAAGATAATTTTTTTGATTTTGAAAATTCTAATTTTGTACCATGGAATAAAAAGTGAGTTGTTCCGAGGAACAAAAAAATCAAATCGATTAATTCATCGATTTTGAAGGAACGAAATAAAAATAAATGAAGAATCCTAAAACAAGAAAGATTATTTTTAAATAATAAATTGATAAATTACTGAAAATAATCTAAAAAGTAGATATTTTTATGGATACAAACATAATTTTTGCCGTCATAATTTTCTATCAAAAAGTGTATACAAATACACCATTGGACCATGGTACAAAATCGAAATTTTCGTCTTTATACCGAGGAAAAAAATGGGGTTTTACGGTAAGGTTTTATATTTTACAGTGCTGCTATTTAGTTTATTTTTCAAGTTAAAAACATATAATAGAATTAGTTAAATTAAAATCTGGGTTTTATTATTTCGGTAAAAGTTGGCTTATCTGAACAGTAAGAGATTTATTTGAGAAAAAGACAATGATGACGAAGTTTTTAATTATTCCGAGTCGATAAAAAATCGAGACGATCTTAATGAATGTCGAGAGAGCAGCTGACAAAGCCAAAAAGAACAAGCGATTTGTGAAAGATTGAATGCATAGAAATGCGATTATCAAGCACATTTCTTGCTTTTAATTCCAAGATAACAATATGCATTTGCGCCATAGAGAACGATTTAGAGACGATAAACTTTTTGTTAAATTTTTTTAAAATTTTGACATTTGTTCCCATTTAATCTTCCTATTTTTTTTAATAAAATTTTAAAACTGATAAAAAAAAACTTATTTTTAACTCAGAACAAATTTGATTCAAGTATAATGTTGAATCAGATTCAATTTTTGATAATTCAACTGATTTTTGTGAAGTTTATTTTTTGTTTTTACTTGTCGCCGATGGACTCGGGCTAGTAATGTTTTATTTTTACGTTATTAACTTTTATTTAGAAAAAGTATTCTAAATAAAAGTTGATCTTTAAAATTATCCGGCTGTTTTCTGCTTTATTTTTGTAATTAACGTAATTTTTTATATTTTGAACGGATAGATAAGGAAAAATTATGCACCAAATGTTGCAAAATTTACAATGGTTCTCAAAGATCTAAGACACAACCTTTATTTTGCAATAAGTCGTAGATTACTATTAGACTATTTTTCAAACAATTCCATGAGTTATATACCGAGGTAGGTGTAATGTCTGCTAAAATGCAAGAAATTTAAAATAAACCTCAGATTTTTCACTAATTTTGATTGTTTCATTTAGTTTAAGATATTTAGATATTTTAACTCGAATAACTACCGAATGCCTAAAGTTCCTATTTATTTATTTTTTAGGAACAAAGCTTTTGAGAAGCACTGTATAATGGCTACAACATTTTTATTTAAGTCTTATTAAAATAAATTTTACTTTAAACTAGACTATAAGACGATTTCTTCATCAAATTAAAAAAAAATAAAAGAAAAAAAATTGAGCTAGTTTTTAGATCGAATCACCAAAAAAAAATATAACTTTATCATCTGACATTGGTTTTTCAAAAAAAAAAATGCAAAGATTTTTTCTTTTAATATGATATTATAATTTATTTCAAGTGATATTTTTTTATTACGCGCTTTAAACTGTTTTTTATTAGACTTAAGATCTCTCTAAAAACTTAATCGCAAATTTTCTTTTTTTCATTTTTTTTTCTTTTTTGAAAAATTATTTTTTTAAACAAGAAAATGTTAAACTTGTAAGTAAACTTAATGTCAACTGCTTAAAAAAAATTTAAATACTTAAATTTAAAAAATTTTAGTAAACAGCTCCAATTGGGTGCATCATCAAATGTCCATGATGATGAATATGACGCTCATTTGATCATTGCCACTAATTTCAAAGCAAACGTTTTATTGTCTAGTCAATTAAACGATGTTTTTGGCGAGCTTCAAATCTTACAAGATGTACTTTTTTTTCTAAATAATTATTAACTTATACGTTTATTTTTAACATAAAAATCAATTTTAGTTGAATTCCAACTTTGAAAACGAAGTCACTCTTACTGTTTTAAACAAAAAAAGAGTGGTATGTACTTTATTAACAAACTTAATTAAAATTAACTACTAAAATATTAATTCTTAAGATCTACTCTCCGACTGGACCTGTTGATAGAGATCAAGATGATTCTAGAAGGATTGCTGACGCCGCTAAAGCAGCTGTTCAAAAGTAAATAATATCTTAACTAAATTATTAATTGTAAAATAATAAGGCTTTAAAAAATTTTATTTAAGGGCCATAAAAGCTGGAAGTAAGCGTCCGCTTTTGATAAATTTATCTAGAAATGCTTTCGAGTTATCTGATCAAGTAGCTCTATTAGCTGCACTTGAAGCCGCTTATATTGTAATGCACCTTTTTTTAATCTTTTGAAAAAGAAGGCTTTTTAAATAATTTAAATTTTTTTAGCCATTAGAGTTAAGAGAGGCTAGAAATGCTAATAGTCTACTTAAAATTGAAAAATTAGGCTATTGGAATGAAAATTTAGACGAAGCTAGAAAAACTTTAGAAATTGTAAATGCCATTGAGTTAGGTAGAATTGTAACAAGAGATATAGGTGGTTCGGATCCAGAAAGAATGTCAGCACCAAATACAGTCACCTATGTAAATGAAGTTTTGCAATCAACTGATGTTAAAATTAATGTTATTGAGGGTCAAGAAATATTTCAAAAAGAATATCCATGTTTGGCTGCTGTGAACCGAGCTGCTGCTTGTAGGAATTTATAAAATAACACAATTTTTGTTGATTATATTTTTCTAATTTATAATTTGCTAAGCTGTCCCAAGACACGCTGGAAGAGTCATCAAGCTCGAATATTCTCCAAGTGATGGACCAGTCGATACAACACTTTTCTTAGTAGGAAAAGGTATTACTTATGATACTGGTGGTGCTGATGTCAAAGCTGGTGGTCATATGTCTGGTATGCACAGAGACAAATGTGGTGCTGCATTTGTGGCTGGTTTCTTCAAGACTTTATCTATTTTAAAACCTAAAGGACTTAAAGTACATGGTACCATGTGCATGGTAAGAAACAGTATTGGAGAAGGTATTGAAAAATATAGGAACTTTATAATTTCTTTAAAAGAAGTATAAATTATTGCTTTTTAAGAATGCTATGTTTCTGATGAACTTATAACAACCCGTGCAAAAAAACGAGTTAGAGTTGGAAATACTGATGCCGAGGGTAGAATGGTAATGGTTGATTTATTATGTGAAGCTAAAGAAAATGCTTTAAATGAAGTTAATCCACAATTGTTTACTATTGCAACTTTGACTGGTCACGTAATAAGAGCTTATGGTCCAAATTATACAGTACTTTTTTAATTTTAATATTTTTCAAAAAAAATTTTTCAAATATTTTTTTTTTTAGGCTGTTTTATCAAATGGGCCAGCGAAAGCATTAAAAGTTGATCATAATTTACATCAAAATGGTGATTTAATCGCAGATCCTTATGAAATATCTTCAATTAAAAGAGAAGATTATCAAGCTATAAGTGGTAAAAGTGAATATGAAGATATTTTACAAGCAACTAATAATCCATCGACTATGGATCCTAGAGGTCATCAATTTCCAGCTGCATTTTTAATAATGGCCAGTGGTCTTGAACAAGTAATTTTAGAAAAAAATGAAAATTATAAAATAAAAAAAATCTCTGATCATTATTTTTTATTTAAAGCATGGAAATCAATCGGAACAAAAGATTCCATTCTCACATGTTGATATTGCTGGTAGTTCTGGACCATTTCCAGGTATACCAACTGGAGCACCGTTGCCGTCTTTTGCATACACTTATATAGTACCAAGATTATAAAACAAAAAGGTGTATTTTATTACATATCAAAAGTTTGACATTCATTCTTTTAAAATTTTATCGGAATTAACAAATTTTTTATCAATCTAAATTTTTAGCTTATTATTAGAAATAAAAAAAAACTTTTTGTGTCAACTATAATGTCCTTTAGATTCTAAAATTGATGTCCCATTAAATTTATTTTAGTAATTGAATCTCATTTCTTTGCTAAAGTAGTGATTACCGAAATTATGTAAGATATTAAAGTCGACTAATTGTAGCTGCATGAAATTCAAATAACCTAATTAAAAAATTGATCCTTTGCATGAAAAAGATTAAACTTTTCTAAAGATTTTAAGTGTTTATTACTTTTGTTGAAATAATTTAAAATCTTATTAAAAATCAAATGATGTTTTTATCACTTTTTATTCTATTAGTACAATGTTCGATTTTTTCTGACTTACTAAAATTAAGTTTTATTCGTATTTTAACTATGGTTGTTAATTGGACTTTGAACTTTTAAACTTATTCAAATTTTTCAGGTTTAAATTCTCAAAATTAAACAGAGTTAGTCTAGTCGACTAAATTAAGCTAACTAGAAATTAGTTAAACTAAATTTAATTGACTAATTTTAGTTGAACTAATACCGTAAGTCCTTGCGAATAGTTCCGTCACTAAAAGCTAAATATAATTTTTTTTTGCATGCATAAGTGATCATCTTTTCAATGTTAAAATCGACTAAATGTAGCTGCATGAAAAAAGAACTCGAATTTTCGGTTTTTGGCGAGGCATTAAAATTTGAAAATCTTTTATTAATACCGAATTAAATATCAAAAATCCTAAAAAATATTTTACCATGATAATGGACTTTCAAGGTTCAAAAACGGAAAGTTAAAAATACAAATTTATAATGCTCGCACGAAAATGCAGTTACAATTAGTCGACTTTAACATGGGAAAGATGGCCACTAAATCCAAAAATATTTAACTTATATTTATAATTAACTTTTAGTGCACACAACTAATCGCTAGGACCTACGGTATTAGTTCATTTGATCGACAATATAAGTTCCAATTCATTTACCTTTCGTTTTAGAAGGCAAAAAATAAAAGAGAATTTCATTATTAATTTTTTATTAAAATTATTTTACTGAAAAAATTATTAGATTGAACCACATAAAAAAAACATAGTAAAAAAATTATAAAAAAATTCTAAATTTGTGTATTTTATGCTTATTTAAACAACATATAAAGTTGATAATTGGACAACTTTTGGTTTTACAACTTCAAAGCTGCTCAATGTGTATAATTCATTTGTATTTCCTGATCTCAAATTTGTTAATAAACGAGCAAAGCATGATGAGTTTGTAACACGGACACCAAATACGGGTAAATCAACTGAATCATGTAAACAAAATTCGACAGGTAAACCAGCTAATGAAAGCTTTGAAACCATGTACTGTGAATAATCAACTAAGTTTGGGTATAAGTGTAATTTAACAATAGAATCGATGGATTCAGTAGAATCAAAACCAACAATAAATGAACCAAACATATTTTGGTCTAAGCCAGTTACGTTCAAAACAGCTGGACATTCAACAACAGCTCGGTTTACGCCAACACAACCCAATAAATTTTCATTGCGGAAAAATACACATTCAGATCTTTCGAGTGGAACCGAGACATCAGATACTTTGCTTCTCCAAACAGGAACAGTTAACCATTTTGCCCAATTCGGATTGACGCTCCATGCGTCAGATTGGCTTACTACAAAAGCACAAATTAATAAAACAGAAAGTTTAAGCATTTTAATTTTTTTCTAATCCTGTTTAAATATTATCGTTTTCACTGTCGAATTTTGTTTGATTGAATACTTTGTTTTTTCTTGTTGGACCTATTTATATGAGAGCTAGAGCCAATTTTAAAAAGAAATTTAAAGCATTAGCTGATAGAATTCTTACATAATAGTCATTATTAATGTAAATGTTTCATTAACATCTCTGTTTAAGATTTTTTAATGTTTATTGAATAGCTACTTTAATACAGTGAAATTAAAAAATTTAAATCTCTGTGTTTAATTTTAAACTACGAGCATCGCATGATACTTTTCATTTGAAAAAGAAAATTTTAAATCTTAATTTTTAATACTTCTCATAAAATTTTTAAATTGAAATTTTTTTTGGCCGATTGTTTTATTAAATTATTTTACAATTAGTTTGTGATTAATTTTTTAAAGAATTTAATAAAAAAGTAATCTTTTGATTACCAAAAAAAGATTTGACACAAAATTTAATGGTCTTGATGATACAACAACCACAAATAACGTTTGAAAACTATGAAACAAATAGAAATCTAAAGAAAAAAATAATTTTGAAACAAATTACCGTATACCCTTGCTGCGAATTGAATGCACTTAAAATCAAAAATCACCTTTTACCCCACGCATCACGTACCATCTCGCCCACGTTAAAATGGCCTTATTTTAAACCCATGCGCTTATCAGCCTAATTTGATTTTAAACGTGGTTTTCATCGAAAACTTGATTTTTAATACGACATCTAAATTCAAACTTAATAGAAATAAAAAATTAATTTAAAAAGAATATGAAAAATATTATATTTTTTCTATTTTTTTATTTAGATGCTGCATTAAAAATCGGGTCTAATTGGTGATTTATTAAATTTATTTATTTATAACCGGTTGACCGTTAAAAATCAAGGTCTTGAGCTTTAAAAATAAAACTTAAGATTAAAAATACTTTCGGTTTCCATGTAAGTTGTTTTTCAAAAATTTTCCATCAATTTAACCAAAATTGCCCTTAAATTAATTTAATAAATTTCTATAACCAACTTCAGCTGAAATAAATAAAGGCTTTTAGGTTTTTCAATTTATTGCTATTGAAAATAAAAAACGGCCAAATATCAACGGCTAGTTTAAGTTTTTTCAAGATTTTAAGATTTTGGGATTTTGAGATTTTTTTTGAAAAAAAATTTTAATTTGTAAGAAAAATA
>NTPY01000635.1:1815272-1834211 GCA_002922825.1 Brachionus calyciflorus | reverse complement strand
ATGAAATTTTTAAAGAAAGATCTATATTTTGATCTCCATTTGAAAACGATATATATTTTGAATCAGAAATAAAGTGTTACTAAGTAATAAAATTAAGTGTTACTAAGTGTTATTATTATAATTTAAGTGTTACTATTCGCAAAACATAATAAGTGTTGCAAGTGTTACAAGTGTTAGTGTTGCAGAACTTTATATGAGTGTCTAATTGGTGATTTATTAAATTTATTTATTTATAACCGGTTGACCGTTAAAAATCAAGGTCTTGAGCTTTAAAAATAAAACTTAAGATTAAAAATACTTACGGTTTCCATGCAGTGGCGTAGCGCCATTGAGGCGAAGTGTGGCGGCCGCCACACCATTTTCAAAAATACTGTGGCGCCGCCACAGTACAAATTTTGAATAATATAAAATTTTTAATTATCATTTCGCTTATTTAGTATACTTTTTTAATTTTTATTTTGAACTCTATTTATAAATATTCTAATTAAGTAATAAAGAATTTAAATCCCTCCTTTTTTTCAAGAAGAAAAAAATTGTATCATAAATTTTAGAGTCCCGAACACTGGTTGTTACCAATTATTGAGTCGAAAGACGGACAAAAACTTAGAATTGAAATTGGTAAAAAAATTTAACAACCAAAGACCCCATGTAGCCTGAACAAACGTTTAATTTTCGCCACACCATTATAAAATTCCTGGCTACGCCACTGTTTCCATGTAAGTTGTTTTTCAAAAATTTACCATAAATTTAACCAAAATTGCCCTTAAATTAATTTAATAAGTTTCTATACCCATGAACTAAATCCTAAACAGATCTTAATTAGGATCCTTGTAAGATTCCGACCAGAAAACTTGATCTTTTCTTTATCAAGGATGTTATAGGATCTTTTAATTTTACAAGATCTTATTAAGATTCTTAGCCTTGAAAAAAAAAATTCCCTTAAAAAAGATTTGGAAGTAAGATTTTTAAATTTCCGAATAAGAAATTAAAACAAGATTCTTAATAAATTTTAGAAAAGAATCCTAACTGGATCTTAAGAAATTATCTTGATAAATCTTTGAAATAAAAGGCAAAAAGGAATTAATAAGCTTTTTTTAAGAATCTTAGTAAATAATCCTAAAAATTCCTTTTACAAAAGATTCCTTAGGAATAATTGAAAGATTCCAATCTGATCCGTTAAGGATTCTTATTCCTAATAATTCTTAAAGAATCTTATAAGATCCTACATAGGAATTGATTCATTGGTAACCAACTTCAGCTGAAATAAATAAAGTCTTTTAAGTTTTTCAATTTATTGCTATTGAAAATGAAAAACGGCCAAATATCAACCCAATTTAATATTAAAAAAACTATAGTATTTTGACAATAATCTAAGACAGTCGGCAAGTCAATAGCTTTTAATTTTACTATTAATATATTTCCCAATAAATTCCATTCGAAGATTTGTGATCCAACACAATCATTGAAAATTCAAAAACTAATTTTCTTTGAAATAAATATTAGGAAAATAAATCGCTTAATTTTCGGAGAATTTCAGAGAAAAAACGTAAATTTTTGGAAATTTTCGAAAATCTGGTGAAAACATAGTGACAAATCAGTACTGTATATTTTTATTTTAAATTTTATTTTCAAAAATTTTCCTTGTTTTTCCTATTATTTCCCTTCAGATAAATTAACAGCTTGATAATGGTAACTTCGTTTTACCGAAACTTCGCAAATTGTTAATAAAATTTTTAAATTTTCCATTTATATTTGATTAATTTTTTTTTAATATGTATATTTTAAAAACAAGTTTAAGATTCGACTTACGATGAAGGCTAATTTATCTCGCAATAGAAATAAAATACGCTATAATGAAAAAATAAAATCGTATTCATTTTGGGCAGATTATTCGAGGAAAAATCGTCTTAGTTTAGTTTTGACTAATCACTAAAATTAATTCTAAATCAAAAAAATATTACTCGTCATTAAATATGGTATTTAACTAGAAAAAAGAACACTGAATTTTCAACTTTCTAATTAGTTAATTTATTTCAGTTTTCTTTAATAATTTTTTAAAAATACAACCTCACTTTATTTGGGGCAAAGTAAAATTTTTGCTCAAAAAATTTAAATACGCAATTACTTGCACGCTGAAATTTAAAGAGTCAATCCTTTTTATTAAAAGCTTTCAAATAATATTTTTTAATGTGTTTAAAAAAGGATTGGCTCTTTAAAATTTCAGCGTGCAAGTAATTGCGTATTTAAATTTTTTGAGCAAAAATGAAAATTGAAAAATGAGCAAAATTTTTACTTTGCCCTTATTTGGCGGGGAGTTGAGTTAGTTGTCGGAAACCGATTAGAGACTATTTGACGTCAAATGGTTTCTTTAGGCGGGAACCGCTTATATTTTGCCTTTTTGACCTATTTACAACCCTGACCTATTCACATGTAAATGTACAACCCTGATAATT
The DNA here is from genome assembly GCA_002922825.1 of Brachionus calyciflorus. Lineage (NCBI taxonomy): Eukaryota > Metazoa > Rotifera > Eurotatoria > Ploima > Brachionidae > Brachionus > Brachionus calyciflorus. Next base: position 1,831,758 of record NTPY01000635.1, on the reverse strand, counting down.
ACTTTGATATAAAAAATTTAATAAAAGGAAACAGACATCCCACAGGTCACAGAAATGGGCAGGTCAGAGGAAACGGCCAGGGCACAGAAAGCAGGACATTTTAAAAAAATCCATCTTGGAAATGGTAAAGATAATAAACAAGAAACGCGAAAGATAATAAACAAACGATCAACACAGGACATATTGAGCGAAAGAGGAAAATTTTTTGAAAATGCAACATTTTTCTGATCGGTCAATTCAAGCATGTGTATATCTTTTATAAGCATAAGAATAAAAAATAAAAATATTGCAATCATTTAAAATTTTCCTCTGTTCTATTTATTTCGCTCAATATGAAACGGCTCAACAGAACACAAAATAATTTATAATTGTTCAAAAATTAAAGTTTATTACTAAAAGTCTCAAATAGTCTCTAATAGACCTAATATTGCATTCTTAAAAATCTTGCAACCATAAAACCTTTAATTTTCTTTTTCTCAACTGAGAGTTGTTTGAGAATATTTGTCATAGTTGGCGATAGGTGAAACTTTGTATTCTCATTAATATAAAAAAAAATATTATATCAAAATAAAGCTCACTAAAAGATCTTTCCAATACTATTGATTGTTGATTTATTATGTTAAAATTTGATCCAAAGTTTTAGCATTTGAATTTTTGGTAAAAATCGTTTTTTTCTTGATTGCATGAATGAACTTTAAATCAAAATACATGACGCTATGAAATAAAATACGAGGAAACTAATGGTTCTAAAATCAGTTTAGGTTAATTTTTAAAACACGGAGCTATTAGCAAGGGTTTATGTTAATAAAAGTCAACATAAAAATTGGTTTAAAATAATTTTTACTGAAAAAATTTTATTTTCATTTTGAAATTTTTAAAATAAAAGTAAACAGATAAAATAAATAATTTTTTTTCTGGTGATGGCTTGAAAAAAAAAACAAATTATTTTTAAATTCTAGAACAAATTTAACTATAATTAAAATCTTAAAAAAGACATTTTTCTGATCTATTCATCCTCTTGTTTGCCTCTTTTGATTATACGGGTGAAGTTAGCATAATCCATATTGCCTTTGTTATCTCCTGGGGCACCATCAAGTACTTGGCTGAACTTAAAGTAACGTATTTTGCAGTTAAATATTTTTGTTTAGTATTTTTTATTAATTTAAATAATTATTTTTTTTTTGTTTTGTTTTCTTACTTCTTGATCAGTTAAACGTTCGTCTGGTTTTCCTTGATGAACTAAAACTTCACGCAATCTATTCAGGTTTTAAGGATAAAAATAAAAATATTCAAATATTTGAAAAATATATTTTTAAATGCACGATTCTTTGAATCCGTAGTATAGTGGGTATATATACGAAAATGTTTATTGGCTATTGACTTGGCTACTTTCTTGGATTATTGCGAAAATACTATAGGTTTTTTTTTAATTGACCTTTAATAAGGGGCCTTTTCATTTAAACTTAAATTGGTTTGAAATTAGGAGTTAACAAACAATAGATTGAAAAATAAAAAGGCGCTTTTAATTTTAAAAAATTATTGAATTAATTTAAGGCGCCTAGCAAATTTTGCTTAAATTGATGATAAAGGCTCAAGAATTTGTTTTATTAAACGGTCAACCGATTTGTATCCTTCCTTTTAACATTTAATAAAACATCTATTAGAAAAATTTTCTGATAATATTAGAAAAAAATCTAAATATAATCCTTAATCTTTTTTAAGAAAAAACTAAAAGCTCCAGAATTATCCAATTAAAAATGTTTAAGTCTCTGTTATAAATATTTTTATCCTTTTTTTATTTTTTGATTATAGAATTCTAATGATTAAATTAGCCATTGATTTTCTTTTGACGAGGTGAAGCCGAGTTATAAAGTTTATTAAATTTTATAACAAAAATATTAAATTCTTTTGAATTGATCTTGTTGAGTAATTTTAGTTTTTTTCTATTGATTTTAAAATTTGTTTCGTAGTTTGATTTTAAAAATTAAAACTTACAAATCACGGTGAATGGTTCCTTTAGCATCACTATCGTATAATTTGAATGCATTCATAATAACTGACTCTTCATCAGTACCTATTTGTTTTTTTTTGTTAATTTTAAAGTAATAAAGAAAGTGATTAGATGATGTTTGTTTGATTTCTAAAGGTTTAAAACATTAGGGATGTTTTAATAAAAAAAAAGGATTTTTAAGGACGGATTAAAAGGATGCAAGGAACATTTTTTACTTTTTTTTAAAGCAGTCTTATATTCTGATTATCAGGTCTATCAGACACCCCCTCTTAATAGACTACATGTGAGAAAAAATTATCTGTTTAATCTAAAAATTGGGCTCAAAAGTTTTTTTATAAAATTTTGATTGTTTAAGTCACATTGAAAACACGAATATTATATTCTAAAAAAAAATCAGTTTTTTTTTTTGATACAAAAATAATATTTTCTATCGAAACAATCAAATAAATTCTAACTACAGAAACAAATAATTCTTGCGAGTAAAGACTCGTTTTTTTGAATTTTTTTTTATTTTGCTTCACATTATGGCTTATAATAATTATTACAGTGGTGCTGATTAATCTGTAACGCGTCGTAATCAAGGGGGTGAGCCTTCTATTTGAATTTTTTTTGGTCCTAAAAATTGACTCAAATAAAGAACTATTATTTGAGGAAATACGGTACATATTTCATGTTTCTTTTAAAACCATGTCCGAACCAATCCCTAAAAATTATGGAATCTTCAATCTGACAATTTTATCATTTTTAATTTAAGGAAATTTAAGATAAGAACTATAACTAAAGCTGATTATAGGTCTAATAAAAACACAGAAATTAAAAAAAAAACATTCCTGTTTCCAAATTTTTAAGCAAAGAGGAATAGAATGAAAAATTATGGAGAATTTAAAAAATTTCCTTTAAATTCCTTAAAGATTTTCAAAGAGTCAAATTCCCTGTTTTTTCCTTGGTAATTTTCCTGGCTTTTCCTTGCCTAAAAAAATTTTACACTTGGATAATTAATTTTTATAATAAAAAAAGGCATTTAATTCTTAACCACCTTTTTTTAAAAAAATTTTAATTAAGTTTCGAAGCCGGTTCAAGAGCTATGAATTAATCCGAAATAAGTGTCTCCGAAACTTCGGCTTAAGTCGGGCTGCGGAGCGGTTTCAACCCTGTTAATTTATTTCTGGATTGTACTGTAAATAAAAAATAGGTTCATGCACATAAAGCTTTTAATTTAGATTCTTAAGCTAAAATTCACCGTTTAAACGATCTCCGAATAAGGTCAACAACATGGTAAAATTAATTGGACCTTGAGCTTCTTCAATCATTGATTTTAATTCAGCATCTTTTGGTACACGACCTTTAATTAAATAAATTTTAAAATTTGTTCTTTTTAAAATTGAACTTTCACACTCAACTATAATTAATAGTAACCTATCCATGCCAAAAACAATTGGAAAAATCATTCAAGTATTTTAGATGAAATTTAAGGAAAAGGTTTTTTTTTTAAAGGAGATAAAAAATTCTTGAGGATTACAAACTAAGTATATTAAATCTAGTTTAGTTTTTTTTATTCGCAAAGGGATCTAAAAAGATTTTTTTTTAAATTCAAATTACCCAATGAATTGTAGACTTCTTTAAGATCATCGACACTGATGACTCCATCTCTGTCTTGGTCCATAAGACCGAATGCCTTAAAATATCATTTTAGATTTAGAATTTTATTTTTAATTAAATCAACTTTTTTTTTATTGTTTGTAAAAAGCCTTAGCTAAACTTTAAATTTTAAGTGTTTTGTTTAAGCGTAAATTTTAAACATTAGATCTGTCTTGATCGAACATTTTAAACGCCTATTTTCAAGTTAGACATTATTTTAATTTATATTTAGGCTTTTTTTTCTTTTTCCGATTTTGAGGAATAAAATTAATTTAAAAAAAAAAAGAATCTCACTTCTTTGAATTCTTGAACTTGTGATTGTTCAAACATAGCAAAGACATTGCTGGTGGCTCTTTGAGCTTTCTTCTTACCTTTTTTCTTTATTAAAAAGTAATTATTAGATTTATCACTAAACTCCTTAAACTTGATCAAATAAAAACAAAACGTACGTCGGCCATTTGGAATTTTGCTAAGGAATCAAAAAACCTAGAATTGAAACAAATACAAGTTTTAGCAAAAAAATTTCATAAAATTCTATCGTTTTTTACACAACAGAAAAACTAACTACTACGCTTTTTAAAAATAAAAATTATTTTTTAAACTTATTTTCAAATGAGGTTTATTTTACAGATATTTTCTTTCTTTATATAGAATTTTATTCTACGATTAGTAATAAAAGCTTATATAGAATTTAATTTGCATTCTCTTTATTTACTTTATCTATTCTAATTATTACAAATAGTTTAAACAAAGATAATTTGAGCATTAGTTCTAGTTCCTATTAAGGTAGTTTCTTAAGTTCATGGCATTAATTGAATCTGGATCTTTTTCGTGAACGGATAAACTATTTTATGCCTAGCATAACATTCCTTATCGACGTTCAAAATTGGAATATTAGATATACTATTACAAATCTGGGATTCGCAATAATAAAAATTTCATTCTTCTTATACATCCAGAAGTATAAGAAAAGTAAAAATACTGCTAAAATATTTGCTAAATTAGAATTGTAAAATTAGTTTTCCGAGGTCGGCGTTTTTTCTTCTTAACTGCTGGTTCTTTACGATTTTGAGATTTCAAAAATGGAGTCCAAAATTTCATTAGCTTCGTAAAAATCGCCTCCTCTCCAGGTGGGTGGGGTTAGTATCAAATTTTATTTGCTGATGAGGAAAGGTGTCCTCATCATACCTTATAATTGTCATTCTTTGATATGTCAAATATCCTTAGAATGGAGCCTTGGATTCAACTCCAATAGAAGACCAATTTTCAAAGCAGTTTATTTTGCTTCTAAACATCAAATGGTGAGTACATAGTGGAAATATGAATTCTCGTTCTGTAAACAAAAAAAATGTATGGAATCGAAAAAATTTATATGATTTGTCTACTAAACGACGAAGAGTCTGATCGACTAAATACCGTAGGTACTTTTTTATTTCCATAAAAAGGTCTTTGCATAAATTTTTACATCGAATTTGCTAATTCTCGTTCAAATTTCGAAATTTGAACGAGAAAAAAATGCTTTATTTTAAGTAAATCTGTGAAATTGATTCTAATTTCAAGACTTTATATAAAGGTATATTAAGTAAGTACTTACTTATATCAATTTTGTTTTGCCTGATACTTAGTTCTTTTAGTTTTATTTCATTTAAATACAAAATGTCGAACAAATATCTCAAGATAGACTGAAAATATTATTTAAACAAGTAAGCGACTGTAGTTTACCTTATATTTCCTGGTTTACACCTAATAGGATATAAGAAAAAAACATAGTTTTTTCAACGTTTCTCATTTTTTCATCAATAAAATTGTTTATAAAAGGAAGGCCAGGATAAATAAAACCATTCTCTCCTGGTATTAATTTATTAGCAAGTTGAAATTCTTCAGATAGCTCATTTTTCCGCTTAGACTTAGAAAAGGAGACGTTTAAATTTATGTAAAATTACCCGATTTCACGTAATTTTTGACAATTTTACTTAATTTCACGTAATTATTCTTAAAACACAGTATCATAACCGCACTATAATTATTTTCGCAATTACATAAGTACTTAAAGAAAAAACGAAAATCCTCAACTTTTATACTTGAGTATTTAACAATCTCTCAAAATTGCAACACAAGATAAAAACACATCTATTTACATCATCACAATAGAATAAATACTTGCGTTTTGATCTAGTGTTCCATTTTTGAGACCAATATTGGTAGTAAACTTTGATTATTTTTTCATCACTCAAGTATTTAATACTAAAGGAACATCCCTGATACATTATAGAAATTATTTAAATTATTTGAACACAAAAAACGGTCTGAAAAACTTTTGACCTTAGTGGAGTCTCGGGTCCAGACTAATAAATTTATTTTTGCATTCCTTAAAGTAAAGGTTGCAATGAACCAAAGCTTACTTAATTAGAAAATAGGACATAAATTTTTCAAATTTTGAATTATAGATCATTAAAAGTTTTAGAATTAGAATATTAAACAAAAAAAAATGAATCATTAATTTTTATTACAATTGTTTTACCAAAAAAAGAAAATTTTTTAATTGAAGCATATAAAAAACTTAGTAAAAAAAAACTAACAAAATACTAAACTTGCGTATTTATTTCTTGTTTAAACAACATATAAAGTTGATAATTGGACAACTTTTGGTTTTACAACTTCAAAGCTGCTCAATGTGTATAATTCATTTGTATTTCCTGATCTCAAATTTGTTAATAAACGAGCAAAGCATGATGAGTTTGTAACACGGACACCAAATACAGGTAAATCAACTGAATCATGTAAACAAAATTCGACAGGTAAACCAGCTAATGAAAGTTTGGAAACCATGTAATGTGAATAATCAACTAAGTTTGGGTATAAGTTAAGTTTATCAGCAGAATCGACTAATACGGTTGAATCAACACCAACAATAAATGAACCAAACATATTTTGATCCAAGCCAGTAACGTTCAAAACAGCTGGGCATTCAACAACAGCTCGGTTTACGCCAACACAACCCAATAAATTTTCATTGCGGAAAAATACACATTCAGATCTTTCGAGTGGAACCGAGACATCAGATACTTTGCTTCTCCAAACAGGAACAGTTAACCATTTTGCCCAATTCGGATTGACGCTCCATGCGTCAGATTGGCTTACTACAAAAGCACAAATTAATAAAACAGAGAGTTTAAGCATTTTATTTTTTCTAAGCCTATTTGGACATATAGTTTTCACTGTCGAATTTTGTTTGAATGAAAAATTTTTTTTGTTTTTTCGAACTTATTTATATGCAAATATAAGCCATTTTTTTTATAAGAGATTTAAAACTTCAACAGATTGAATAATACTATTCTTTCATAAACGTGATTAACATCTTTGTTTAAGGTTTTTTATTTAATTCTTCAAATCGTGATTCAATAGCTAGTTTAATTCAGAGTGAAAATAGTTTTTTCAAATTGAATTAAATCTCTGTGTTTAATTGAAAACATTGAACATCGCTTAGAGACTTTCATTTGAATTCATTGAAAAATGAAAATGTTCTCTATTAACAGATTTTTTTTGATTTCTAATGTTTATTATAAAAATTTGAACATATTATTGAATTTTTTTTGTTACTCGAGTGTTTTTTAAAATTAATTTACAATAACTTTGTGATTAGATTTAAAAAAAAAAGCTTTATGTAAATGTAACAGTAATCTCTCAAATCCCAAAAAACAATTTTGACCAGAAAAAAAAATTTCTTGGTGAAAACCAATTGTTTTCTTCTTGAAACCAAACCATATCCATTAATAAATTTACTTGATTTTTCTAAGATCTAATTTATTTTTACGTTTTAGCATTGCTAGTTCGACATCTTTTGTGTGTAAGATTTTTTTTTCGAAGCCTGTACCCAGATTTAAACCATCAAAAATAACCTTATTTTTTTATTTTCTTCCTTTAAAGGTATTCAGTTTCTTCTTGTTCTTCAAGCTTTTAAATCGTCTTCAGTTGTTGAGTCTCTAATGAAAAAGGCGAAGTTAAATTTTTGTTTATCCATTGCCACAAGTATTTAGATATCAATTAAACTTAGAGAGAAGTATTTTAAAAAATTTGATTTACAAGATCAACAAAAATTATTAAAACAGTTTGCATAAAACTAGTTTCTAAAGAGAGGTTGATTTGAGATTCTTATTTATTAGAACTTTAGCCAATAATCTAGTCTATAAAAGAAGAGAATGGAATATTATTATTAATTGCCAAAAAATTTATTAATTGAAATAGAAAATAATTAATTTTATTTTTTAAATTAAAATTTGAAGCTACCTATTGTAGATTTTTAAGCTGAAAAATAAAAAAAGAAAATGATTGAAAAAAACCAAGTTCAAGAAATTTACTTGAAACATTTTTTTTCTATAATTGAAAGATTTTTTATTTGCAGTTAGATAAATATTAAAAAAAATCTGTAAAACTTCCTAAAATATTTTCTAAAGTATCTGGTCTTCTTGTCAAAATATACTTAACTTCGCTTTTTGATCCATTTGTTGATTCGTCTTCTTCGATGAAAACCTCAGAAGGTTTTGGATGTAAGTTGTAATTTAACGCCATTGAAGAACAATAAGCCCCTACGTCCATAATAGCTAAATAAATCGATGCATTTTCATTCTCTGAAATCAACGGTAATTCTAAATATCTATCCTTTCCCAAAAAGTCACCACTTTCACAAACCGGTCCAACAACGTCAACTAATTCTCTAGGTCCATTTTGATTCAAAGGCTTAACATAATCAATGTGATGATAAGCCGAATAAAGACATGGTCTTAAGCATTCACACATCGATGAATCAACAACTATAAAATTTTTATTTTCATTTTGTTTAAGACCAAGTAGATTAGTCAATAAGATACACGAATCTCCGACTAGTGAACGACCTGGCTCGACTACTATTCGAATATTCTTATTTTTAAGCTCAGTTACATGACTACCAATTACTTTAGCCAAATCTCTAGGTGTTGGTATTTTTAATTCCACCTTGGGAATTTTAGATGTGTTTGAAGCGAATCTTTCATAGTTTATTCCTAAACCACCACCGAAATTTATAATTTCTAGACTACCAATTTTGTGATTTTCAATAGTCATATTGACTAAATTAACCAAATTTTTGACTGATTCATGATAAATATCAACCGCTTTAATAGTTGAGCCTAAATGACTATGAAAACCGGACAATTTAACTAAATTTGGATTTGATTTTATAATTTCAATTAAATTATCTACTTGATTTTCTTGAACGCCAAATTTACAAGCATCACCTGACGTGTTTAAATATTGGTGAACTTGAGCATTTTGAGTTTGATTTACTCTAATTATTAGTTTAACTGGAAATTTATTTCTTAAATCTTCATTTTGATATAATTTTTGAGCTACTTTAATTGTATGATTTAAATTAAATAAGCTATCTATATTTAAATAACAACCTGATTTAATAGCCAAATCAATTTCGCTTAATTTTTTACCATTGCCATTAAAGATCAAATTTTCACCTTTAATTCCAACTTTTAAAGCTAGTAAAAGTTCATTTTTGTTAACTAAACTAGCCCAACTACCGTTTTCGTGGAATACTTTAAGAACAGACGGATTAAAATTTGCTTTTATTGAAAAAGAAATGTTGGTTTGAAATCCGAGTTGATCAGTCAGTTCTTCCTTGAACGAGTTCTTATAGCTTAAAAAATTACAAACCAATCTTTTTTTGCTGTATATGTAAATTGGCGTAGATAACTTGCTTTCGTATGGAACTAACTCGTTTATGTTTTGTAAAATTATTTCTTCAGAATCTGACAATTCAGAGTTCATCAGATGCTTTTCTAAAAAATCAGTCAATTGTATTTGACCTGTGCATAAAACTTTTTCTGAATTGAAATAGAAAGCACCATTTGATTTATCATTTGAATCCTCAAGATTTAACTGAATCATATTTCTAAAAAATTAAAAATAAATATTTTTTTTATTAGAATTTTAAGTGACCTTAAAAAATTTTAACAGAAACCTTTAAGTTACATATAAAATGAAATTATACAATTTATTTTGCTTTAATATAACAACACCTATACAGTACTGCTATGATACGATGAATTCACCATTTTTTACGTAAATAAAGGTACCGTAAACCTTTGCCTACCATTCTAAGAATAAACCTGTAATTTAACCGGAATTCTATATGGAATAGTTCATTCCAGAATAAAATTAAAAGTAAAAAATTAAAAGAAATTTAAAAAAGATTAATTTTTTTAATTCAAGAATAGTTCTGGAATAAAAGTAAAAAAATGCTAGGAAATAAGCCGAAATTAGCCTTTATTAATTGGAATAAATGTCAATTTTATCGGAATTCTAAAAAAAATCTTAAAAAATGTTTTAACATTCTATCGATGGGAACAATTCCATATAGAATTCCGGTTAATTTACAGGTTTATTCTTAGAATGGTAGGCAAAGGTTTACGGTATTTATGACAATTTACGTAAAATTTAGAAAAAAAAATTCCAATAAAAAAATTCAAATTTAATTTTCAACAAATTTTTCACCAAAACATCACCAAAGTTATACAAATCTTTTTTTTCAAATTTTACCAAAAATTAAATTTTTGTTGCGTAAAATATGTTTAGTATAATTTTAGTTCATTTATCGTGTCATTTCAGCACTTAATGTTTAATGACTTTAAATGATTAAATAGTAAGGAAAATTATTAAGATTTTTGTTTTTTTTTGAACAAAGAGAATGAATTTAGAAAATTTGGTCTAGTTTCCATCAAACTTTTTCCGATCATATTCTCTTTTAAACTAAATATAAATAAACTAACCTAATGTCAAACTTTGGTCCTTGCCAAATAAATAATAGCTTACGAGATAAATTAACACTAATCGATGACTCTTATTAAATAAATTCTAAATTAAACAAACCACTGTTAAATGCCTTCTATATAATCACGGAAATAGAAAAAAAAATATTAGAAAGCGCTACATAATAAGACTAAATTGAAAAAAATATCAAAAACCAATCTTAACCCAATCTTAAAACACAACAAAATTTTTATCTTTTTTTATAAAATAATTTTTTATTAACCCATAAAATTATTTACTCCATTAAAATAATAGTAAGCAAAAAAAATAATAAACTTTAACTGTAATTTCTACTTTTAATCAGGCCAAATTTAAAACAAAATTCATATCTTTCACTAAGAAATAAGCTTTTGAATGTTCATAAAAAATTATGAAATTTTTATTCTCTATTTGATTTTATGACTCTATTTTATTAGAATGAAAAGGTTTATATTTAGAACTTTATAATACAGCAACGGTACTGGAAACGGATTTGTAACAGTCAGTCATATGACATTAATTTTTGATCAAATTTTAAGTTTTTCAATTCCTTGAAATGCATTTTACACATGGCTTCAGTCGAGGTACCATAAATACATAGTCGTATCGCATTTTTATGATTCTGTAATTATTTGCTTCAAATAGTGATTTAAGAAAATTTTTATAACATGATAAATATATTGATAAACAGTAAAAAAACATGTTGGCGATCACAACTCTAACAAATAACTCTATAACTTTTTTGTTTGAATTTTATTTTTTATTAGACATAAAAGTAAATTTTAGGTCTCATTTTTTTAAATACGATTATCTTCCGGAATTTTAACTTTCTTGTATTATTTGAAAAACAAGGAGCTTTTTCAAATAAATTTCAACAGAATAGTGATATGAATTGGCGATTTAAGCAAAAAAATTCTTTTGCACCTGACTTGTCCTTATTTTTAAATATCAATAGTATTAAAACATTTGGATATTTAAAAATTCAAAAAAAAAATCGTGGCATGTTTAAAAACGTGCAAAATCAAAATTATAAAAATGTAGTATTTTATCTTAAATTTTTATTTTAGGTAATTTAGAAGAAAAAAAATAAAAAAAAAAGATAAATTTATTCGTTTTTAATTTTTAAAAATGTGATAAGATGTAAATTATTTTATAATACAAAAATAAAAGTCAAATTGTATTTATTGTTATTATTTTATGGTTGCTTGGTCAAGCAGCTTGATTATTAATTCTCTAAAGAAAATATGTAAAATTTTATTAATCGTAACCCAAATAATCTTTATTTGAATCAAGTAGATTAATAGACGAGTCGGCTATTTTATTAAGTAAACATCTCAATTGTTGATTATCAAATAAGGTGTACAATTTGAAATTTTCAGAAGCTACTAGATCACTAAGACGAATTAAATCTTTGTTCAAATTCATTTTGCTCAAAACGTCTAATAAAACAAAGCAAATGTTTGGCAAATAAATTTTTCTCAATTCTTCCATTTGTGCTTTACGTCTTCTAATTTCAAGCTTTTTATTTGAAACGTTTCCTTGTCTCATTTCACTTTCTTCAGTATTCATGGTTTCTTCCTCCATGTTAGTTTCTTCATCGCTCTCACTGTCTTGTTCAATTAAATCTTCTATTTTTTTGACGTCGCACATCCATCCGCCAAACGGAAATTTTAAAACTGCAAAAAATTTTGCTTTGACTTTTTCACTGTAAAGCAATGCTTTTGAATACCATCTTGACGATAAGTCTTCATACTGTTTCATCTCAAAGTCTAATGTCATTTTTTCGGCAAATGATTGCTCGTAGTGAGTCGTCTCTGATTCATATTTTGATACGGGTTTGATTGGTTTTTCTTTATGAAAATAATCAAACCAATCATTGTATAAGTTTATTGATTCCTTTAATGGCAAAAAAAAATATTAAATAATTTCGTTAGCGATTAAATGATTTGAACAAGCATTATTTTATAAATTTTTTTAATTGATTTTAAGTAGGTCTGTGGCTTTTTCACAAAAAAAAAATTTAATTTTTGGTTAAGGTCAAATTTTTACTTAAGAAAAAACTATACTGGATTTTAAATTCAATTATCTACAAACTAAATAAATTTATAAATACTATAAATTCTTTACCGTAAAAACTTGGTTATATCCCCGGGGTCTTTCTTTTTTTTGATGATCCTCAACCCCTTTTAAACTCAGGTATAACCCCATCCATTTTCTAATTAAAATTCAATTTAGCCCAAGGGTAAAAATAAAAATTAAAAAAAAATTTAAAATTGTGCTTAAAATTTTTTCTTTAAATTTTTGTATAAACCCAGGGTATTTTCAAGTTTTCATATAGCCCCCGAGACATTAAAAAACTTGAATACTTGCAAATTAGGCTACATTACAATTTTTTTTAATTTTTACTTACACTCTGGGACAAAGCTCATTTTAAATGAAGTTATTTACTGAATTCTCCCCAGTAACTTCGCATATAACCCAAGTCATTTTTCGAAAGTTAATAATGAGGTATATTCTAAGAAGGGAGAATTGCTTTTACTAGAATTATTACCGTTAGACGTCTTTTAAAAATTAGTTATTTACATCAGGATGAGATGAATAATAAATATAATCGTATTAAAAACCAAATAGCTTAACTTAAGTGACTTTTGGAGTCAAAAATTATAACTTGAAATTTTTATTTATAGTCCAATAGTGAAACTTCCTAACAATTTTTTTAAATTAAATTGCTTACAATGTATTCTTTGAAGCAGAGATATTCTTTAATTAAATTAGTGACATGTCTAGGTAAGTTTTCAATTATCAGTTCAAAATTGGAATCAATTGTAGATGTTGATACTTGTTGAATATAATTGTAATGAGTCAAAATAACAGTAATTGTATCATGTGGTATTTTTGAAAAAACAAGTTTAGTAGCTTCGAAAAATTGTCTTTCCAACAAAAAATATCTCATAGTTAAATTAGCGTATTCAAGGAGTTTAAGTCTTTGCGATTGATCATAAACAATCCAATCGATAGCATTAATTTTGATCTTGTCTTCTTCGGTAAGAATTTGACCAGTCTTTGGTGCGAATAAGTCGGCTGTTTTAGAAATGAAAGCAGTCGTTGATAGACTGGTTTCATCGAAACGTTGTGTGACATCTTTTCTTACAGTTGCTTGCTTACTCAAATTGTCAACAATGTTCTGAGTGATGGCTTGGACATTCATATTTCTCTCTTTGGCAAGTTTTAGCATTGTCATACGCTCTTTATTATCCGTGATAGCTTTAAAAAAATAGATACAAATTTTATACTTTTAAATAAAACAAAAAGATTTTAAAAAACATTACTTTGTAAGAACTTAGAATATCTTTTGACTTGTAGTTCGGGTGTCAAATTTGAGACGTAATAAGCAATTATTTCTTTGTAATTATTATCGATCAAATATTGACTGAAGGAGTCCAAGATTTGAATCAGAGTATCATTCTATTATAAAAAAGTTATTTAATTACAAATAAAAAAAGGAACTAAAATTAAAAAGATCTATTTTTTTTGGTAATGTTAGGAGATCGATCCAAAAAATGTGTAATTTTTTGTAAGTTAGAATTTTGTGAATTGAGTTTGTAAAATTTCGAATTTTAATTATTTTGTAAACCTGATTCGGATCAAATCTAGATTTTAAATCTCCATTAGGAAAATATTAATATTAATAAAATATCTACACTAATAATTTTTGGATTTATTTTTTAATAAGTTTAAACATATGAAAACATTTGTCGCGTTTAGACTTACTTTTGTAGAAAAATTAAGTTTGGAATTACTAAAAATGGCAAAAAAGTAAGTTATAACCAGAGTTCGGGACTCGAAAATTTGACTCAAGTCAAACACGACTCGAGTCACTTTTTGTTGACAAAAAAGATTTCAAAAACAAAAAAGATTCAGGCTCAAGTCTGAGTCAAAATTATTTTAGTGACTTTGACTCAAGTCGAGTCTAAAAAAAGAAAAAAGACTTGAAAAGACTCGTTTTTATAACAAGAATTCAAAATATTAGGATTTCGGCTTAAACTAATGTTTTTCATATATTAAAAATTAAAAGTTTGTTTCGAATTTTTTGTTGACAGCATATAACTTTTAAACATCCAAATATTTATTGAAAAAACTGTCTTTTTTTTAAAATATAAAGTAATTTTGATTCAAACATCGACCCTTTTTTTTGATGAAAAGAGAAAGTTTATTCCCTGGTTTGGCTAACTTGGCCATCTAAGTTTAGGATATTCAAACTTAGAGTGGGTCGATTGACAATATTTTTTTTTGAAAGAAAATTAAGGTGCATATAAAGAGCTATTTAAAAATAAACTCAACTTGCCTGCTTTTGACATGTTTCATTAATTAACTTTTTCATTGAATTTAATTTGTTTTTTTCGTAATATTTCTCTAAACTTAATTATGAGATTAAGTACAATTCAAAAAAAAATTTTTGCATTTTTTAAAAAAAATTTTTCCAATTCAAAGACTTGGAAATGACTCGGAGTCAGACTTGTGAGTCAGACTCGGACTCGGACTCGAGAGTCGTGAAAAAATTTTCATCAGACTCCGAGATGAGTCAAGTCGCATTAGTCCTAATGACTCTGACTCGGACTCAAGTCATCAAAAAAAAGACGAGTCCCGAACTCTGGTTATAACTTATTAGGGGTTGTTTTATAAAGATGACAAAAAAAATAATGGTCTAAAATTTTTTAAAAATTGTTTAAAAGTTTTAAAATTATCAGTTTAAACAATTGGATCCACCATGGAGTCACCGTGACTTTAAAATTCTCTTTTTTTTGAAAATATGCGATTTTAAAATTAAAATATGTAGTTTTTATTTCAAAATCGCATTTTTATGAATGATCCTAATCAAGGCTACTATTCGATCTTAAGATTTTTTAGGAAATATGATGCTTGATTTTTTTGATCGAAAAGCAAAAACAAACATATAGAAAATCTAAAACATCATGTTTTTTTTGTCAAACGAAAATTGAAAAACCTTTATTGGCTGTACTCAGCTAAGTTGGCATCCAAAACTTAGCATTTTTGATAAAGAATAGATGAAGAGTGCCAAAGATATTTGATTGTAAAAAAATTTACTGTAGAACTGGTTTAATTTTTTGTGTTCTATCAAAATATTACATACAATTTTGAATCTTGCAATTTAAAATATAATCTGAAATATCAAATAAAAAAGATGGCGATAAATTTTAAAATATTAGTTTACTATTTTTTGAAGAATTTCAATTCATATTTAGAACCCGATGAAATTAATTTTTATGAAAAATGAGATTTAAAAAAAAAAATTTTAACTGTCGAATTTTAATACCTTTAGAATTCCATTAAAATTTTTCAAGAGAACCTGTCTAAGTAAACCAGTGTGTTTTTCGATTTCAATGCATTTTTTCGCCATTACCAAACATGTTGGCATACTCAGAAAATTTGTCAAACTAAATATGGCATAAAATAAAAATCAAAATTTGAATTTTAGTGTTTTCTAAGGAGTTAAATTTTTGATATTTTTTTATTGACAATAAGTCTGAGCTTATCTTAGTAAAAATTAAAACGAGCAAGTTTGGTAATGCATTCTAAGAAACCTAATTAATTTTTAGGGGATATCATGAAAATTTCCAAACAGGCACAAATTAATGCTTAGAAAATTAATCCAATTAAAATTAGCTTTTATTAAAGCTCCAACAGTCGAATTTTTATACCCGTTAAAAAATTCAAGAATTTGAATTTTTTTCTTGATAACTTAAAGAAAGTATTCCAGTGTGCTTTTCTAAGTTCAAAATTTCTTTTTTGCCATGACCAAACAAGCTGGCTAGAAAATTTATCAAATTAAAATAAGGACATTATTAAAATTTAAAATGTTGCAAAATTAACCCCCATTTATTTTTTATTTAAATTTATGGAGTTCTTTCAAAGTTTACTATTGAAACATTTCAAAATTGTATGTAAAATTTAAATAGAACACAAAAAAATGTGTGTTACTAA
>NTPY01000635.1:1791440-1805551 GCA_002922825.1 Brachionus calyciflorus | reverse complement strand
ATTTTGGCTATAAGTTTTTTAATTTTACTAAAGGATTATGATATTAAAGCTAACCATTCTCTTGTATTTATTTCAAAAGTAAAGTAAGTTTTCGGTTTTAGATTACTTTATTTATTTGCAGACTTCTACTAATAGAAACGCTCATCTTCAGAAAAAAATCCAACTTTTTCATTTTTTTCATCCATTTCATCCATTAAACTAGAATTTTCGTTTTTTAAATTTACGTAGTTTTAAAATTTTCCCCAAGAAGAATGCTCAAAAATTAATTGAAAATTTCGTATAGTCTTAAACGTAGCGAAATGAAAAAATACGAATAACAAACCATATTAGTAGAATAGAATATTACGTAAGATTTTGAGAAAAATAAGTTCAATTTACATATAAATTTGAAATAATTTTCTTTAACTTTTATATAACAAGTAAAAAAGCGGATTCATACCTTTTAAAACAAAATTAAAATAAAAAAAACTGATCTAGTTTTATTTTTTTTCATATTTCTAAACTTTATTTATTAATTTGCGATATTTAGAATTTAAAAAAAAAGGACGAATTGATTCCTCATTTAATAGAGATAAATAAAAAAAAGGATAAAATATTAGGTCTATGATTGGAATTAAACTTTTTTTTTTATTTGGGTGAAACTTTTTTGTGGCAGGAGTGGGGACTTGAACCCGGACCCTTGAATCAACTGGGTTCGCTAATTAATTCAAAATTCCAAAACTCCCATCCAACGACTCGAACGATTGGGCCATCACCGGCCTAAACTTGGAATTAAGCTTTAAAATTTTAAGATCAAGCATTTGAAATCAAATCCCAACTTTAAGTCATATAATTTAACAAATCATAAAACTGAAATTTTTACCTTCAAAAAGTTAATTTTTTTACCGAAATTTACCAGCTAAAGTTGTAATAAAAAATATGCTTAATATGTACATGTATTAAGACTAGATGCGATATGAAAAATAAATTAGTTTTCTCCTTAACCTTTTAAAAAAACACTTCAAAAATTTGTTCTGCTAGGCATTCTATAGATTAGAATCAGCGCTTTCAAAAAAAATAATGTTTATGACTTACTTTCCCGTTGTTTATAAAACTTTGCAGGATCATTTGAAGGTTTTCTCGGACAGAGAATGCTTAGCTCAGATGAAAAGTTAATCGTAGTTGTATAGAATTTTCAGAATTTATTAAAATACTTTTCACAAAGATGAAAATTTTAAGAGATAAGAAGTGTGCTTTTTTTTGGGTTTAGGTTCTTGACAACCAAAACTCTGGTTTTCACGCTGAAAAAAGCTTCAAATCGATTCATAAGTAATTGAGAAACTAGAAACCCAAATGAGGAAAAGAGGTAGACCACTTTAGGTTCCTAAAGCACTTGAAATAGAAAAAACTTTTAAAAGTTTAAAGAAAAGTCGAAAGAACTTAACGACAAAACGTCAAAGTCTAAATCATCTAAAATAGCCAAAGAAGATAAAACTGATAAAAAAATAAAAAATGTATATTCTTTTAGTAATGTTTTTTCAAATAAATTTTATTTATCACAAATTTTACAAAATTTTTAGTAGTTCTGATCAGGAATATTTTTTCTGTGGGAAAATCTGTTTTTTGGTTGTGATAACCAAATTTTTAGTTGTCAAAAAGGTTTTTCCCTTTTTTAAAGACTTATTTTAAGCGTGGTGAAGCGTGTTTTTTTCAGTGTTTTTGATATTCCTAAACACGTTGAAAAATCTAAACACGATTTGAACATTTAAATTCTGAGCAAAATTTACTAAGTAAACTTTTCAAATTTGATTGGAATTTTAATTCCTAATTTAAATCAACTAAAATCAGTAGATAAACCGAAGTTAATTTTTTGTGTGGATGTTTTTATTACCTTAAAATTTGGTTATTATTTAAAATTATAAATTAGAAAAATGAATTTGAAAATAAAAAAACAATGTTAGTTCTCTATAGTGACGGCAAATGAGAAATAAAAAAAATCATTTCATTTGAAAGCTTTTATTTTTTTTGTTGTGTTGCTTATTTCGATAGGAATTATTTTACTAAAAAATTGAACGTTAGTTTTTTTTCCAAAATGAATCAAAATAAAAAAATTGTTAATCTAAAAAAAAAAATACTTCATAATTTAATTAGAAAAAAAATTAAATTGAATGAAAATTTTTAATTTTTAAAAAAGATAAATAATGAATACTAATAAGCCAGAGTCATTTTATTGAAATAATAAACTGGTTAGTACTTATCTGATTTTTGTTTATTTATAAAGATAAAATATGTTGGGTTATGGTTACTAATAACAAGGGCAGGTAAAATTTTTTATTTAGTTAAAAACTTTATTACTGTTATAAAAAAAAATAAAATTTAACAAAAAAAAATAATCATTTGTTTCTCTTTTTTTTATTTAAAGGAATAACACAGGATTCGAATTCAAACATTTTATATTCAAATAAAAAAGACTTTTTAAATAAAAATGTCTTATTCGTTGCATTGGTCAAAAGAAGATTATTTTCCGTATTTAAACGATACATTTAAAAGTGCTGTCCTCGCTCTTGAATATATGGGTAAGTAAAACTTTTCAAATTTGACATGACCCGTAAAAGTAAACGTCCTAAACAATATGCTGTCGAAATAAAATTTTTTCAGCGTTTTTATTTTTACAGGGGGATGTTCATAAAGAGCTAATAAAATAGCTATTAAAATTTATTGGACTTCAATCAAATTTGACTTCAAGAAGTAAATTTCGAGCGCATACTTCTAAAAATTTCTGTTTATAATTTAAATTTAAAAATATTTAAACATTTTGTCATAATTTCAATTAATCGTTTGTGAAAAAAATAAATATAAACTTGAAAAATTACGTAATTTTATCTTATATAACTAAACCAATTTTATGTAATTTTGCATAATTCTTTATAAAATTTTACTAAATAATATTCGGTTAAATTAATTTTTTTTCTCATTATTTTTTTGACACTAAATCAATTGTAAATTTTATTTGAATTATGGTCGCTTAATTTCACAGCGTACCGAAAAGTGGTCGTGAGCGGCCCCGGCATTAGGCTAAATAAATAAATAATCCTTTTTCATATAGAATAAAGGATACTTTCAATTAGAGTAAAGGCAGCTTTATTCTACATAAACTAAGAGCCCTAAAAAAGTATTTAAGGAATCTAATTTTCCTTTTATCTGATTGAATCCTTAAAGAATAACAAATTCTTTTAAAGCTAAAATGAATAGAAGACTAATTGACTCAAATAGCATAAGATCAAATCAGTTCTCGACAAAAAAATCTTCATTAGAAATTTTTCTTTTTTTACTAGTTTTAACAAAAATTTTAAAAAATTTTGCAGTTAAAAAAAATTTCAAGGAAAATATTGAATTGAAATGAGAGAATAAAAATAAGCTTCACAGTCATTTATTACACTGTAAATTTACTAAATGTGTAAAAAACAGTGAAAATGAGCTAAAATGCGTATTTAAGGATTTCCTCCATATATACCTAACATTTCCAATATTTCTGTTGGTCAATTTTACATTTTTTACGCATTTATGTTCAAATTTTTACGCATTAAAAATTTAAAGTATACAGTAAAATTTAATATCCAGTCTAATAATCCAAATAGGCTATTTTCAAATTCACAAAAAAATCTTATAGTTAGATTTCAGGTTCGACAAGAGATTCGAATATAGATTATCTACGGCTAAATTTTAGTCATTTATAAAAATAAATTGGAAATTGTTTTACTTTTGAGGTTAGGAAGTTCCTGTAAATTTATTTTTTATTTTTCATATTTTCAGCTCGATAATTATTATTAGAATTTTGTTTTTTTATTTAAGTTGATGATCTTCATGTAAATAAAGAAGACACAGTGGATAAATTTTTAAATCATGATCACGTAGATAATTTAATTGTTGGTATTGTCAAGCTAATGGCATCTGAAAACTTAAGAGTTAGTGGAAATTCAGCTTATGTTTTTGGAACTATAGCTGAAACATCGGACGGAATTGAATCAGTTCTTAATTTACTCAATAAAAAATCTCATTATGAAGCCAATAATGTTTTAGAATATCTAGTAAAACTTTTAAAAAGTTCTGATTATGAATGCATGATGAATGCTGCTGGCACTATAGGGACAATCGTATGATTAATCAAATACTAAAAATTTTATTTTTAAAATTTAAAAAAAATTTTTTTAAAGTCTGAAAATAATCTAGGAAGAAGTTGGCTCATTTCACAACCTTTGCTTGACAAGGTTATTGAGCTTAGTACAGACTTATTAGACAATAAAAATATTTGGGTTAGTAGCAATGCTGCACTAGTTATAGCAAGGTTTACAATTTTTAATAAATTTATTGTTTGTTTTTTTTTTCTAAGTTCTTAATTTATTTAGAATTACAATTGAAGAGGATGGCTGTGAAAAAATACTTAAACATAATATTTCGAGTAAAATTTTACAAAAAATGGTTGAATCATTAGGATGTGATAATGCTGGGCGAGGAATGAATTGCGCTTTTGCAATAGGTTGAATAAAAATTTTAAAATATTTTTCTATTTTTTTATTTTTAAGTTTAAGTTTTCTTTTTATTTTAAAGGAAGATTATGTGATACTGAAAATGGTAGATTAGCATTCATGGAAATGAATAGTTTTAATTATTTAATTGAATCTCTTTTTGAAATGATTGAAACTAATTCTGACAATGGTTGTACTAAAAATGCATGTTACGCAGTAAGCTGCCTTGCCACCAATGAAAAAGCTCATAAATTTATAGTCAATAATAAAAGCTTCAATAATTTACTTAATACTTTGTGCAAACTTTTAACAACTGTTAAAGATGCTGAGACTCAGTGGTTCGCAGCTATGTAAAGAACATTTCTCTAAAAAATGGCTTTCTTATTCATCAATAAAATTTTTTTTTATTTTAGGTTGCTGAGAATTTTTAGCTCATTTCCAGCAGGTTGTGTAAAAATGAAAAATGCCGAACTCGTCTGGCAAACTTTAAATGAGCTCTTAAAAAAGAAAGATCTTTATGTTGATGTAAGAGAAGAGATAAATATGATTCTCGATACTTTAAAACCAATAGAGAAACCTGAACTTACAGCTGTAACTGGTAAATAAAATTTAATCTAGTTCTTAACATTTTCAAAGACCTAAAAAGTGCTGCGAGTTACCTATTTTGATTATCTAAAACAAACAATGAGAAAACTTTTAAGATTAAGAAAATTTTGAATTTTAAATATTTTTGTTTGTCGAGTGTCTAATAATAATTAATTAAAGCATTTGCTTGCTAGATACAGTTAGAAAATAAATCTTGAAATGAGAAAAATACACAAATACCGAATTTTAGGTAAGAGTTGTTTACAAGTCTCTACAAGTCTTTAAGGCTACAAGTTCATATTTTTTGAAATTTTTTGTTCAAGTCAAAGTCGAAAAAATTCTTTTTAAAACATAAAAAATTTAATTTTTAATTATAAATATGAAGTTGAAGCCTTAAAAGACTTGTTTTTTGAGACTTGAAAACAACTCTTGTACTAATTATATATAATGTAAATAATAAAAGCGACTAATTAACATTTATTTATAACAGAACTCTTCTTGACAAGTTTTAAAGATTCTTTTAGTAACTCTAAATTTTATTAGCTAAAATATGTGGTTCAACCAAGGTTCATAAAATCGCGGATGGACTTTAAAAACTTTCATATTTTTACGACAATAAAAAAATGATTGGACAATTTATATTTTTTCTGGACAATATTCTTTTCACTGGACAAGTAAGTGTAAAAATTGTTCGGCAAATCTTGGACAATTGTCTAGTAAGGCAACAAGACCCGAAAATTCACATTTAGAATTATTTAATCTTTAATGAAAATTTCAATAAGAGAAATAAGCTCATGTCATTTTGGTTTATTTCTATCTAAAATATTTACAGTATAGTCACCATAAAAAATCAGATATTTTTTGACACAAACGTTCTTATTAAAAGTCAACAACTTTTTCCCTGATACACGTTTTAAATGAAAAATGTAAAATAATCTCAAGATCCAGAGTATGTAAATTTTTTTTTTTTGACTAACACTCATTTTTTTTAAGTATCCGGACCTTCTAGTGTACGTTGTGAATGGAAACTTTTAAAAACAAAAAGCAAATTAACAATCAATTATCATCTTTTTAAAAGTAAGTTAATATTTTATTTAGAAAAAAAAGTGTAGCTCGAAGTGTTAATTTTTTTTTTTTTTAAAGATCAAGAATGTGTGTATAAAGGTCAAGAGCTTAATTTTGAAGTAAAAAATTTAGAGCCCTATACTGAGTATTCATTCAGTTTGCAAGCTTTAATTGTTGAAAATAATGAAAAAAGCGAATTGAGTGAAGAAATATTAGTGCGAACTGAAGAATCAGTCCCATCTGAACCCTTAAATTTAAAAATATCCGGTGCAACAACTAATATGATTCGGGTCACTTGGGGTCCGCCACAAAAACCTAACGGCATTCTTAAATCTTATTTTGTTTACAAAGATGAAAATTTAATTGAACAAACTAACGATTTATCATCGACTATAACAGGACTTCAACCAGATAACGCATATGACATTTACATTTGTGCTAGTACTTGCAAAGGAAAGGGTGACAAAGCATATTTAAGAGCTAGTACATGTGGCCTAGGAGATGTAATACCAGAAAAGCCAACATTTGGAATGATTGGACGAAGGGAAATTTTAGTAAGATGGCAACCACCTCCAGTTGTGAGTGGAAAATTGACACGGTATGAATTATTAATAAATTCTAAGTGTGTCTATTCCGGTATAATGCAAGAGTATCAGGTGATAATGTTGAAACCTGATACTGAATATAAATTTGAAGTTATTGCAATTACAACTGAAGGAAAATTCAAAAGTAGAGTTGCAAAAGTTCGAACTCTAAAAGATGAATGTATATTTTTTTTAAATATTTTAGCTTAATAAATTTTATATATATATTTTTTTTAAAGATGACCCCGAGCGTGCTCCGCTTTATCCTGGGGCGATTCAACCGATCTCAAATCCATCTGTTAGTAAAGAAAAAACAGAATTTAGTTTGGAACGTAAAAGATCTTTCAATACAGATCGGATAATGTTAACTCGCTCTAAAACCAAGCCTAAAATAGTAAAAAAAAATTTTATTTTTTTTAGATAGTTTATTTTTCTTTTGTCTACGAAAGCATAATATGCCGTAGAAACGAAAACATCCTATTACCTCCTATATACGCACAAAATTATTCTAAAATTAGGTTTCTAAAATACTATTTCGGTTTATTTACGTAATATGATTTGTTTAAATTTTAATTTCATTTTTTAAGATTAAGGATGTATTACCAACAATGGTCTGTGAAGAGATAGATATAAATAATGTAAAAAAATTAAATTCCAATGTCAACTCAAATTTGAGATATTCTGATGGATTTTTAAATGAATCGTCTTTTTTTGTATCACAAAATTCGAATCATGGTAATTTTATTAGTTCACATACAACAAATCCCAAGAATTTTTTTCCACCTTTATCACATAATTTAACGAATAAATACTATACTAAAAATGAATTGTTTTCAGACGAATCGATTTTACAAATGGATCGGCCTAGTTTAAAATTGCACAGAGGTAAAAGTGAGATCAGAAAAAATACTAAGCAAAATAACGATATAAGCCTTAAAGCTACATCTAAAAATCACCTAACTCGATCTAAAACAACAATTAAAAGTCCTAAGTAAGCACTAAATACATTCATAAAAATAATATGCTTTAAACAAAATTATTAAAAATATATTTAGTTTGAAAAATTACCAGACAAATTCTTCACCAGTTAATAATCAAAATTATGTACAACCAACTATATTTGCCTTTAATCTCAAAGAAATGTCTCCAAAATTTCCGATAATACCACTTGTGGTTGCGCAAAGTTTACCACAAAGTTCATGCTCAGCTGAAAGCAATATTGAATACAATAATAATACGAATAATCAAGTGCCATCAATATTTCAAGTTAAAGATAACTACATATTAAATAGAAAAAAATCAAATGAAAGTAGGTTCTCATCAAAGTCAAATGATAAAAAAATTAATGGCGAATTTCAACTACAGTACCAATATTTGATAAATAAATTAAATAAAACTTAAATGTTTAAATATTTCTCAATTCTTATACTTATGTAAATTGAAAAAAAAATTTTTTTAAATTTTTTTATAGAATTTAATTGTTTTTATTGCATTTTTTAATTATCTTCATTTAAATAAAAAATTTCGTATTATCTCTTTTATTCAAAACAAAAAGATAATTTTTTTAGAAATTAATTTATCTTTCAAATTTTCATCGAATTAATGCCGGACCCTACTAAAAAAAATTTTTTTGAATAGAGTACTAGTACGGTAGTTGAGGCGCATACTGCTGGTATATTTGTACTGACAGCTATTTTCGATAAACGTCCATTAAGTGAAATACGCTGCTAATCTAGTGGACGTATCATCTAGATATGGAGCAACCCATGTCAAAATCTCAGATTATCATGATATCTCAATATTCATGTTACCATATTCATGATATCTCAATCCTCATTACAGTCGAACCTCGTTAATCCGGCTCGATTGGTGGAGTGTTTTATGCCGGTTTAACGATAATGCCGGATTATCGAGTTAAAATTATATTGTAATAAATGTAATTTGGAATTAGAAATCATGCCGAAAAAACGAGGTTTCCGGATTAGCGAGGTTCGACTGTATACTATTTTTACATGTAACTCTATTTAAGATCTCATGAAATTATGGCAACAAATAATTTCTCATGATATCTTATTGAGATTCTTACAAGGAAATTTTTTTTTGCTGAGTCCGCTCCAGTTCGATATGGCTACGTTTTTAACTCGGTAGAAACTTAAACAAAATTTATTTTTGTCTCAGAATAACGAAACGTTCTTTTTTCTTAAATTTAAAGTCGAAATTTCTAAGTTTAGATAAAGAGAAAAGTCTTGAAACCTTAATCATTTCTAAATAAATTAAATTTTTAATCGAATTGATCGGAAAGAAATCTAAAATTTGAGAACTAAAATTCAATAGATTCATGAAATAAAATCAGTTCCAAATTTGATTAATTAAGAGGTCTAATATATCACTAAAGTTTGATCATTTCTTCATTAACTAATTAAGAGCAAGCTCGAGGGCGTTAGTAGGACAGATGCTTTTATAAAAAAATTCAATTTTAAAATTATCTTATTACAATGAATTATAATTTGATATTGTTCAATAAATTTATTAATTTGATTTCTTTTAAAAACGAATACAAAAGAATACTCTTTTTCGGTATAAATGATATCTCCTGGGCATTTAAAAATTTTGAACTGTCAAGTCTCGTTTAGAACAAAATCGATATTATTAGTTTTAATTCGTCATCAAATTTTTGCATTTATTTAAAAAATATATTATATACACTGTAAAAAATAAAAGCGACTAAGACACTTTTCAAAAGCGCCTAGAATTTAAAAGCGTCTAAAAATTGAATTTTTTGACAATTTTTTGGAAAAACTAGACGCTTTTTTTTTAGCCGTCAAAAAAATTAGTCGCTTTTAAAGAAAAAGGTGTCTAACTAAAAAACGGCTAAAAAAAAGTGTCTTGTTTTAAAAAAAAATCGAAATTTAGTAATGAAAAATTTAAAAACTAGTCGCTTTTTAATTAGGCACTTTTAATTTTAGGCGTTTTTTTTTAAGACATGACTAAATAAAAGCGTCTTAAAAATAGTGACTTTTAAAAGCGTCTTGAAAACTCTCCAAGATGACGTCTAGTTGTAGCGCCTAAAAATGGTGTCTTAGTCGCTTTTATTTTTTACAGTGTATATATATTTTTTTTCATCAGAATAGTTTTATCCCGATAGAAAGTAAAAATTGAATCTTTTTTTATCTTCTAACTAAAAGAATAAAAAGTCCCAAATCATAAATCTTACTTGCATTAAATTCTATTCCTTCTCTAAGACACTATACGATCAAGTAGAAATATCTAAGTAGATATTTATTTAAATTTATTTATTTATTTCCAAAAGGCCGCTTAACCGACCACTTTTTAGATGTACCGTCAAATAAGGTACATCTTATTAATTCGTATAAAAGTTTATAAAATAAAACCAGAAGGTAAAAAAATATATACATATATGTACAGAACTTAGGTCTATCTTAAAAATTATATAAAAAGAAAAGAAAAAAAGAAACTAAATAGTAAAAAGATAAAAATTTATAGAAGGATGAGCATTTGATTGTTTTGGTGACGATTGTTACGTTTGGTTGGTTGATGGTTTAAATTTTATTATTTCAAATAGGTCTTTCTTGAGGCTTGCGCTATTGGCGCCAAGGACTTTTTTGATATTTTTAACTGTGTCGTTGATTCTTTTTTCGGAGTCTATTTCAGTCTTGTTCAAGTAAGATACTATTCGGCAGAGGGAGGCGACTTCATCTAGGGTTTTAGGTTTGTCCTCAAATATATATGCTGTGCTTGACCAAAGATGAACAATTCCATCGCCATCTAAATGTTCTAAGAGAAGGCTTTTAGTGTTCTTGTTGTTTATTAGCCTGAGGATAAAATCTAATTTTTGATTCTCCAAGTAAATTCTGGTGTCATCGATATTTAACGAGTGCAAAAGGTCCGTGGTTTTGCATCGAGTTGGGACTCCTATAATTCCTTTGATAATATTACCTTCTGTTCTTTTGATTCCGTTTATTTCAGTTTTTTTTAGGTCGCAAGTCTCTAGGCCATACATTAGTACAATGCTTTTGCCGTTTGTTAACTCATTTACTAGTCTTTTTATGGTATTTGGTCTTATATCAATTTTAAAGTCTGTGTTCTTGTACGTTTCTATAAATGCTCTAACTTTTTCGTTTATTTGCTCGGTTTTATTATGTTTGACTTCGTTGTGTGTATTGAAGAAATTGACATATTCATTCTTTATATCTTCGAATTTCGCTTCAACTCGGATATCTTTGTTTTTCATTTTATTTTTAGTTTTCCAAAATTTTGTCCTTTCCATCTTGAATAGTTTGTTGAGGTTTTTTGAGTGTTTTTCTTTTCTGGAATGCAAGTTTTGCTTCCGAAAATTTGTTTTGGCCAAAAGGTATTTAGTCTTATACACTTCGGCGAATGAACTTGCTTTATATTCTATGTATGCCACTACTATTTTATTATGTAAGTGTTCCATGGTTGAGTCCCACCAGTTCTTTTTTTTCTTGTATTTTTTCTGAGAAATTTTTTTTCGGGTTTCATTTTCGTTTTGTGTTCTATGTGCAGCAGTTATAAGCGCGCTTGATATTTGATTAAGGAATGAGCTCAATGCTACTTTAGTTCTCTCAAGTGTTGGTTCTTCGGATAGGCTAGTAACTTGTGATTCTAATTTTTCTAGCTCTTTATTTAATTTGAGTTGGTAAATCTCCCTTGTTTTCAGATCATTCCAGTCTATTTTCGGTCTTTGTATTGGTTTTGCTTGTTTTAGAGAGGGGTATATTTTGTTAATTTTTATATTATATTCACATTTTAAAGCTTTATGGTCCCCTAAATTGCTACGACTTGAAAGTATCTCTATTTTTGAAATGTTACTATCTCCTTTCATTGAGATAATATGGTCAATCCAATTTTTAGTTTGGGTCCCATGGATTTTGCTTTCGTATGTGTGCTGCTCGCCATCTAAATGCTTAACATCGGCTTGTTCTAGGGAGTTTCTGTCGAGGAAATTTTTTAGCGTCTGACAGCGCACTTGGTTTTTTTTTTAGATAGTAGATATATAGATGTGTTGTAGTAAAATATGCTTTATTTCGACAAACATGTTTCGACAAATAAATTTTCGACAATTTTATTTCGACAAATAAATTTTCGACAATTTTATTTCGTCAAATCTAATTTAGACAAACTATAATTGGACAAAAAAAAATTTTTTTTAGACAAAATGCATTTCGAGAAGTATTAATTACTTGTCGAAATAAGAGGATACCGTTGTTGTAGTATCTCTCTAGTGATAGGTGAGGGCCTATTATTTAACCCATCAGTTCCTTATGTAAAAACGATTTTTATTAAATTTGAGAATTTTTTCTAATCTGCAAATTTATTAGATTTTGTCATATTTGACCATAGAATTGACGAGTAATAAGGTCTTATTTGGTACAAGTTAAATATTCTTTAGTTATTCATAAATCTAAATGGTCATTTACTCTATTTAAAAGACAACAATAAAAATAAATTGCTCTCTAAGAATTAACTCCGTAATATATTCATGCAAAAATTTTGAATTAAGAGTACGGTATCCCCTTAATTCGGTCGAAGCACAATCCCTTTTTACATCGCGACCAGCTAAATTTTCTTAAAGGTGACGTTTTCTGATGAATTTTTTTTTTGATTCCGAATTTTTGTACAAAAATGCGTTTTCAAAAATTTTATTTCTCGATCGAAAATGATATCATCTAGTTGTAAATTTCAAATTTTGTCGAGGTCTTAAAAATAATCTTGCCAAAAACAATTATCAAGTCAATCGTTATAAGTATCCTGAGTGAATAAAGTATTATCGAAAAACCGGTTGTTATGAAAATCAAAATATTTAAATTTGACAACTTATTAGCCACGAGTGATCCTAAGGGAAATAAAAAAAACAATATTATTTTTTGTTAAAAACCATAGGAACATTAAACAAAAATAAACTTGTTTATAAAATTGATAAGTTTTTCATTTGATGATAATGCCTTAAAAAATAAAGAAGCTGACAGCAAATCGATTCGAGTGGGAAATTCTTCGGATTTTAAGAAAAAAAAACACAACTTATCTTTCTTAAAAATGACATTAATTGAATTTGTATTAAAATATAATATAAATATAAATTTGTTTTGATTGGTCAATAAGGTTTCTTTTCAAAATAAAATGTATGAAAATAAAAAAAGTAATCGGATTAAATTCTTATTTATCTTAAGATTAAAATAATAAAAAATTGAAAATTTTTTTTGGATCATGTTTTTCCAAGAAGTGAAATTTTACATTTGATTTTTGTATATTTTTTCTTTTTTAAAAATTAAGTTTTGATAAATGAAAAAAAATTTTTTTTTAGGAATTAAAACAGTCGAAGGCATTTTAGACATAAATTAACTAATTATACACCAATTATTGATTAGTTGTATTTGTTTCTAGCTTTTAAATAACCCGTGGCTTGGATTTTATTTACAAATCCTTCCGGAAAATAGGTTAACTAAGGTTCCTTCTAGTTAGAAATTAATTAAGCTTTTGTTTATTTTAGTTCAAATTTGAAAAAAAAAATTGAATTTAATTGTTTTATTTTGAATTTTATTCTTTCTAAAAAAAAATGCTGAAAATTTACGATTGTTATTGTCCTCTCTTACTGATAAATGCAAATTAATACAATTTTTTTCTTTCTTAAATTTAGAAATTTAAATTAAATTTTTAAGATTTTAAATAAAAGTCTAACACTACAAAACAATAACTAACGTTTTTAAAGAATCTAATTTATATATTTTCACTTTCAAAATATATTGTTCTTTTGAAAGTAATTTAAACTTATAAAGTAAGGTTTAGTTCACCAGTTAGATTTTAATTAGTTAGTAAAAATATGCTAACAAGCTTATAGAGAGAATTTTTCTTTAACGTAATACCTCAATTTTAAAGACATGTAGTAATCGAATCTTATAAAAACCTGTCGTTATAGTTTAATACCCAACTTTCGTTAAAATTGAGAAATTACGAATACTTGACTATTGTTTTTTTATAAATTTAGCTTTTTTCACCTTGAAGTCTGCGCTTAATTTTAAAAATAAAAATAGTATTGGAAAAAAATGTTCATAAAGATATAAAGTCAACATTACAAAAATTTTAAATTCATTCAGATCTTTTCCAGATAGGTTTTTCTAAGTTACGAAATTTTCGAAAGTGGTCAACTCTATTGCTTCGAGAAAATGACATTTATTCTTCCAAAATTATTGAAAAAAAACATGAAAGTCTTTTGAATTTTTACTTCAAAAAGTAGTGATAAGCTCTTTAAATACAAAACTTTATATTTCTTAAATAAATATTTTTAATTTTTTCAAAATTGCTTCCTAAAAACTTCCATGTAATGGAATCTCTT
>NTPY01000635.1:1754013-1790884 GCA_002922825.1 Brachionus calyciflorus | reverse complement strand
TAAAGATATAAAGTCAACATTACAAAAATTTAAAATTCATTCAGATCGTTACCAGATAGGTTTTTCTAAGTTACGAAATTTTCGAAAGTGGTAAACTCTATTGCTTCGAGAAAATGACATTTATTCTTCCAAAATTATTGAAAAAAAACATGAAAGTCTTTTGAATTTTTACTTCAAAAAGTAGTGATAAGCTCTTTAAATACAAAACTTTTTATTTCTTAAATAAATATTTTTAATTTTTTCAAAATTGCTTCCTAAAAACTTCCATGTAATGGAATCTCTTCATTAAGGGTGCTTATGTACATAATATCTATTTTTGTATTTTTTTAGAAACCCAAACGAATTTTTAACAAATTCTATAAAGTTTGTGAGAAAAATGTCCGAATAAATAATTGGACTAGACATGATATTTAAGAAGTATTACTTTAAAAAAAATGCCGATTTCCTAAAAAACCCTAGAAAATATTCGATATAAAAAAATATTCACTATTTTACATTTTGATGTAATACTAAGTAAATATAGCCAGTCTGATTACTTAAGAAAAAAAATATAAACTTTAAATGTATCATTTTATAACACTTATCATTTAAGAGTAAATAAACGAAAAAAGAACGAAGATTTTACAAATTCGACAGTCTGAAAAGTTTTACTAGATCTTTATATAACTGAGCTTTTTTAGAGTTTTATTTTTAGTATTTTTAAGAATTCAATTTAAATGAAAAGAGAAAATTTCGATTAACTGAATAAATAGAATTTTATTTATTTTTTATGTCAACTTGAGTTTCTGAGAATCATGTTAAGTTATCATTTGATTGAGTTAGACGAAACTTTAAAAACAAAGCAAGAAACAGAGAAAAAAAAACTAAATAAATAAATAATTACGGACCGTGTTAAAACTTATTAAAACAAGCCTTTGAGCACTCAATGACAGTATCTTAATATTTTTGCCTCTATTTCTCGTTTTCTTTTCTTTAATTTCAAGAGATTTCTATGAATTAATTACGCCTTGTAGATTAATACTAATTTAATGCCCGAATGAGCTTTTCTAAATATTTTGAAACATTCTTACCGATTTGATTTGTTAAGACCCTGATTTTTTAGCTTGTTTTTT
The DNA here is from genome assembly GCA_002922825.1 of Brachionus calyciflorus. Classification (NCBI taxonomy): domain Eukaryota; kingdom Metazoa; phylum Rotifera; class Eurotatoria; order Ploima; family Brachionidae; genus Brachionus; species Brachionus calyciflorus. The sequence goes on along the minus strand of NTPY01000635.1, from coordinate 1,789,772 downwards.
ATTTTTTATAAGCATAACTTTTTCTTAAATAACCGACTGTGAGTAATTGTTTAAAAAAACATTTTTTTTTCACAATTGTCAACTAGAAATAAACTAGTTTTGTTCCCACAGTGAGGTCTTCTTAGTTTTTTTATTGTTCCTTTATGAGTCTAAAGTAAACAATGATAAGTCCTTTTTCTATACACGCCGCTTTCCTACCTTTAATCTAAACCTAATTTTGACAAAAAATACCATGTAAATAGAAAAAAATTTAAATTCATTTCCTTATCATATTTGAGGTCAATTTTAAAATAATTCAAAAAAAAAATTTCAAGTACTTTTTTCTTATTTTACCAAGGGATTAAATTGAATATTCATTAGATACTTTTTAATTTCTTTTTTTATTTATTTTTTTAGAAATTAAACGAAATCTTAAAAAAAATATGACTTTTTTTGTCAGTAGTAGTTGTAGCCACTAGCCGTATATTTTTTTCTAAATTAAATCTAATTAAAAATTTCAGATTAAAAAAACAACTTTTTGTGTTCTTTATTTTCGCTAGGAAAATCTATTGTTCTTAGGTAGGCTTTATGTGACTCTTTTTTTTTTTTACTTCAAAATTTAAAATTCAAATTTCAAGTGTTTCCAAGTTCCAAACAAAAAAATATAGCAATTTTAAAGCGATTAAGTCATCATTTTTCGAATAAATCAACCAGAAAAAATAATAAATAAAATTTATTAAGCCTATTAAGAATTAACTCAGTCATAAGTAAATTTATAAGCGTCTTTTTTTTTTAGAGAGTAAAAAAAAATCTTGAAAATTTTCGAAACATGTTTACTTATTTAATTTTTTTTCTGTAATTTTCAGTTGTAAATAGACTTCGAGAAAAAAAAATGAAAATTTTGTTAAAAATCTTAATAATTTATATATTACTCAATTATGTCACATGTGAAATCTATGACATTGAATTTACGGAACAAAATCAGACTATTTTACTATTTGAAAAATCGAATATCGATATTAAATCTTATAAAAAAATTCAAATTGTTGGTACAATTCCTCAGAAATGTGCCTCCTTCTTCACCCTAATCGATAATTTCACTAATGTCTATTTAAAATATCACACACGTACGGATCTATCCTCCTGTATAATCGATTTAAACAACGGTTTTTCATTCAATATTGACTTAAAAACAAACCAGTTAAGTCATACAATTATAGACTTACCAGAATTACCACTTCTCAAACTCAATATAGAATATATTTTCAAATTTTTTAATGATTCAGCATATGGCTTGATCAAAACAGACATGAATTCAAATGGTATTGTATCAATTGTTCGAATAATTTATCCTAAAAACGACTCAATCGAACTTAAATTAACATCGCATAGTAAATTTTTTCAAATAAAAAAATTCCTAACTAATTTTTATATGATTCGTTTGAGTGAAAATTTTCAACAATTATTCGACGAATTCGATACTGTTGATCTAGGCATTGAAGCCTTTTTAACTGAATCGAAAATTACAATTTTAAATAGTTCACTCAAATTTAAAATTGTAAATATCGATGACTTAAAAATTAATTTTCAAAGTAAAAGTCTAAGTCTTAATTTAGAAGAAAAATCACATCGATCGGGTTCCTATTTGACTAAAATAACACCGATTTTAAAGGATAATTTATTTATTAACTTAAATACCAGTGATCTCAAGGATATTTATTTGAAAAATTATATCAGGCTAAAAATTGTATCAAATAGTATTAATGAAAACATGTTCGATTTAGATCCTGTAAATGGTCATTTATCAATTTTACCAGGGTTTGACATAGACCGAGAAAAATTAATTGAAAAATTAAAAATGGATAAAATAAAGATAATTCTAAATATAAGTGCTTCTGATTCGAAAAAAATCTTTAGGCAAAATTTTATGCAAGTTTCCCTAAATTTATTAGATGTTAATGATAACGAGCCTATATACTCTAGACCTGAATATGAGATCGAATTAAATGAAAATAACCTAAGCGAAATTAAGACAATTGTATTAAATAGTAAAAAATTTTATTTAATTTTTAATGAGACTGCAAAGGATCTGGACCAAGGAGAAAATTCCAGTTTGGACTATGATTTAATAAGTATTAAGTCAAAAAATAAATATAATTTTTCCAATTTATTTTATGTGGAAAAATTGAATGGAAAAATTTGGATAAGCGAAGAAATATTCGATTTAAATCGAACTGAACAATTTAAAATTTTTAATTTAGAAATTATGTGCAAAGATAATGGAAGGCCTACATTTAAGTTCAATTTTATAAATTTAAATTTAAAAATTGTCTTTAAAAGTCATGATACTTTTAATGGTCTAAATTCACTTGAAAAAAAAAGTGAAATTAATGGTTTTTATTTTGAGCTCGATTTGGATTGTTTAACTCAAATTGGTCAAATAACCCTTGGTAAAATTCCACTAAGACTTAAGAATGGATTTTTGCAAATTAAATTAGAAAATTTTTACGAGAGATTTTTTAATTTAACTCTCAATTCAGATGGCTCATTAATTCTTAATCTAAACGAAAATTATTTGAGCAATAAATTTAGTTTAAAAAATCTTAATTTCCTAGAAACGTCAATCGACTATTTGAATACGGAATCCGAGGCTAAAAAACTCAAATTATTAATTAATTTTTCGAACAAGAAAAATTTTAAATTCAACAATGAGAATTATAAATTTTACTTCGACGAAAATGAAGTGGGAAAGTTAATAGGGAATTTAGAAACAAATTGTCCGAATTTAAGCGAACCCGAAATAATTGGAGAAAATTTAAACAAAAACTTCAAGGTCTTAAAAAATGAAAAAAGTATCGAAATTTGGAATAAAAGACCCTTGGATAGTGAACTGAATGAAAAATACGAGTTTTTAGTCATTTCAAAATGTACTAAAGACGAATTCGAATTTTTAATGACAAGTAAAGTCTTAATTTTATTAAACGATAAAAATGATAATAAACCTAAATTTATAAATCCATTTCGAAATGACTCAACTTTTCATAAAGTCTTAAGTTACGTTGATTTAACACAAGATGAAGATTTATTCATATCTAAAATAGAAGCGTTTGATTTGGACATAACAGACATAAAATTAAAATATATGCTAAACAAAATAAGCCTAAATTCAAATTGTCAAGACATGTTTAATTTAAGGCTCAATCTAAATCAAGTTAATGGTGAATTGACGATTTCGAATCTTTATACAGATTCAATATTCTCACATTGTCAATTCAATTATGACATACTAATTACAACATTCAACCAAAATAATTCAGAAAGCATTAAATTTTACATCAAAATAGATTTATACGGAACGAATTTAATTTTTCAAAAAAATTTCCTAATTCAAAATTATTCAATTTATAAAATAAATTTTACTGACGAGTATTTACTAGATTTATTTTATATTGAACAATGTTGGATTAATAATTTCGAAGCCAAGGATATACTTAATACTTATTTGGATAATAGAATTTTTTATTTTTATCCCAAAAATGAATTTAATGAGACTTCAATTCATTATGAAGAAATTGAATGCAAGTTATCTAGCACAGAAATAAATACACAATATTTAAATCCTTGGTTAATTGTTAAGTTTAAGCAAGAAGCAGGGGGCATGTTAAACGAAACAAGTTTAAATGTGGAAATTATTAAATCCACACTTTTATCGGAAAATAATTTTTTAGTAAATTTGAAAAATTTAAGTGAATCGAATTCACTAATTCAAATTTATCGTTTTAAAAATTCTAATGAAAAAATATGGATTGAATTTTTCGAATTGGATAGTATATCGGGCGATTTGAGCACTCGTAACATAAGCGAAAAAACCTCGGAAATAATTAAATGTATTAATTTAATTACATTAAAAGTTGAGATTCGATATTATGACAAAAATACTACTTTAATTCGAAAGCAAGACTTGAGTGTTCATTTAACACTCACCGAGGCACAAATAGAAGCAAACGAAATTGGTAAAATTTTGAATGATTTCGACTCAAAATTTCTAAATATAACTATTAACAATTTAAATGATACATCTGATTTGGAAATTATAAATTTTGGTTTTAAAAAATTGGAAAATTCCAAAGAAATGGAAATTTCTTTAAATTTTGTTGAACAAGTTATTTTTAATGATAACCCTAGTGATCAAAGTGAGATTAATAATAATTTATTTAAGATCATTGAGTCTCAAAACCAACAATTCTTAGTCTACAATTCAATTTATTTACAACCAGAAGTCAATTATAAAAATTTCAAACTTTATTTGTTAAAGTTAAAAATTTGTCTCAAAATTTTTAATGAACAAAATTCATTTGTCAAAGAATGTTCTAATTTAAGCTTAAACGTTAATATAGTATTTAATCTAAGCGATGAGCAACTAATTTTTTCGAGCGATTCGTTTAACATGAATTTTATTTTAATAGATAGTTTTTTATATGATCAAAATTTTAAATTAGTTAGAACTGGTAGTGAAATTTTAGACTTGAAAAATTTAATCTTAGGCTCCAATTTGATCAATTGGAATTCGATATACTTAAAATTCAAGTCGACAAATTCGAAATGTTTCATTCTAAATGAACAAAATGGAACACTATTTTTAAATGACATAAATAATCTCGAATCGAATTTTAAAATTCGAATAGATTTAGAAAATTCAACTAATCAAATATCAAATTTGATTATTTATTTTCAAGTGTTAAAATTAGATACTGTTATAGTCAAAAATTTTTCGATTCAAGATCAAGAGGAAAATTCCTGGACACCGATTTTAGACTTGGAAATTTCTAAAATAAATTATGATATTTATAATCGATTCCAAATGGACCTAAAATGTAAAAATTTAGAATTTAAACAATTTTTAAGATTGTTCAAATTTGATCGTTTTAGCGGATTTTTGACTTTAAATGAAAATTTAATGTCAAAATTAAAAATTCCAATGGTAAAAATCATTTTAAAAATTCGCCTTGACGATCAACAAGTTTTTAATTTCGACATAACTTTACATTTTAAGTTCTATACTAATGAAATTAAACCTATAATTGAGTCTAATTTGGTTAATTTTATAAATAATACAGAGTTGAATCATAAAATATTTGTTTTAAATAAGTTAAAACTTGACAATGATTCTTACTTAGATTTGGCTAGAGTTAAAAATTTGAACACCAATAATCTAGTCTTAGCTTTGGATTATCGAATTAAAACGGATAAATTCAATAATTATTATATTGAATTACCTTATGTTTATTCACTTGAACAAAATCAATTATATTCTTTTGATTTTGTGGTCAAATATCGCGATACTGGGTTTATATCCGATCGTTACCTAACCCAATCCTTATTTGTCGTTAGAATGAATACACCAAATATTTTTTCGGGTCCTAAAAGTTATATAAACGCAGCTGGTTTATCACAAATAAGAATTAATTTAGCCGAATTTAATGATTTAGAATCACCTAATTCCGAGTTTATTCAAAAAATGTTCTTGATTGACCAAATAAGGTCAGAAGACAAGAATTTAATAGCTCTGTCTAAATTAGAAAATGATTTTTTAGAACTTAATTTAACCAATATTGAACAAAGGACAGACTTGAAGATCAAGATTTATAAATTTATTATGAATAAGTTATCTCTTGAAATAAATAAAGTGATCGAATACGAAATTTTGGTTGAGACATACGATTGGAACATTAAGAAACCCTCAGTATATGATTTGGTAAAAGAGTTTTATGTGGACATAAAAATTTTAAAAAGTGACCTTTTAAAATCTATACGTGAAAATCCATACGAATTATTAATTTACGATTTTGGTAATTTTGGTTATTTAAACGAAAGAAATTTAATCGAGTTTGTAATTGAGTATTTTAATGATTTACCATTTGAAATAGAAAAGTACAGTGGTAAATTATACTATTTAGTAAGTGAAGACAGTAAAGATTTTAATTTATACTTTGAAAAAAATTACAAATTTAAATTAACCGCGACTGATCTAAATGGAGACTCAGCTGAAATCGCTATTGATTTTACTTTAATCGATGATGATCCAATCTCATATTTGGGTGATAAGTTAATCCACACGATTTTAGTCACTAAAACCATTCAAAAAAATGAAATAATCGGAAAAATCGAATTGACAAATATTTTAAATCAAAATAATTACGAAAATTTTACCGAAATTTTGAATGCTTTGACAAACAATTTTTGGGAAATTAATTATGAAATTATAAGTGATAATAATCAATTTGAAATTGATACAAAAACTGGTCTTGTTGTTTCAAAAGATCAAATTGAAATAAAAGATGATCAATTTTTTAAGATTTGTGTTCAAGTAAATGGTAAACTTGGTCGTAAAGAAATGACGCTTTTAATCGATGTGAATATAATTGTAAATTTAAATTTACCATTGAGATACAATTCAAAACCCGAGTTTGAACGTAAACTCATAAAGTTTGAGACTGAAAATACAACAAGTTATTTTCAATTAGAAACAAAAAAATCTGTCAATAGAAATAGCTTACGTTTTAGAATAATTCAAAATATTGACGCTGATTGTCAAATCGATTTTTTTACTGGAATAATTAAATGTTTATTGATCAATGTTAAAAAAGTTTACTTAACTGCTTTGGTTTTTAGTTTAGATAATGTAAATAATTTTGATTTAGCTAAAGTAAGCTTTAAAAATTTTACTTTTTAAAATTTAAATAAAATTTTCAAAAAATTAAATTTTTTTTTCAATTTTTTTAAAAGGTTGAAATCTCATTTTTAAATAAAACAAGACCCGTAGTATTGGCGATATCAAATAATCAAGATATTTTAAAATATGATTTGAATAATTCAGCGAAAATTGGAGATTCAATTCTAAATGTTTTTGAATTAATAAACACAACGGAAAATTATTTCGAACATTTAAGAGTATTTTTGACTGAAAGCGAATATGATTTATCGAGTATTTCAGCTTATTTCGACCTCAATTCTCTCAATGGTGATTTAATTCTTAAAAATGAGATTCAAAGCAATAAAATTATACTCAAAGATTCCATAAAATTAATCAATTTAGATCATGAACAAGTTCCAAAAATAATAAAAACGTTTAGGCTCGAATTAAATATTAATAAAAGTGATATATTTACAGCTTGTTCAAATTCAATTTCCTATGACAGCCTCATACAACACGATTCTGAATTTATTCAAATAGGTACTGCTAGAGATGAAAAGCTTTATGATAGTTTAAATTATTATCTAGAAGATCATGAAATTAAAAAATCAATTTCAAAGGATTATAACTTGATTATTACCGAATCGGTAATATTTACTAATGTAAAAGACAAACTAATTTCAATCGATTCTAATAATGGCAAAATATTTCTTAATCGTACAAAATTTATAGAAAAAAGTCTAACAGAAATTCAATTTTTTGTTTCTTCATTTCAAAACAAAGGCTTAATGAACGATTTTCAAAATATTCAATCGAGAAAAAAATGTAATTTTAAGATAGATTTTGAACAAAATTTAAGCCACATTCTAAATCACATTGGTTTGTATGTATTAGAAGTTGATCTAGTGATCGAAGAAAACAAATTAAATATAGGAGAATTAATATTTTACGCCAAAAGTTATTTATTAAAAAATTATAAAGGCTCTTATGAATTAGTTTCAAGTGAAAAAATTCCATTCGAACTTAATTCTCAGACAGGCGAACTTTTTTTGAGCTCAAATGAATGGTCAAACATTAATTTTTTTAAATTTTCAATTAAAATAGGATCAAATTTTTTGATCAATTTAAGAATTCAAATATTACAAGAAATTAAATCAATCTACAAAAGAGAAAATATTTGTTTAAAAAATTCAAATAATTCTCTTTTAAAAGATTCCAAGAATGAAATTTTAAGATTCGAAAAAGAATTGTATGAGATTGAATTAAATTTAGATGATTTTTCGAACAAGAATCCAATACTAAAACTCAATGTAATAAATGTTCCAAATAAAAAAAGTTTAAATTTTAAGATTTTAAATGTAAACCGAGGCTTACCCAAGTTTTTCATGTCAATTCTAAAATTGAACGAAAAAAAGGGTGATTTAGAGCTTGAATTTGATAATTATACTAAGTTTTTAAATTTCTGTGAGCGAAAAAATTCAAATTCACTAAGTGTAGTGCTAAATATTGGCGTAGAAGATGCTTACAATTCAGATTTATATGGGCGAACATTGATCAAAATCAAACCTAATTGTCAAATGAATTTTATTAATTCAAAATTTACTGAGCCTTTTTATCTAGTTGAAATTTCAAAAATAACCAAGATAGGCAGTTTTTTGACGAATGTTAAAATTAATCAGAAAAAATATGATGTTAAATATTCACTATGTTCCAATAATGAATCAATAGTTAGAATTAATAATAATAATGGTGATGTTTATTTGAGTAAGAAAAGTGACAAGGAAAGATATGAAATATCTATTTGTGCTTATGTGACCAATAAAATGATTGTAAAACCAATTAAAATAGAGACCAAACTGATCATATTAGTCCAAAATTCAATCACTCAAAAACAATCACTAAGTTTTGAAAATCAAAATTTTAATCTTGAATCATCAAATTTTTCCTTAGCATTAGGAAAAATAGACAGAGGAAATAAAAATTTGAAATTGTTACAATTAAATTCAAATTCAAAGAATAAAATTGGCGTAAGATCTGAGAATATGGATTTTTTTTCATTCAACTCATCAAGCAATTGGTTATATGCCGATAGAAAAAGTATCGATAAGTCTAAAAAAAGTCATTTTAGGTTTAAAATTAATGATTTAAATTTTCAAGTCAAATTTGAAGATGATTTAGATTTAAATTTGTTCATAAATTTTAATTGTAAACCGGGGTCTAAATTGATCGACTTGAAATCAAAGTTCAAAAATGAGTATCAATTCTTATTATTGGTACATAATGAAGAAGAAGAAGAAGAGTTTTTAAATTACAATTCAACTGATGGCTCAATTTATTTATTGAGAATACCTAATTTAAAAGAGGAAACTGAGTACGAGTTTTATTTAAAATTCGCTTCTTCGGAAAGTGACTTTTATGCCTTAAAGATAAAAGTTAGATTCGTTGATATGCAAATAGATGATTTTTCTAAATTAGAATTTATTCAAAGATCGATAAACAATATAAATTATTATTTCTTTAATTATGAGTATAAATTTTACGAAGAAAGCCAATTTGGCTTTGTGGGTTCCATTAAACAGATAGGGAATTTAAAAATTCAATCAGAAAAATGTTTAGATGACAGTCGTTTAGTTCAAAATGTTTTTAAAATTACGTCACAAAACGAAATTAGAATTAATAATGAAAAGATATTGAATTTTGAGTGTGATTTTTATTCTCTAAAAATTGCAACACACAATGGTCAAGAAGTGTCTGTTTACATCAAAATTTCAAATTACAAACAAATTAAAAATTTTAATTTAACATCGAATTTTAAACGAAGCTATTCAACAATTTTAAGAACGGATCATTCCGAGCGACTTTTCTATTCAATCAACATTTACGACTTGATTAAATACACTCGGGATTTGGATTATCAATTGGATAAAGCTATTTTTCTTCAATCAAATAGACAAATTATTAAAGAATTCCATTTGAATTCAGAAAATGGTATATTGACTCTAAATTTTAATAAGAATGTCACAAATGGTTCATTTTTACTAAATTTTGAGCTGATTTTACACGCCAAAGAAGTCTTTGCTAAAAAAATTAATCTCAATATTTTCGTTTTGAATGGATACGTCACTGGTAATGAGTTATTTTTTGACAATAACGTCAATAGTGTTGAGTTAAATGATCAATTTAGCTTAAATCTGTTAAAATATTTAATAAATCCAATTTCTAATTTAAATCCAAGAAATTTACGAGATTCAGGTTTAAGTTTAAAAATAGAAAATTCGGAACCTTTCGAATTTAATTCAATGAATGCTTTAATTACCTTAAACCAAAATGTCAAGCTTAAATTCGATCGTTTAATCAAAGTTATAGCTTTAGATAAATCAACTGGTTTTAATCAATCGTTTAAAATTCAAGTTAAATTCAACTCAAAATTAAATCATTCATTGGAAGAGTTCAAAAAAATCTTTAAAAAAAACAAATCAAGTATTTTAATCGATTCAAACTTTAAGAGTTATAGCAACTTTATTCTAAAGTTGAAAAGTTTTGGAAATGCGGATAAATTCAGCAATTATAAGACAAATTCAGATTTCGTCAAAATAGAACCATCAACTGGTGAAATAAAGTTGAAAAATAAAAATAACCATCTGTCAAAGAACGATAAATTTTATTTTTTGATATTTCATAATAATTCAATATTCGCAGAGTTTTTTGTCAATTTTGTCCCAAAGTCAAATGAATTCGAATATAAAAATGACTTGAATATAGATGTTATTCGTACTGAAAATCAAGGTATAACTTATTTGGGTAAAGTGACAAATGGTGACAAATTTAAATGTGAACAATGGAAATTTTCTAAATCGATTTTATTAGAAGAAAATTGTGATTTATTTTTACTCAAAAATGAAACTCATAATTCGTTAAATAATTTTCAATTTAGGGTTTTTGATGAACATAGAAAGTTCAGATCAGTTTTTTATGATATTAAACTGAATACTCAGTTTTTGAAAATTCAAAGTCAAAAATTTTTAATTGAATTTGAAAGTATAAAAAATTCAATTTCAAACAATGAAATTAGATACAAATTTTATCAATTTTTAAAATCAAAATATGACTTTCAAGCCTTGGATTTTAAAACGTTTTCGAGTGATAAAACCGATAAAGTTCAAGTTTTCCTCGTAACTTCTTCTGATAGATTGGAAAATTTAAGACAATATTCAAAATTATTAGAGAAGAATTATTCAATTAAAATTTTAAATATTTATTCGAGTCAAGATTCGCCATATGAAATTATTAAAACAAATTCAGATGAGTCCAAAATTCTAATCAATACCGAAAAATTAATTCTCAGTGTACCTGATAATTATGAAATTTTTCTAAATGAGGAATCAAAGTTTGAAAATTCAATTTTATTCAAAAAATTTAGTTTTTCTCAATGGGAGAATTTAAATTTCTCAATTCAAAATTTAAAAACTTTAAATTTAAATTTCAAAATATTAAGCGAAAAGAATAACCAATTTTTATTCAGTTCAGATCTGGGCGATAAAAATTACATAAACTGTGAAACAATCAACGGAAATGTTCGAATTAATTTTAATTTGGGCAAAAATGACCAAGAAATTCTAATCGATACAAAAATTCTAAGAGGCGAATGGTTTCAAGTTGAGTTTTTATTTGAAGATTATTTTTTTATAAGTCTTAAAAAATGGGACTCGAATCAAAAAATATTTACTGAAATAGATTCATATAAAATTGCGAACTTTTTCAAAATTAACAAGATTAAGAGTATTTACTTGGGAGGACTTCCTATCAACAACACTAATTTTCATAATGTAAAAAATTACTACTCCGATGAATTGGAAATTTCAAGTTTTAAAATTAATAATATCGAGTTTTTGAAATGTCAAAAAGATGACCAAAACATAGTGGGTTCAGTTCATAGTTCATTACAATTAAAACCTGAATACGAAGCATTTTTAAGAAGTGAAAAAATTTTATACGAAAGTCGAGTAATTGAATCGAACTCGTTTGTAAAAGGTTTTAATATGACAATTCTATTCAAAATATTAAATTTCAATCTTTCCAATCCAGAAGTTTTGTTAATGAGATCTAAAAATTCTGAGATTTTTTTCAATGGTTCTAAAAAACGAATTGAATTTTATATCGATAATTCTTTAATCGCTTGGATTGACTTTCTAAATCATTTAGACAAGAGCCGAATGGAAATATTTATAAAACCTGGTATAGTAAAAATTAGCTTAGACTCATCAATCAAAGAATTAAGCCTTCGCGATGGATCAGATATTAAGAATTTTGATATTTTTCTAACAAACTTAAATTTGGCTAATCAAGATGAAATTCAAATTGAGAAAATTTTAATAAATGGTGAAGATATTTCCAAATTTTATTCAAATTTTGAGTATCCGAATCAAAATACATTAAAAATAGGCCGAAATAAATCAATTAGTAATTCGACTGATTTTAAACTGAGCGACACGGATCCTTATTTCAAACCAGGAGTTTTATTAATTGTTATTTTGACTTCCATACTGGTTATTCTAATAGCCGTTCTATCAATAAGCTTTGCAGTTTTATTAAAGAAATTCAAAAAAAACAAAAAACGATCACCTAAATTTGTTGATTCTAAATTCAATTCGAGAAATCCATTGGAAATTTCTGTTAATTCAGAAAATTCGCCGAATTCAAGTTCATCATCAGTATCAGATTTTACGAATAGTCATAGCATTGGTCGTCAGACAATTCATTCAATAATGAATAATTCGAATAATAAAATAGAAAATCAGAATTGTTCAACTTTGAGAATGAATAAAAGCCAACAAAATTATTTCGAATATGATTCGACTACATCAAAGAGTTTGAGTTCGAATATTTTTTTCGAATCTATTCTAAATTCTAAAGCGTCAAAATCAGCCCAAATTGAAAGTAGTACAATATTAAATGCAAACGATTTAGAGCAATTGAAAAGCTTTTTGATATGGCAACCAGAATTTTACCATTATTCAAGTGTTTTAAATGAATTTGAAAAATTTTCAGATTTTAATCATAAATGCTCAAATAAAAACGACTTAGTTTTTATGACGAACAGTATTATTAATACTAATAAAGATTCCTCTAATATTGAGGAAATTAATATTTTAGGATCTTTAAATTTATATGATGAATATGATAAGCAAACTTTTGTTTAATTTTTTTTTAATTTTGTTAAAATTGTAAATTTTTAGTATTTTTTTTTTAAATATTTTAATTAAATTTTATAAAGAATTTTTTAAAATAAAATGTTTTATCAAATAGCTACCTTATATTTTATTAGCCTTCTAAAATTCCATTAAGACCAAAACTTCTCCTCAAATTTTGAAATTTAACTTTCCCCTACAAAATCAAATTTTTAATAAATAAAAGAACTCAGATGTCTCAGAACAAAATGACTTTATTAAACCACTCAAAAAAATACCTTATTAAATGAGGCTAAACCGATCGATAAAGTTGTCCCTATTGATTATGATCAGAGACAACAAAAAAATGCGTTCGCATTTTTTCGCATTTTTCGCACTTTTCGCATCTTTCGCATTTTTTTTCTAAATTCGCATTTTTTTCGCATTTTTCTTGAATTTGGACTTAAAATACTCAATTTTTGTTAATTTTTTCATAAATCTTTAGAAAAAATTTGAAAATTAGAAGAAAAAAATTGAATGTTACCCGAAAGGTATTTGGAAAATTCCCATATGTTATAAAAGCGAGAGTTTTTAATAGAAAATGCGAATTAAGAAGCTTGGTTAGAAATAATAATTTATATTTACAGATATTTATACATGATAAAAAAGATCGAAACATTAAAGATTGAAATTTATTGATAATATATGGATTAAGTGTAGTGATTTCTAGGTCAAAGGTAATAAAATTTTATTTTACGTAAACGCACAGAACCGGAATATGAAAATTAAATGAAAAAGATAAAGTTATTTCAGATTTAAGTGATTATAAAAAAGGTATTTCAATCGAACTTTTAAAAAACTTTCGATTGAAAACAAGTAAAAAAAATCAGGAAACTTTCGATTTTAACTACACTTGTGAAGTTCTCTAAATAAACAAATTAAAAATTAAAATAAAATTAAGAGTGAAAAATAAATTTGAAAACGTACTCAACGAATATATAAATACAGTCTACGCTCGTCTTATCTCGTTTTATCCCGTTCCTGAGGATAAACGAGACAAATTTGAAATGGGACTAAAGTGAATGTTGTCTAATGATATTAAGAGAATTCCGTTCCGGAGATTTTTCGAGATAAATATGAAATGAGACAAATGTGTGACGTGATAAATTCGAGAGTAGACTGAATTTAAAAAAATGAAAATTTTTTCCGAACTTCCCGCATTTTTTTTCGCATTTTTCGCATTTTTTTCGCACTTTTCGCATTTTTTTCCGCATTTTTCATCGCATTTTTTCGCATTTTTTATCGCATTTTTTTCGCATTTTCGGACCTTAAAAAAACGCATTTTTTGTTGTCTCTGATGCTTATCAAATCTCTGATGCGCATGCAAAGCTTATCAAAAATACAGTTTTTAATTAAGGTATTAATCCGAAAATACAAAAAAAATAATCATTCAAATTAATAACTTCCCATTCAAAACAAAAAGTGCCAAAAGTAAATTATACACTTAAAATAATAGTTCAGAAAATTTTAAGGACTTTACGAGACTAAAGCAAAAAAAAATTTTCAGAGTGAAAAAAAGATTACTAAAAAATAGATCTGAATTAAACCGAAAATACAAATCTAAATTCAACCTAAAATAGAATGTCAATGTGGACCATGTTAAGCTACTTAACGTGGTATCGAGAGAAAAAAATTTTAGTTAAAAACCAATAAATTTAAAATTCGTGGATACTTATTTTTAATTGAATTAAATTTAAGAAATAAAAATCACTAAAAATACATTTTAATTATTTTTAGGCATCTAAAAGTAAGATAATTATAAAATCTCCATCTTTAGGTTTCCATAGTTACAAAAAATAAAATTGCCTTAACATTCTGCAAACTTTTTTTTTTATGACCACACGTGTATGTTTAATCTCTGAAAAGAAAATAAATTTAGAAAAATTCAAATTTTCTTAATACTTTGACAAGTTCATTTTTTGTTGAAAAATGATGAAAATCGATGAAAATAGTGTAATTGAGAATATATTAGCTGAATTTGAAAAATCCAACAATCAAATTAATGAAACAATTCGCCTACAAAACGAGTTATCTCGATCTGAAAATGAACTTATGGCACTACAAATAAGATTTGTTCACAAGTATTAAAAATATTTAATTCAATAAAAAAAACATAAAACTAAAATTTTTTTTATTAGGAATAAGGAAAATGAAGACTTAAAAATCCAACTCGAAGCTAAAAATAAATTAATTAATGAACGATCCCTAGATGTAAATTTCTCAGATTTATTTTTGGAAAATAAAAAAAATAATTTTTAAAATTTTTAAATCACAGGTCGATTGTACAACTGAACGCTACCAATCATTAGAATTTCATTATAATGATTTATTAGAAAAGCATAAACTTTGCTTGGAATGTATGGAGAAACAAAAATTTGAGATGGACAGTCTAGAGGAAAGACTAAGAATATTAGGCGAAGAAAATAAAAGACTTTTGAATGATAAAACTGAATTGAAAGAGCTTTTTTCCGAGCAAGTTAACGATCTGGAAATAAATTTAAAAAAAGTAAGCTTATCAATTATTATAAGGTATCTCAAGTTATCAATATTAGTATGTTAAAATTTTATTCCTCAATTGAAAAAAAGATTTTTGAAAATTTTCTGAATTAAAAATTTAAATATATAATGATAATATCTAGCGAAGATGGTTTCGAATTTTTAGAAAACTATTTTATTTTGAGGTATTTTTGTAAAAAAACCCTATTTTTAGTCATTTTTCATTGAAAATTTAGTTTTTCTGAAACTTTAGTAATCTTTATTTTTCTTATTAAGAATCAAATTGTCCAAAATATTTATTTATTGAATCAAAAGCCGCAGCTAGGCGATAATGATCAGATAGTCTAAATCGTGGACTGCTTATTAAAGTACTTTGTTATGCGAAAATTCCTAAATGATAACGATATAATTCTAATTGAAGATATAAAATCCGATTCCAAATAATTTTTTCCTTGAATAAATTCGATTTATAATGACTTTTGTTCCCATGTAAGAATCTCAATGAAATCTCATAAGCAATTATTGGTGACCATAATCTAATGAGATCTCATGAAAATATGCTAATGAGAATCTCATATGAGATTTTGACATGGCTTGAGTGCGTTTACCAAAATTCTTTACAATAAATAATTAAAATAATCAAAAAAATTAAAAAGATGTTAACTATTTTTGAAGCAAGAATTACCCCATCCAAAATTTTTAATATGTTTGAGACACTAAATAATGCTTAAAAAAATTTTCGCGGTTTTTTGGTTGAGAAATGAGTTAGTTATGCTGAATTTAAATATAAAACACCTCAAACTTTGGAGGAAAATTCGTTTTGAAAGAATAATTATAAATTCACACTTTATCAGCTCTTCAAGAAGCATTTGAAAAAGTAGAAAAAAATATTTTTTTATCTTTTATTCGAATTGTCTCGTATCCTTTTAGTTGGGTAAATCGTTTTTTTTTCGTTTAGGATAATATTAAATTCTGACTTATTCATAACTTTTGTTCTATTGTACAAAATAAAATTTTTTAAAGCATGGTTAAATCTATAATTCAAAATATTTTCGAAATATTCTTAACAGAATAGATATGAGTTATTTAGGCTCAAAAACAGCCACACTTTAACTAATGATTATCATTTGGTGCACCTTACAAATTTCATGAGTTTAATTTAAAACAAATTTTTTTTTATAATTAAGCTTTTCGAGGATAATGATAAATATGTGGAAACAATTGAAGAGCTTAAAACAAATTCTCATTTATTACAATCAGAACTTGAATGTGCTCGTCATGAAAATTCTAAAATTAAAGAATCCGAAGAATCAATTAAAAAAAATTTTGAATTATTAAAAGAGCAATATGATCGAAATATGGGTGTTCAATGCATTAAATTAGACGTAAATGGAGAAAAAATAAATGAGTTACAAATAGATCTATCTAGAGCCAATTCGAAATTAGACGAAGCTGTTTTACAGCTAAATGAGGCTAAACATAACCACTTGAATGAAGTAAAAAAGGTAATTTAGAACTTAAATTCTCTTAAAATCAATTTTTTGTTAATTTGATTTCTATTTTTTACAGAATGAGTCACTGCTAAAAGAATTAGAGAGTAAAGACTTGAAATATGAGGAGCTTAAAAATAGCTACGAAAATGTTTTGTATCAAATTCAGAGTCTAAATAAGATAAATCTTAAGCAGAAAAATGAGTTTGAAACCGAATTAATCGGATTGAGAGATAAAGTAATATTTTTTAAATGATAAATTTTTACGACTAAATAGTTTATTAAAAAATAAAATTTGTAAAGAGTGATTTGAATTGGAGAAATTTGGAAAATGAAAGTCATGAGCTTAAGAAACAAAAAAAATATTATGAAACAATTTTAAAGAATCAAATTTTATCCTATAACAATCAACAGAAATTACTAGAAGAGCTTGTCGAGCTATACAAGTTAGTTAACAACTTTTTTAAAATTAAATAGATACGGAACGGGTTTAAAAGTATCTTAAAAGAAAAAAACTCGTCTAGGCTAACCTTTAGAAAATTATGTTTAACCAGTTTCAGTGTAAACGATTAAGTTTTCAATTTTTTATCGAAGGTGGTCAAAATAAGGAGCATAGTTTATTGAAAATTATCGATCGTGATTCTTATTCTGCACAGCTAATGAAAAAATGGCGTAGCCGTACCGAACCGTACCAAAGACCTCAATTTTTGTTTTTTTTTATACAATAGTTTAAATAATTTACGCTCTTTGGTAACTTGAAGACAGTTTTGATAAGTCGATCGAATAATTTTGCTAAAATTTTGATTCTAAATTTTTTTTTCTAATTTTAACTTTAAAAAATGTGATTATTTCGATAAAATTGACTTACAGCGTCCCCGTAACGAACCGTTAATTATAAGGAAAAATGGTGAAAATAAAATTTTGACCATTCTCAAAATTATTCGATCGACTAATCAAAACTGTCCTCAAGTTACCAAAGAACGCAAGTTATTTAAACTATTGTATAAAAAAAAACAAAAATTGGAGTCTCTGAAGTTCATTTATATTCATTTTTGTTTAAAAAATTCATTTGACGTTTATGTATAAAAATTAAAACACTTTTCGAGTCGACTATTCGAACTGTTTAGAATAATTGTTTAAAATAAAATTTCAAATATTAAATTTTGCTTGTTTTTTATACTTAATTATTTTCAAAGTTTTTGAAATTTTCTATTATTGTTTATTTTTTTACGTTTAATTCAAGGCTTTTACATATTAATTGTATTAGTCTATGGGCACTAGCCTGTTGAATTAATTAATAAATTAAATGGTACTATTGGGGATCAATTTTTTGAAGCTGAGTTATTTAATATTTAATTTATCTTTAAAGAAAACAAACTTTGGATATGAAAGCTCTTAAGCTTAAATGTTTGGAATTTGCCCAAAATTTTACACAATTAAAGAAAAAATACAAGGAAATAAAGAATGAAAACGCCAAAAGCGAAAGTCAAAGTAGTTTTAATTTCATTCTTAGTTCAAATCAAATAATGAAAAAATAGATAAATATTTTTTGATTATAAAGTAAAAGTTTTGCAAGAAAAATGCTTTGACCTAGAGAGCAAATATTCAGAAAAATGTGAGCATTTAAACGATTTAGAGCGAGAAAATTATGTAAACCGCGTAAGTTTTTTTTAAACAAATATTCGAATTCGGATCAATAAAAAAATTTTTTTAATTAATTTTTAGAATTCACTTGAATCAGTAATGAATGACCTCAATAATTTAAGTAACGTCATTTCAAAAAAGAATGAAGAAATCATAATTAAAAATCAAACCATAGATCGCCTCGAATCAATTATCAAGTAAATTTCATAAATTTTCACAATATGCTTAAAATATTTTGAAATTATTTTTAAAATTTAAAGTCAGCTAAATAATGAAATAAACAAAAGAAAGGCTGAAATTACTGAGAGAATAGCCCAAGTTCGACTTTTTATTATTTTTGTTGAGAAAAAAATTAATTTTTTATAAATTTTTAAAATTTTTAGATTGAAACATTAGACAAACATTTAAAAGAAGAGAAAAATGTTTTAGATTTAAAAATGTCCCATTTGGAAGCGAATTTAAAGTCTAAATCAAAACAACTTCATCAAAGAATAGATCAAGTAAAATTTTGTTGTTTTATTTTACACTGTTTTAAGTCATATTTTTAAATCTTAAAAAAATACAGATAAAAGAACTAAGTGATGTAGTAAATACTTTAAAAGAAGAAAAAGATCAAGCCGAATACAAAATCCAACAATATGAAAATATGAATAAATGTCAAAAACTTGAAATTGAGAGTAAACTTTCAATAATCAAGCAGCTTGAACTACGTATCAAAGACACTAAAAATGAATTAGCTGAACTTAAGTCTGAACTAACTAGAAAAAAGGAAGAAGAAGGATCTAAAGAAATATTAAAGGAAGTGTTGAAAGATGTCAAGGAAATTCAAACTGATGAGATTAAAGTTGAACCACTAGCAGTAAAAGAAGACAAATTAGATGTTTTAGATGATTTAAATCAAAATGAAGATAAATTAGAAATTGATGAGTTAAAACTTAACATAAAAATAAAAGACAATTTAATCGAATCGATAAATGATTCTCTTGTTCTTAAAGAAGCAGAAATAGCTCGTCTTAAAACTCGTATTGCCATCATGGAGAGAAAAGATATTATTAGTGAACTTAATGTCGAAAATAAATCAAAAGAATAGAATATTTTTTATTTTGTGGAAAATTTTAGTTTTTTTTTTGTTAGGAATTATTTGTAAATAAAAAAAATTCAGTTTAAAAAATTAAACTTTGGTGATACCATCTTTTTGAGAAAAAAAGGATGTGCAAAAAATGAAATTAGTCCGAGGATTTTTGAAATTGAAACTTTTTATTTTAATTCAAAGAGTCTAATCACAAAATTTTTATCCCATTTATCTGTATTTTCTAATTTCAGTATAATAAGTTGGTAGGCTGGTATAGTATGGTCCACTACTGCTACCACACAAAATTGATGGAAGCGAAGTAAGAGATTAACCTTTATGTCAATTAAAGCTTTGAGACTATTTTATCAAATCATTTTTTGAAGAAAGTTTAACCTTTAACCTATTTTAAAAGACACACGATCACTTACAGCAAGAACCATATCGAATATAATAAAATAACAATAATGTTCTGAACAAAATTTAACCTCAATAATATGATAGGAATATAGGTGAAATGAAATTTCTCACATATGACTGAGTATGAGTTGTTAATAAAAAAATATTTAGTTAAGTTTTTGGATGTTTCTTGCGGATTAGGCAGCCTCGAATATTCAAGTAATCTTCTGACTATTCAAGTAATTTGTCCTCATTCAAAAAATTAAACACTAAAAAAATTGTACAAAATCTTCTCTGCTTCCACACAAGATCATGAACTTAGCTACAGGACAATTACTTCATTGTGCACAAGCATCAGAAAAAAGTAAAAAAAAATTTAAAAAAAATAGAAAAGTCGGATTTTTCATCTGAAAAACAACTCAGCCGAAATCCGACAACCAATTTTCTTGATCAAAATTTTACGAGCTTTCACGCAAGACTATTATCTAAACGGTCGGATGCTTCCTACGTCCTTAGTTAAATATTATCCTTACTGTAATAGATAATAGCCTTGGATGAAAGCTCGTAAAATTTTGTCCAAGAATATTGCTGGTCGAAAATTACTTGAGTTTAATTTTGTGTTACAATAAGTTTTTTTGTTTTTTTGTTAAATTTTTTTCCCACTTTTTTCTGATGCTTATGAAAATCGAAGTAAGACAATTTTCTATTTGAAAAAAGTTGGTCGAAACTAGTCCCAGGGGTTTTTCGAGTCGGAAAATATGGGTCCGTAAAACCTTATTTTTGTTTTAGTTTTTGGATGAGTATGCAGAACGAAAGAAGCATCCGACCGCTTAGATAATAGTCTTGCGTGAAAGCTCGTAAAATTTTGGTGGTCGAAATTTGGCAGAAGTGTTTAAAGCATTGCTGGGACCGGTCCGTGTTATTAAAATCAAAAGCTTTCCAAATTATTAATTATTCGAATAAAAAGTTTGATACTCAATCTAATTAGTAAAAAAATTCCAGTTAATTTTTATTTAATTTAGAATGGTAAAGGATCCTTTTGAGTTTTGTATATTTAATATAGTTGAATATAGTGGAGTTTGAGGTTAAATTTTGTGCAGAGCATTATGATTCACCCGTTATAACTTTTTCTAGTATTGTATTGGAAATTTATTTTTAGAAAATTCGTTCGACAAAATTCAACTTTAAAATCTTTATCCTATAAACATTAATTTTTTGTTGTAAAAGAATTTTCTTTGATCTTGATTGATTTGAATTGTTTGTAAGATTACAACATGCTCTGTCTGTGTTTGTACTCAATAATTTTTTGATGTGTTTTTATTAAAATATTTTGAATTTTTCTATTAAAGTATACTTTCGAATTTGTCTCTTGACATATTTGTCTCATTTATTTTTATCTCTAAAAATCTTCGGAAAGAAATTCTCTAAATATGGAATTATCTATATTTATTTATTTATTGAATAGAATTAACCTCCAAATTTGGAGAAATATAAAATTAAAGTAAATTAAATTAAATTAAAGTAGCGTTTCGACGGCCACAAGCTAGGTTAGTTAGGTGTTTTACTCAAAATAACACCAGGAGATAATTTGGGAACTCATTTGAATTTTTTTGACTCGCACAGGATTTGTACTCTCGACCTTCTGCTTGGACGCCCATGACGGTACCAACTGAGCTATCTCCCCTCTATATAAACAGTATACTTTCGAATTTGTCTCGTTTATCTTCAAAAACAGATGGGAGATAAAAACGAGCGTACGGTCTAATTGATTTTAGAACATCATACTTTGGAATTTCAAAGATCGGCTATTATATTTTTCTTTTTCTAGTTAAAATAATGCATGAGTTGCATAAAAGATTCTAAAATGAAAAGAAACAAATTTAAAAAATTTTTAACCTCGTATGTATCACTGGACTTGAAAGAAAAAATTAGGAATTTAAAATTTTGAAAAAGGGTCAAAATGATTCCACTGCTCATTTGAGTGTTAAATGCTTTTATGAAGTCGAGTTTTATAATAACTTTTAACTTAAAAGAAATTAATACTCATCTCTTAATAATATCTTAGAAAATCTCTTAAATTAAATTTTATCTAAAAAAAATAAAATAAAAGCCAAACTAAATAATAATGGTGGTAATCCACTTGGAAAATATTTAATCAAAAAAGTTTTAAAAAAATTACAAAAAAATAAAAACAAATCAAATAAAATTCCTGACTCAAAAATTCTTTTTTGTTTATTGTTCAACAAGTAAAGCATAATTAAATTGGCGAGTATAAAACAAAATTTTCTTTTTTGTGAAACTTCATCAAATCATCATTCTGAAAATAATTTAAAAATATAAAAATATTAAAATGGGTTGTTGTGCAAGCAGATGTTGTAAACCAAAACAAAAATGTTGTATTCCAGTTGATCCATGTTCTGTTGCTTATAGTAATCCTTACGGTTATCCATCACAATCTCAACTTGGATCTCCATATGGTTACGGTGGTCTATATTAAGAGACTCAAAACTTTCTAAATGTTTTCTTTATGTTTCTCAAATTTAAATGTATAATGAAAAGAAAAAGAAATTTAATTTTTTTTTAAAAGAAAAAATTTATTATTTGGGTTTAAATATTTACATTTAAATTATTGTTGAATATCTTTCTATTTCTCTTTTAGTATTCAACTTTTCTTTTCATTTTTAAAATTATCAATTTTTAAATTTTACCAATTTGGCCTCTATAGAAGATTTTATATAGTAAAATCGAAACGATTGATCGTCGCGTTTATTTTATTTTTTTAAATTCTTTTATAATTCTGTATTGGATGTTATTCATTAATAAATCTTATTATTTATACAAAAATTATACTTTTATTTTTTTATTGATTTCCACTATGAAATTAGAATTTAATTTTCTCCTTGAAAGATTAATACTTTTTTAAGCTACAAACAATGCAACCAAAACCCTTATTATTTTATAAAAGGACTGTAGTTCTTCGAAATTCGATTTCGATAAACGTTTTTTTGTGGGCGACAATCGATTATAAACATGTGGAAATAATATTTTAGTTAGCGTGTTTGTTTGAATACAGCACTTCGATCGAATTTGCGACGTAGTCGTATGGCAAAAGTACCGTATCGTTTGCCGGACGTACTCGAACGTAATACCGTGCCGTACTTTTGGAAAATTTAAAATTTTTTGAAAAAAAAAGAGATTAAATATGAAAAAAAAAATTGAAAAAAAAATAAAAAAAATATTTGAATAAAATTTTAAAAAAAAATTTTGAGTCCGTCCGGTACTGTCCGATAGTACGGTACGGTACGGGAGTACGATCGAGTCCGTCCGGCATACGATACGATACGTTCGCGTCCGGCCACGTCGCAAATTCGATAGAAGTGCAGGAGGCAAAATTTGAAACTCAGACTATTTCAATTTCTAAAAAGTCGTCATATCATAATTTTTATCATTAGCCAATTATCTTTAAACAACTTTAATTGCTTAAGAGCTTTTTAATTAGAAATCGAATCAAAATCTAGCTTTTGATTATCAACTTTTATTTTTATTCTCAACTTTTTATACTCAAAAATTATTCAGGGGTTATAAGAGATGTTGTTCAATTTTACACTAGAAAGCCAGATCTTTTTCATACACAAAAAGAGTCGGATCTGTCTAAACTGTTCTTTTTTTTAAAGACAAAATGTAATATGAATTTACTATTAATGTCTTAAAAGTTAGAAAATTTCGATTTTGATTACGACGGGGTAATTTTAAGGATTTTACATAAAAGTTTTATTTAATTTTCAATGTTTTCTTAACTATTCATTAAAAATCAAATTTAAAAATAGACGGAAAAGCTAAAAACAAATTTAAATCTAAAATGATGTATAAAAATGAGCATTCATTTCTTTTTATTAAGGTTCATGAAAGTTATCCTTCATATGAACTCATATGAACGTTCAAAAATTTTAATTTTTTTCAGAAGTTTTTTTTGAGTGTTTGAAAATTTTTCTCTAAGAATAATTTTAAAAACTATCAACTCTTAGAAAAAATATTATTTCAAAAAATTATTAAAATTATATTTTTTTTCAGACCAAAAATTTTGTCATCAGGCGTAGTGAAGACCAAGAGGTTTAAGTCGATAGATGGATGATCTCATATCATTTTCTGTTAAATTATGAAAAGCGATATTGACATAGAAGTACTTAGTGTTTTGTTAGAAAAAAAAGTCATGTTTTTTCTCAAGAGGATTAGTAGATATTGATTGGGGAAAGTTTGAAAATATTGAAAATTCAAGATTCAAGTAAAAATTAAAATATTTCAAAATTCAAAAAAATAAATTTAAAAATCATGAGTACAGTTTGTAAATTATGTTTCAAAACCACAAAATCTTATCAACTCATTCTACCATGCTGTGGCTTTACAATATGTTATGAACATTATCAATCCTCATCAATAAAATGTCCCATTTGTAAATTCAACTTAACTCAAGATCAAATTTCAAACCTTTTATCGTCAAAAAACGAAAAGAGTCTGAATAAACTATCGACCAAAAATCAAGAATCTAAAGCTTTATTGGAAAAAATAAAACAAATCATAGCTAGACCGACAGACTATGTTACTAAAATCGCATTAAATGGCATCATAAGCAAACAAGAAGCCTTAGAATGGACGCTAAAAGAACTTGAAATAATCGATTTAAACGATGCTGAATTAAAAATAAACTATTTGTATCAAGACACTTTAAATTTGAAAAAAACAAGCATTGACAAATATGAATTTGAAATATTTCTAGAAAGACGGTTAAAAATATATGATTGTATAATTAGCTATCTTGATTTAGAAAAACGTTTAAATAGTTTAACTTCTTTAATAAATTACAAATGGAAAAATTTGAAAGAAACTAAAAAATTTAGCTTGTCATCTATGAACATTCATTCAATAGAATATTTTGCTAGTCGTAAAATTTTAATTTTATGCACGGATAGTTCTAGTATTAAATTATTCAATACAATCTCGTTTCAATTGTTTGGTGAGCTAGAAGGTCATTTAGATACTGTCACATGTATTCAATACATAAATGATAATAGTGTCGCTAGTGGATCTAAAGACAAGACTATTATGATTTGGGATTTAGATAGTAATAAATGTGTCAATACTTTACTGGGACATAATGGAGAAATTACTTGTTTAATTAAATTAAAGGTACAAATAATTGTTTCAGGATCGGATGATAGAACTTTAAGATTCTGGAAAACAAAAACAGGTCAGTATATTATTAAACTTTTTTATTTTGCTTATTTAACTTAAATTTCATTTGATTTTGGCGTTATTTCGATGTCAAACGCTGATGTACACTTTTTTCGCTCTGGCAACCGTAAAATACGATTTATAGGAAAGATATATACATATTCTTTCTCAGCTCGCTGAAAGCTTTCGATTGATATATAATATTTTTATTCTTACCAAATAACGACCAAAAATGTAAAAATCGCTAAGGTCGCAAAAATGAGTTTTTTTTAAAAATCATGCTCCATGGATATTTTATATATCAATATCAATCGAATATAGATATATCTTTCCTATCTTTCCTATGATATATCTTTCCAATCGGCATTTTTACGAATAACGGTAAAAATTCATAGAAATCTTTTTTTGCAGGATCTGATTTTTTAACATGTTTATCTAGCTTGGAAATGCGAGTTTTTTTTTTCAGGTCGAAGGTCCAATGGCATGGAGGGCCCCCAAGGTCAAAACCCCTAAATTTAGTTTTTTTTGAATTTGACAGGTACCCATATGATAACTTATATAAATAATTATTTCTTTCTGAAACCTCATTCAATTCTGAGTATTTTGGTAAAAATTTGAAGTCTCTAGCTTGAAAACTGACCAAGATAGGTCCTTTTGAAGCATTTGACATGTTTAAACTTTCATGAGCTATATCGCCTAAACTAAGGTCAAAAAATCAAAACGACTTTTTAAATTCAAAAGATCTTAAAGTTACAGGTACTTAGTTCAGACGATTTTCAATAATTTTTTTATTTAGACTCTAAGGCTGAGGCCGTAAACCGACTCCTTTCTCAGCATTCCTTAAAAATTGTTGCGCTCTTTACCTGAAGAAAAAGAAAAAAAATGTTTAAAAAAAATAATTATACAAAAAATGAAAAAGTAAAAAACAAAACAGTAATTACAATTAGGGTCGGCCCTTTTTGTGTAATTTTTTTGCTTAAAAAAATATTCTTATTTGTGGTCAATATATTCTGGTCTATTTGGCCTTTTCTAGTGAGTTTAGATATTTAAGTTAATTTAGGGTTCAATCATCAATAAATAAAGCTTCAATAAATATTTCTCTGATTTTTATTGTAAAGTTTATTTTAACTTTTATTAGGTGAATGTTTGAAAGTAATAAATGCTCATTCAAATACAATAATAAGTTTAGATAGATACTATGAAAATTTCGATCTTATAAGTTCATCTAAAGATGGTACGATAAAACTGTGGAAAAAAGATGAAAATTACGAAAAATGTCATTTGACAATTGATACTTTATCATCTAAAATCATTGCGATTCGGGGAATAAATGATACTTTTATTGTTTGTGCATTTCACAATGGTTTAATTAATGTTTATGAAAAATCAACTGGTCAAATAATAAGTGTTTATGGTTGCAATGAATTTATCAAATGTATAGAAATATCTATATTAGATTCGTGTATCTTAGTTGGCTTAAACGATGGTTCAATGCAAATTATAAATGTTTACAGTGGTCAGTGTATTAGGAAATTTAAAGCTCACACGAGTTCTTTAAACTGTTTATTTAAATGTAGTAACTTAAAGTTATTTTCTATTTCGAAAAACTCTATTAAATTATGGAATGATTTATATAATAAAAGTATTTTATAATTTTTTATTTGTTTAATTTAATATTTGGCCATTCTGTTTTGAAAATTATTAGACATACTTAGTAGTTCAAAAATTGAAGGATCAAAATTGTCAACACTCACTGAAGTTACATCTTATCTAATTTATTACCATTTTTGTTTAAAATAAAATATAATTTTTAGTTAGTTATACGCAAATTAGTATTGTAGTGGCTGATGAAATATACCAGGTTTATTTGTTTTTGACAGAAAAAATATAGACTCTGATATTCAATTGGTATTTGATTTTTATCATAAACGTCGGAAGTTTGGAGTATAGATTTCAAATATATATTTTGCAAAGTAATTTCCTTCACTTTCTGTGACCAGTTGGTCACCTAATATGTGACCAGTAAATAATATAACAAATATTTTTTAAAAATTTATAGCGTAATTCCTGGAAATATCGAACGCATGTTTTCAAAATCACATAACGACAACCCGTTAAACCCGATTTAACGACATGTCGGTCTAAAATAATGACATCTCGTTATTTTTTTTTAAATTTAGCTTCTATTTTCGACTTTTAGTTATGTGATTTTAAAAACAAGTGTTCGATATTTAAAGACATGTCTTCAAAATCGAGCAATTACGCTAATTAAAAATTTTATTTAATTATATGACCAAAATATAATTAAACAAATGACCACAATTATTTTAATATATTCTTGTCCTCTAAGATCCAACCTTTTAAAAGAAAACCAAAAAAAAAGATTATTTGTTTACTTGCTCTTAATTGAACTTTATTAACAAAAACAGAAATCTTTTTTTTTTTCAATATTTTAGTGCCCAAAATTTAACATAAAAAAACTACGTAAGAAACGGTAAATTCATCATCGCGTAGCACACAATCTCGAAAAATTAAAATCGTGAAAGGTAAAAATCTCGAATGTAAAAAAATGGTGAAATTCCGAAAAAAAATCTCGAAAGTTAAATATTTTAATTAAAAATTTAAAAAAAATTTTTGGCAAATAATTTTTTCGAGATGTAATACAGTATTACATTTCGAAAAAATTATTCGAGATTTTAATTTTTCGAGATTGTGTCGCATGTCCTTTTCATGCGAAAAATGCCTGTTAGGCAAATCGATGGAGAATAAATGAAAAAGCCTGAGAGGCTTAGTTCCTATATTAATACTGAATACGTTGGATACTTTTATTATTGATTATATTATTTTTAATTATATTTATTTAAAATTTTTTTTTTTTTAAATTAGAATATTTTATAAAAAAATATTTTTATGTCTGTATTAAAGCTTCATCCCAAGGGCCATGAATAGTTCTAAAAAAAAAATTAATTAAATTTTTTTTAAATTACAACTAAATTATTTTTTACTTTTTCTTTGATTGTAGCTTGATTAAAATTAAAGGACAAACAAATGATATGATAAAACATACTAAACACAAGTAAAATATATAAAGCCACAATTTAAGATTTATCATCATGATTAAACATATAAAAAAGCAAGTAATTGTGAATATTGGTATTGAATGAGGATAATGTTCCTTAGAGATAGGTTTGATTAGTAAACAGTTTTAATAATAGGTTAGCAATAATTACTTCGGAGTATCTTCTGTATTCTGGAAAAAGTGCAAAAAGTACAAAGGCTAAAATTAACAAAATAAATGTATGAAATGAACTCTTTTCAAATCTTGAAGCCAAGCATACACAGGCAAAAAGCGCCGCATTAAAAGAAAAAGTCTTTGAGGCTCTGAAATAAAAAAAGTAAAAATTAAAGAAAAAAATTATAAATCAATTAAGATCTTATACATAGTGGCTTCTGAGGAGTCATAATCGTAAAAAAGGATGTTGAAAATAAGCATGAATGTTGTAAGTGCATGAATTGTATCGCTACTGATAGACTCTGTTAAG
Organism: Brachionus calyciflorus; assembly: GCA_002922825.1. NCBI lineage: Eukaryota > Metazoa > Rotifera > Eurotatoria > Ploima > Brachionidae > Brachionus > Brachionus calyciflorus. Next base: position 1,761,003 of record NTPY01000635.1, on the reverse strand, counting down.
CTATTTACTATTGGCGAAATACCATAAGTAAACAAAACAAATTTTATAATATTTCCCAAATCACTTTGAACTTGGATTACACAAAAAATCAAAATTAGTTTTAGATAAGATAATTATTTTTTAAAATACTTTGAGAACATTTATGTTTTAAAACGATAACTTTGCTCAGATAACCAATACCAACTAGCGGAACCACAAAAAATAAAACTAAATTTTCAATTTTTATTAAATCACTACTTAAATAAACATAGATCAATACAAATATTATGACTCTTTGAAAAAGGTTTCTTTAAAAACTAAGAGTTAATTTTTTGTTTTAAAAAAAATTACGTGCTCAATTGCTGAACAATAAGACCAGAGTATAAAACAGCTTCCCAGTAGGTGTATAGTCTAGCATTAACTAAAAATAAATATTTAAAAACACTTTTTTTTTCATTTTTTAAAAATTAGATAATAAACCGAGTTTTTGACCTTTTTTTTGGCTTAGGGGTTCAAAGTTTCTGAAATCTTGTAAAGTATGTATTTTTTTCAAAGGAAAGATATCAACAATTTATATATAAAATATTTTAGAATTACACATTTTCTGAAAGAGCATAAACATATCTACCAAAAAATTTGTATATAGTAAGATGAAACCCCCATGACCCATATTGAACAATATATTTTCTTAAACTAGAAAAAATTCTTACTTACAAATCAAAAATTGATTTTTTCAATTATTAAGTATTTTAAAAAATATAATATAACATATTTTTTACCAAGAAATTCCAGTTTTCTTGTTGACTTATTAATACTAACTTGTATGATAGTTTTCCTCTAATCCTCAGCTCTTTTTTTTTCTTTTTTTTCTTAAGCAAAAAATACATTACTTGTTTTCTCCATAAAAATAGAAAAAGTTGACGAAAAGGAAAGGAACAAAATGCTAAGAATTAAGTTTTGATTGAATTAATAATAAATTGTACGAGTCGTTCTGTCAAGTTTTAATCTATTTTTATTTGATTATGAGGTATTAAAATCAAGCTTAAATTACTCTTAAAAACTCAATTGATAGATTAAATGCTAAGCATGGTAAGATCATAGATAAACTCACTGCTAAGTCGAATAGAGTCGTAATAAAATGGAAAATAAAAACTTACCATTTATTCTTTTTAACTCTAAAAAAGTTTTTTCATCTACATAATTATCATCATAAGATTGCTTGATATAAAGTTTTTTGGTCCATGAATTCTGTCGGTTAACTGATGGTTTAACATCAATTTTACCCATTATAATAAACTCAAATCTATAGCAACTAATTTCATAATTTAAATTTTTTTTGTCTAAAAAAGATTTGCATTAAAAAGTTTAAAAAAAATTTGTTTTTTTTTAAATTTTTTATTATTTAATAAATTAAATTTTTGTCTGACAAATAGAATTTTTAAATTGTTCTATTTTTTTTTCTATGAAGAAAAAAAAACAGATAAAAAAAATTGTAAAAAATTCAATTAGATTTTAGACAAATTGATTTAGACAATTATATAAAAAAAATCATAGTAAAAAATCTGAAAAAAAAATTTTAATAATTTTAAATTTAAAAAAAAAAATTAAAAAAAAATGAAAAATTTTTTCAAATTATTGAATAATCTGTCAAAGAATTAAACTAATAATTTACCAAAAAAAGATAAATCAGGATACATTAATTTGTAAAATTTTTAAACGAATAAAAAAAAAATAAAATTTTTTTGAGAAAAATTTTTTTTTTAATCAACACTCATGAAAGAAATTAAAAAATAAAGAAGAATTTTTATAAAGCTAATTATTATTACCATTAGCTTTGGCCATTTGATTAAGTAAAACCTGTTTTCTGTTATCTGAGCACTTGAGCAAAAGACTATGTCTCGAAACTTCCCATGATTTAGCTTTTAATCTAAAATGCTTCAAATCATTCAAATGCTCTGAGTGCAACATTGGCTTATAAGTTTGAGGATAGCAAAAATTTTTAAAATTTTCATAAAATGATTTATAACCACCTTCTAGGAGATATAATTCAGGATAGTAAAGATTTGGATAAGCATGCTCATTTAGAGTTCTGTCTTGATTTCGCAAAAACCTAAGCAATGATGGACCTCGCTCTGATGAAAACTCACAATGAAAAATAATTATAACTCTTTTATTGTCGTTGGTATGAACAACATTTGATTCTTCAATAGGACATGAATAAAGATCATTTTCATCAGTATCCATTGAATTAATCGATGTACTTGATAAAGAAAGACCATTACCATGTGATTTCTCTAATAAACAATTTGATGATGCTGAGACAGGTAGCCTATGTAAATTAGTACTTCTAAAATTAAGTCTTTTGATAAACATTTCTTCGTATAATTTTTCTTTTGTGAATATATTTAAAGCGCTTCTTATATGACCACCCTCAAATTCATAAGGGTATCTTGAATCAATTATTATATACTCATCTATTTGATCTTCATATTTTCCATCGAGTACATCGACAAGCTAAAAAAAAAATTAAGTATTTTCAAAAAAAGTTTTCAACATTTTTGTTTAGCGTATAAGCTTTTTGTACTTAAATCTTGGAAAAAAATTGCTTACCGTTTCTGGAGATATGCACTGTAAGTCTTGATGTTTCCCATTTATGACAGGTAAAACATGTTTTTTTGATCGATCACCAATCAAATTCGAACAATTAGCATCAACCTCTAAAGATTGTTTTATGGCATTAAAATTCATAGTATGACTTAATGGTGGCGGTTGTACTGTCTGTAATGGATTAGTACCAAAAACTAAATTTTCCAAATCAGTAAAATCATCTTTTTGTTCGTCCATGAACAATTGATCATCGCTTTGTTTTAAATTTTTGTTCAATTGAGCATTCAATGAGCTCATTGAATTTTTCAAATTAAACTGATTTGAAATATCATTTAAAGGTTGATGTGAATCAATAGTTTTATTGAGTTCATTATTAAGTAGACAAGTCAATGGTGCTGATCTATGCTTACTAAATCCTGAATTATAAGAGGCTCGTCTATATAAGTATCTACCATTGCCTGTTCTAGATGGCAATCGAGATAAAGTATCTTGATTATTTGGTGATTCAAAACTAAGAAATAAAAAAAAATTTACAAAAAATATTTTTATAAATCTTTTTTTTTTCAACTTACCTGTCATTTAAGTGTTTTGGACTTGAGCCCAGATCACCTAACGAGCATAAATTTGATGACGATATGTGATATGGTGAATTATTAAATTTTGAATTTTGCTCCTTGAGGATACACTTCCGCTTGATAAAAGGCGAACCATCATTTTCATTATTAATACTATTTGATGATGGTGATAATTCATTTTCTTGATTAGAAACAACTTTTTTCAAACTAAATGGACTTGAACAAGTAAACATATTTCCAGGTGTGCTTTTTGTGCTATTATTACCGTTTTCGGACAATCTTCTCTTAGGCGTACCTAATTGATTTCTATACAACAATAACAAGAAAAAAAAATTATTACAAAATTATTTTAGAGTTAACAGAATTCCTTAATATTTAAATTGAATTTACAATTTTTAAGTATTTGGTATAACATTATAAACACACACAAAAAAAAACTGTTAAAGTTTATGATACATTAGAGTGTGAAGAGAATTAAAAGAAAAATCCGAAATTTCCAGTTTTATTTTTTCTTTTTGATTGTTTTATAATATTTAAATTTGTGTCAATTTTTAAAAATAGTATAATTTTGACAGCATCATTTAAAACAGCTTTATTTTTTTTATAAAAAAAATTAGAATGGGGTCTTACTTTAAATTATTTTTAGTGTCCTTTTGTAATTTGAGTTCAAAATTTTTAAACTTATCGTCAATAATCATAGGAGATGTCATCATTTCTTTTATTTTAATTACGTAAAGATTTCAGAAACAAACGAAATAGAGAACTTGTGAATTTTGTTCTAGTTTCAAGACCAGTAATGACTTTATATACCTTTTAAAAATAAATATTAAAAAAAAAGTATTTAACCCTATTATCAAATTAAAAAAATATGAAACATACTTTTTTTTTGTTTCGTCCTGTTACAAATTGAGCTAGAATTTTATTTCAAATGGCTGTAAATAATAAACAGTCAAGTGTCAGCATTGGAAACATGTTTATTATTTGTTTACGTAAAAATAAAATAGGAAAAAAAAAAGACGAATTTTTATTGGCTAATTTGATTATATGGGAAAAATAATAGATAATTATCTTTCACAAGCAAATAAAAAAAAATGCAAGGTGAATTAGATTCGAATTGTTGATTAGATTCAAGTCTGTTACCAGTTACGCACTAAAGATTAAAATTTCGAACTTTTTTTTTATGATGTTTATTTTTTTGATGATGAGGTAACTTGATATCATTAAGTAATTATCTAATTATATTTTTTTTCAAAAAAAAAAATAAAAGTAAAATTTATAAGAATGTGAAATTTTTTAAGAAAATTTTTTGAAGTAAAAAAGATATCTGGAATCTATTTAATTTTTTGAAAAGTATGTAGAAATTATAATTTCAAATTTATTGCGCTTTTTTTTAACATTTAAAATGTAGCGTTTTAAATTAATTACAAATTACTTCTAAAAATAAGCCGTTACTACTTTTTTATATTCATTTTTAATTTGAATATTGGTCTAAAATTTCAAAAAAAAATTTTTTTATACTTTTTTTGAAACGTTTGAAATTGACTTATTTAGCGGTATTTTTCTTATTAATAAGTTAACTTTTATTTTTCGTTAAGATTTTCATTTTACAGTTCAAATTTTTACACGGTTATTTTTATAAAAAATTTGAAATGAAGTTTAGCGAGTATTTCGAAATTCAATGAGCTAAATTTCTTTTTTAAATTCAATCTTCTTGATATAAAATTATGTACCGAATGCTATTATAGTTCCTCAAATGATACAGTGTAGTTAAAATTTGCGGTTTTCTGGCCCTTATAAGTCATGACCTTTCTAAAAAAATATTTCTCTAACATTTTGTATTCTAGATATTACAATCAATTAAAAAAAAATTGTTTTAGAATCGCTCTAACGTCGTTTAAATAACATTTTTTCTGGGTTTTCTCGTTGAAAAAAACTTAGTGAAAAAAGCTGATAAAAACTCTTTTAAACAGATTTTTACCTCCCATGTTGAAATTGACTTGACTCGTGGTTCATGTATAAAGTCAACGTCCCTAATATTTGATGGGACATCATTTATTGGCTCGGAAAGTAAAAATTCAATTAATTAACTATTGTTTTTTTTTAAAGTTAAGTGCCCCCTCAAAAGTTGGAAATTAACAAATAGAAAAAAAAATTAATTCTGATGCTGCATAATTCAGCAACATTCAGGGAATACGTTAGAACTACCGTATTTAATTGAAATTAAGAATATACCGAAACATCAAATAGATTCTTTTAATCGAGTGATTTTTTTGTCGAAAAATGACTCAAATACAGTAGGGGACATTCCTGCGAATTCCCACGAATTCGCCAATATTAAAACTCATAAATTTTAGAAGTTAAATAATTTTTTTTACGACGCCTTTAAACCGACGAAATTCGACCTAAACTAATTTCGCTTAAAATTCTGAAAAATCTTTTCTGAGCTATTACTATTATTTCCAAATTTTTCCGAGTCAAAAAGTCATGGTCAAAATTTTACAAAAATTTACAGAAAAATACGTAAAATATCTTAAAAAAAATTTTACCTAAAAATCAAATAGATTTATCTTAAATTAATAATTTCTTTTTCTAAAATATAAGTTTTTAAAGACTATTTCTAAAATTTTTCGCTTTATCTATTTCAAAAAGATTTAATATCAGTAAAAAAAAACAGTTTTTAAAAAATTAAATTTTGAAAAAAACATTATTTAATTTCTAAAATTTTATGAGTTTTAATATACTGCGGGAATTCGCAGGAAGCGTTGGGAAGTGTTGGGAATTCGAGTTCGCTGGAAAGGTCAATGAACCTTCATGAAGAGCACCTGTGAATGTTCCCTACTGTATAAGAATACAATTTTTGGTTTAGATACAAAATCAATTGAAAAATCATTCGAATTATCATATTACCTTGTTTATAAAAGTCCCCGAAATCCCCTGTTTTTCCCAAATTAATTTTTCAAAAGAGGGATATTTAGTCGCTTTAAGCAGGGTTTTACGGTAAGGAAAAAATAATTTTAATTATTCTTAATTTCGAGTAAATACGAAAATACATTAATAGATATTTTATATTTTTTGATCTTGATACTCGCCAAGATTAACCTAGTCTTTGATTAGTTTAGAAAAAAAACATGTCAAAATTTTTTCAAAAATAAAAAAACTTTTGGAATAACTTCCACATTTAGAAACATGAAAATTTTAATTCCAACACAACCTAAAATAGACTAAAGATAAGAAACACTAAGTTCACTTAGTAAAACAATTAGTAAAATATATACACAGTAAAATAAATCGTAGACCTCGACTTAATAATTACCTACTGACTAAAAAATTTCAACTCATATTTTCGGAATTAGTAAATTATGCCACCGCAATTTTTAATCCTTATAATAACTTTTTTTATGTTAAAACTAAAATAAATTCTTTAGTTTTTCCGTTGAAAAATTCAGGTTATCTGACTTCTACATATTCGACTTATTTGATTTATTTTAATAGAATTTAAAAAAGTTCGTTATGTAAATTTATTTATTATTTGTTAAGAGAGAATTTTTGAACTTTAAAGTGTAATTAGGTTAAAGATATTTAACTAACATTTTTTATTTAACATTATACAAGAGCAATAATTTTGATTTTTCTTAAACCTGTTGAACTTTAACGATTTATTGCAACATTAAGCTCTTAATATTCACAATAAATATTTGTTTAAATATCGAATCATTCGACTAAAATCGATAAAAATAATACCTTCAAAGTTCAACACCTTACATTGTTTTAATATTCTTTTAAATAAGGTAACAAAAATAGAGAATGTTTTTTATTTTAATGCATGATT
>NTPY01000635.1:1711668-1745403 GCA_002922825.1 Brachionus calyciflorus | reverse complement strand
GAGTACGGTACGGTTGCGTTGTTTTGTAGGACCTTGCGAATAGGACAAAAAAACACCTTTTTTGAATTAAAATTACATGCAATTAAATTGTGAATTTCTGGTTTAATTGCGAAATTATGAACTCGACTTTACGGAAACGCCCAGCTGAAAACAAAAAGTCAGCAGTTTATTAAAAAATTTTCTGAAAATTAAGTTATTTTTCTGTGATTTCTTAATTTAAATTTTCATCTTTGAATTCAGCCTAGTAAAGATTTCAAGGCTTAAATTCAAATCTAATCTATTCCCTAAAAGTTTTTTTTTATAAGATTTCATTACAAGTATAATAGTATTAATCTATTTAATTAACATTCGATTGCCTCAAAATTAATAAAATATATTTTTATCGTAGAATTTTAGTTCTGGCTATCAGCTTAATTAAAATATGTATCCTAAGGTTAGATAATATTTATTTTTTATATATAAATTCATTTGAATTATATTTTTTAGATTAAATTAAAGACATATCAAAATTTATAAGCGACAAGTCATACAATTTTTTCTCAAGCAAAAAGTTACCAAAGAGTCCTAAATAAAAATTAATAAGCATTTTGAATGATTTATTATTTCAAGGTTTCAAATTTTTATAATTTTTTATTATACTCAAATATATTGTGTTTAGAAAAAAGGGTTTTTTTTTATAAGTGAGTGTATCCCCTGAGATAAATATTGCCGTCTCGAGTCGAAATTTAATTAGCTTTTTAGAACTACCAAGTTTAGAGATTAAAATTAATTAATCTGTATCATATCATTTGACAATAGCAAAAAAAAATTGAAGCATATTTTTTTAGCTTTAAAATTTTCTCTTAATCTACCTTAAACTTTTTCAATATCAAGTTTCTATCGCCGAAACAAAAAAAAATTAGATATCATTAAAATTTTTCAATGGGCATTTTATTTTTATTAATAAAAAAAATTAAAAGTTTTTAATAGATATCTTAAAACAATTTGGTTACTTTTATACAAAGAAACACTAACTGACCACTAGTAGCCAAGTATTTTTTAAAGCAACCCCCAATACTTACTAGTTTTTTTTTCTCTTTTGATTAATTAAAATAATTGACTTTATTGGACACGCAAATCTTTTACCATTTTATGCAAAAATAATTTTTTTCTAATCTTTTTTTTTTTAAATAGTACGTCAAAAAATATATGAAATATTAAAAAAAATGTCAAAATAGCCGATTATTATCTTTAATTTCAGACAATCTTCATTATCGGCTTACTTTTATCATTTTGATAAAATGGTCCTATGTTATTTTGATTCGATTTAATGGTTTGTTCAATTTAATCAAATCAGTTTGAAAATATATTCGAAATTCGATTTGAATTGTTATCGGTAATTTTATTTAAAATAAGATATTTTCAGAAAAAATTCAATCGGTAAGAGTTGTGCCATTTTCAAAAATATACTATCCTGGTCATTCATGTGTTCCAAAAATGAATATTCATGAACGAAAGGATTTAAGCATTCCTCTTGATCTAAACTGAAACCTGGAGTAGAAAATTGTTTTCAATAAATTCCTTCTAACTGAATTTTTACTTAAATATCAGTTTAATTATTTTTTTCTCTTTGGGAATCAAATTTTGATTTTAAATTTTTCAAATTCTTTTTCTATTAATTTTATCCATTATATGATTCCTTTAAGATATTTATAGGTTAAAATAATTTTTTATAATATTAACCAATTTTAAATTATTTTTTTATACAAAGCATTTGTTAAACAAGCAACGATTAAGTTTAAATAAGTACTTCATTCTTCAAACTCTAGATTTCCATTTTTTTTGGAAATTACTCATAATTGTTGTTTAAACAAAATAAAAATTGAAAAATAAAAAGAAAGCACCTTCTAAGTTAATCTTCTGAGTTTTTTTATGTCTAAAAACAATTTTAAATTCATTTTTAACGTGTGGTTTCTTTAATTATTTGCTTTAACTCTTTTTTATTATAGGAAAATTTTCAACAAAATTTCTTTTTAAATTACTTTAAGTCACGAAATTTTTTACCTTATTTTCGACTTTTCTTTAAAAAAAAAGATGACTTTTGAGTTCAATTTTTTCGTTTTTTTCTAAAGGCTTATGAGACAGTCGTTTGTAAGTCTAATCTTTTTTTTTACCATGCTAATACTTTTTATTTTTTTTTACCTTAAAAATTTGCTCAAATATTTAAAAGCTGTATTAGGTTAGATAATTACCCTTTTATGAAATAACTTCAAAAATATAAATGGAATTTAGAATAATACAATTTCCTTAAAATTTAATTAAAAATAATTCATACATTTTCGCTAAAGTACTAGTAACACTTCTCAGCTTTCCAATGACGCAAATTAATATTTTTGAAATTCAATATAATTAAAAAGCATTAAACATTTTGAAATTCATTTTATCGATTATTTAAAATTTTAAAAGTTTTTTTTTTAATTTTTTATTTGTCCTTGATCCGTTTATTCTGATTTGTGTAATTTAAAAAAATAAAATAAATGATTTACTAAACGTTTTTACTCGCTTAGAAGAATGTATTCAAGTGTAGAATGCATTCTTTTAAGCGAAAAAACTATATTAATTTAATTAGTTAAAATGAACAATTTTTTAAGAATGCTTACAAACTGGAAAAGAGAACAAATAAATATCATTTATTTATGTTTCAATAGTTTTGAGAAGATGATACTTCCTTAAATAAATTATTCAAAGAACAAAATATTGTTTAGAAAAATTACCGTAATATCTTGTGGAACAATAATCAAAATTCGATTACAATTTATTTAGGTATATTGAAATTATACACGAAAATTGGTTATCATTTAATTTTAATTATGAACGAGAGTTTACAGTATATATTACTGATTTGTCACTAATATTTTACCAGAAATCCGGGAAATTTTTGCGAAAAAAAAGTAAAAATAAGGTGAAGAAGAGGGAAATTTCGAAAAATTAGACTAAAATTTAAGAATTTTCTTCGTTCAATTGAAAAAAAAATTAAAAATGTTGTTCTATAGGTGAAAAATGTATTAAAGATTAAGTTTTTATTAAATTTGTTTGAAATTTCTTAAATTAAATACTAATTTCTGAGGATTCCTTTTATTTTGACCTTTTTCACTTTTTTTCCAAAAAAATGGCGTATCTTTTCGGGATTTTAAAAATTCCCTCTTCGTCGCCCTCTTTTTTTAACCTTTTTTCGCCAAAATTCTTCAAAAATTTTGCGATTTTTTTTCCAAATATTTTTTTTTCCCGGGATTCTCAGCAATTCCCAGGAAATTTGATGAAATCATAGTGACAATCAGTAATTTTTTAATCATAAAATACTGATTTTCTACCAAAACTAATTAAAGCCATTAACGTTTAACTTACCTCACTTTCTGATTTTATTTTAGAATTCTCTATTTGTCTCAAAATTTTATTTGTAAAACAAGGTTTGGAAAATCGTATGACAATTAAAATTGAATGAAAAATAGAATGAAGATTTCTAATTTTTACTTTTTTAAAAAACTTTTTTAAAAAAATATACTTTCCGATGAGCAAATTTATTAGAATAAATGTGATCCCTACTGTGAGGTTCGTAGATTTTTAAAATGGGAATGAGTTTTTTTATTGCTTTGGGGGAGGTAGCTCCTAAACAAGCTCTGTCGGTAATAATAGGACATTTTTAAGTTTTATTTGAAACAATTTTATTGATTAAAATAAATAATTAAATTCTTTTAAAAAATACTAAAAAAATGATCTAGGTAAATTATTTCCTTCTAGATCTAAGGCTTAACTTATAAGGGTTTTACTAGAGATTTAGAAATTCATGTTTTTTTATTCAAATTTTCTAATTTCAATATAATAGCCTATTATTCATTATTTGAATAATTCAAATCTTGTTACGTTCTTTAATTATAATTAATAACCTAATAAATCGATATAATATTTACATTAGGCTGATTTAGGTGATTAATCAAAATAAGAAGGAATATAAAGCAAAAAAAAAGGAACTGATAAGATTATTCAAATAGTGAAATTAATAGGCAAATTTTTCACGCTAAAAAGCGAATATTTAAATTAGCCTTAAAAATGAAAATTATTTTTTGTTTATCTAGGTATACAAACAGTTGCATTTGTATTAACGTAATATCAAAGGCGTTTCTACTTTAATAAAAATATTATGCTAATTTATTTCCATAGAAATTAATTTAAAAAAAAAAATTATTTTTATGACGATTAAAAACGAAATTAAAAAAAAATTTCTCTTTTGAAAGCAAAAAATGCAAATTTACGTTTCGTTTCTTTGCAATTATAATTAATTATGTTCAAGATAGGAAAAATAAATAATATTTTTTTTTTCAATAATTTCAAGATTCGTAAAATTTAGAAATAAAGATTCGTTCTTGAAATAAATATGTATAAAATTTTTTTTTTGTTGAAATTTCAAAATCTAATTTGCGTAATAGCTCGCCCTCTCTTCGCGCCGCTTCTGGTTCCCTCGCTCTTTTTTTCTCTTGTTTAATTTTCAATTGAAACTATTTCAATCTCTTCAACAACAAAAAAAAAGCCTTTTTCAAATAAAAAATAATTTATATTTAAATTATAGCAAAGAAAGCTTTTGAATATTATATAATTTTTCCTATTTTTATTTTAGGAAGAAAAATTTTGTTTTTTTTTTTTTGAAAAAAATGAAAATTTAAAAAAATTTAAAAGTTTTAAAAAAAAATTCCTTTATTTTTTCGGTAAATGAATGACTTCTTTGTTGAACCGAGTTGTTCGTTTAGTAAATAATTGGAAAGATCGTAATTCTGGTGTTAATCAACAAGAGCAATTGAATTTAGCTGAAAATAGAGACGAATCATCATCGACTGCGTCATCTCGTAGCGAGCTAATAGATTTAGCTATTAACTCATCGCCAATAACAACAACTACAACGACTTCAAATCAAATTGATGAAACAAATAATTTTTATTATGCAATAAGTGAACAACAACGAGGTCTAATTACGAGAAACGAATCGAATTGTGTCCAGAATCTTGAAATGAATATCCAAGATAATCTGACCGATATATCTCAAAGCCGTCAAACAAATATTCGAATATTTCCGCGGACCTCATCGAGGAGATCCAGTAGATCGCGTCGTTCAAATACGACATCTCAAATACCCCTACAAATAAACTCCTTTTCAACCTCATCTCAACCGAATGTTTATGATTTTTTTTCAAATTTTAAAAAACGTGAACGTAATTTCCTATCGGCGATATGTGCTATTTTTTGCATATCGATTCTATCTGTTTCGCTAGTTGATACGAGATGGTTTTTCATGCAAGGTGGTGGTTGTAATTTAAATTATGTTGGCGTAGCGCATTTTTTTGCACCCGGTCGTTTAGAATATAGTGTAGAAACTAGTAAAATATCAAAAAATGAAATACTTGTGTATAATTTTATCCTTCCGAATGGCATAGGTAAGTCTTTAAAAGTGATTGAAATAAAAAGCTAATTTTTAATTTGAGACCTAATATTCATTTTTTTTTCAAATTTAATTCAAAATTAATTAATAACCCAATAATATTAGCATAATAAGCGATTAAGTATTTAAATTATTTAATTCTTTTTAAATTAAAATCATAAGTTTTTTTACCCTTTTTATATTCTTCAGACTTGACAACAAAATAATTTCCTCTCTGAATAGTCGAAAAAAAAACGGAAACAGATTTAAGATTTTATCATTTTAAAGATTAGTTTATTGTTTTGTCTACAACAGAGAAAACAAAGGATCTCAAATTAAAACTTAAAAAGTTTTTTCTAATCGCTTTCAGAATTGTTAATAAGATCTGTTCATTTGGTTATCAAACTTTTAAAAATTTTTATTTAAAAATTGATCATAAACAATAAATACGTTTGAATTAGGAATTTTTTTACAAAATTTGAGAAAATCCGGAAAGAAAAATTCGTTCAAAAAGTCTCGTGTCTTAATTATCGTAGGTCTCATCGATGATCGAAAATCTACTCAATAGAATAATTTTGAATAATATGTTCTAAAGACAAGGTTAATTCATTAAAGGTCAAGGTGGATCAATTTTTACCCAAATAAAAATAATGAAATTTTATTTTATTAATTTCGCTAAAATTAATGATAAATAAATTACAACAATTTATAATAATTAAAAATAAAATGCTTGACTAACCGTAATTCCTTGCAGCTTGTTGCATAGACATTTACATAAAATTGCATTTTGACTACAATTATATATTAAGATTTCATTTTACTTATTATAATGCCTTGCTTTTTCATGCGCCACTTAAACTCTAATTTTCGAATTTGTTCCTAGGGTTTAAACGCGTAAAAAACAATTTTTTTTGAAAAGTGATAAATCTTTAATCCTGCGTTTAATCTGAAAGTATTTAATTTTAGATGACAAAAAAATATTCGAAATTCGAATCATTTAAAAGATAAATGCCGCATTAATCACTTTTCAAAAAAATTGTTTTTTACGCGTTTAAACCCTAGGAACAAATTCGAAAATTAGAGTTTAAGTGGCGCATGAAAAAGCAAGGCATTATAATAAGTAAAATGAAAACTTAATTTATAATTGTAGTCAAAATTGAGCCACATTAGCCACATTTATCATTTTTCACCCAGCCCAGACTTAGAAGATTTAAATTCACCAATCTTGATCAATTTTGATCATTAATTAGTTAATTAAATATAAAATCTATCTCAGAGAGTTATGAGAGTAGTATTACTTGAATTTCTTTTGAAAATATTTTTAAATTGAAAATCTTGGAAAAAATAAATAAGGATGATTGATCCCAAATAAATTAAAATTTTTTGAAAGAAAACTTACTAAGAAAAAAATTAAGGTCGAGAACAGAATTTTTATGCTGACTTTGTAACCAGTAATTTTTTATCAAGAATATCAATTATAAATAACGAATTTAATTTTTGATACTTTAGAAAAATTGGAACAAAGGGTGCTTGTTGTTTCATGATAGATTATCTATCTCAGAGACTTAGCCTTATTTAAAAAAAGCACTTAGTTGGCGTGATATTGTTTATTTAACCATAAGTTTTATAAGTAACGAAATATTTTAAAGGTAAAAACCGAAATTGGTAAGAGAAGTCTAAATTTTTTAGAAGATGGTAAAACATCACCTGAAACAAATATATTTTAATAACAAAAAAGTTTATTAAGTGCTAATTTAAAGTGAATATCAACTTAGAATCCTTTTAAAATTTAAAATCAAATCAAAATAAATCGAAGTGAATATGACAAACAACCATAAAAAATTAGAATTTCTTGTGACCACAAAAACTTATCTTCAAGAAATAAAAGCTTTTTTAATTTAATACTCCACAAAATAAAATAACATATCATAGAATTTTGCTGTGAAATTATTCTAAAGAGTAAAATTAACACAGCACCGTAACTTTACTTCAGCAAAAATGATCGGAGGACACGTACGGTACGGTTTTATCAAAATTATTTTTTTAAACTACTGTTTATTGAGCCTTAACAATTAGTAAGAAGTTTAAACAAAGGTCTTGAATATTCTTTTAGCAAGGTATTAAGTTATTAAAAATTTTCAAACTTTTTATTTAAGTATTGAAAAACTGTGCAAACCGCGAGATAATAATAATAATGCGAACTGTAATTGCATTTATATTTCTGGCAATTTTTTCATCATGTATCGGTTTAATGCTCGACACATTTGGTTTTATGAAATCAGGTGTTAAACTCATACGGCGACATGCTATATTTCATATATTAACAGTAATATTTTGTCTGGCTATAAATGGTTTTTGTTTTTGGATATCGGAGAGAATGTATTATCAACAACATGAAACAAGATTGAAAAATGGCAAAAAAGTCGATGTCTCTTTTGACATAAGTTATTATTTAATTGTTATAGCTAGTGGTCTATCAATTTTAGCCACTGCCTTTACTTTAGTAAGACGTTATCCAAGCGATGAAGACGAACAAATCGAGCGTTTATTAGAAGAATATAACGGTTTTGAAGAGCCTATGCACTTAGAACGATCCTTACCGGCCAACACACTTTCCATAACAGCTTGTCCTAATAATAATAATATTGAAAATAATAATTTAAATAATTCTTCAAGAAACCATACAGTAGATACACAAAGATCTCCGCCAGCACCACCTTCAACTCCTCCACCACCTCTTCACTCAAATAGTACATACCAAACAATTACGGAGCCTCCTCCTCCATATGATCCAGTGATTGCTTAGAAAAAAAGGATATTTTATAAAAAAGGTGACTTTTTTAGGTTATCAAAATAATCCAGGTTGAACAAGAAGGTAGTTGAAAATTTTTTTAATGATGTCATTAAAATTTTGAAAGATTATATTCTGATACTTTCCCAACTAAAACAAAATTTCAAGATAATTTTTATGAAATATACTAATTAAACCTATAAATAAAACAGTATAAATTTATGTCCTTTTTTTTTAGTTTTTTTTTTCTAATGGAAGAAGCAATTTTTTTAAATGCAAATGTAAAAATTATTATATATTATTATTTTTTAATTTTTATTTTGGCTTTTTTTTCACCGCTTTTAAGTTAAAAAAATCGAAATGTATTAAATTTAAATAAAAAAATGTTTGAAATTCTTTAAATTTATTTTAATATAATTATTAGATGAAACACATTTCACTAAAAGCGAATTTGAATTCTGTAATATTCAATAAACTAAAAAATAATTTCATTAACTTAACACTAGAAGCACCAAAACGGGTCAAATGACTCGTTGCTATTTTAAACAGGTTAAATAAATTTTAAAATTGGACTTTGGTGGCATAATAATAATTTTTTTTAGGATTTGAAATTGATTCGGTCTAAAAAGTAATTAAAATATGGAAAAAATAATTAATATACAGTACCGTTCTGACACATGGTTTTTAGGTAAATTTACGTAACTTTACGTCATTTAACGTAAATTAACGATAACTTTTTTAACGTTTTTTATGAAAAAATACAAAAAATCTCAAAATAAAAATAATTTTCGCTTTGAAAAATCAAAAAAAAAATTTTACGTAAAATTCCGTAAAAACCAATTTAAAAAGGTAAAAATTCGTAAAAAAATGTAAACAAACGTAAAATACTGTAAAAAACTGTAAAAATTAGTTTTTTTTTTAATTTTCATGTTAAATTAGAATTTTTTTTTTCAATGAATTCGGGTTCATGAAACTTAAAATGGAAATGAAAAAAAAAAACTTCTTTTTTGTTTTTTAAAGCTATTTGTATCAAAAAAGTTTTTTTTTTGAAAAAGCCAAACTCTTAAAATAAATTTTATTTAATTTTTTTTTCCTTTTTACTTTAAAAAAATCATTCTTAAAAAAATCATCATTCATAATGTCTTTTTTCATTACAGTCTAATTAAATTTCAAGTCTTTTTCTTTTTCAAACTAAGAATCAAGTTATCTCAATTATTGCTATTATGGAAAAATTTTTTGTATAAAAAAATATAAAGAGATTGAATTTCATTTTACAAAAAAATTTATTTATGAAAAATCTGTACATTCTAAAATCCTCGATTTAAATAAAAAAATTGTATGTTATGAATATTAAAAATTAAATATTAGAACCCAGATTTAAAACCTATATCATAAATCATGATGCCAGTTATAAAATGTTATTATTTTTGATACAAAATCTCATTAAAATTAAATTCAATAAAAATTTAGGCCATTTTTTTCTTTTTTATCATTTTTAAACAGTTTTTTAACCCAGATAGAAAGAAATTTGTAAAAGGATAAATGACTTAAATATTTTTTTAAAAATGTGAAAAAAATTTCTAATTTAACATGAAAATTTAAAAAAAAACTAATTTTTACAGTTTTTTACGAATTTTTATCTTTTTAAATTGGTTTTTACGGAATTTTACGTAAAATTTGTCAATAGTTCAATCGCCGTTTTACTATACTTTTGAAGTTTAAATAATAAAAGCTTTTGATCGACCGTATTTAATGCTTTTGTGAAAACAATAACTAAAAATAAAGCAATCAGACGTTTACTTTTAATTGAGTTCATTTGAGAAATAATTTCATGCAATGCTGATTTGCATCCATGATTTGAGCGAAACCCATGTTGATCATTTGATAGAATATTATTTTCACTCAGGTAAACAGTAATTTGCTTATGAAGTAATTTTTCAAATAGCTTTGCAATTGGTGGTAAAACTGAAATACTTGAAATCAGGCAAAAAATTTGAATTTGAATACGCAAAATTAGCATTAATAAAAGCAATTAAGTTTTCGATCGGTACGTTGGAAGATGATTTTATTGTGGTATAAAAATTATTGAAAATGTCAGATAATTCTTCTTTTTCATCTCCAATTTTTTCATTTACTTTTATTTTTATTGTCGTACCATTTGAGCTTTTATCGGACTTTATTTTGACAAGAGGAGAATAGAATTTCCAGAATTTTTTAGCATTTTTAAAATCATTCATGGTTTTATCTTTGAAAAACTCAATCAATTTTTCATCAATTAGTTGTTTAAATTGGCGATTAAAATACTCAAATATTTCTTTATCTTCATCTTGAAGAGAGCGTTTAAATTTTTATAAGCTGAGTCTCTTGAATGCTTGACAATAATCAGGTCATCATCATACCATGGAAAATGATTTGATACATTAACGCATATCTCTCTTAAAGATGCTACTTCATTAATTATCGACAGAAAACTATCACGAACATAACACCATTTTTCATTAATTGTCTTGAAATTTTTTAGTTCTTTTTGTTCAATTTCATCGACTAATGAGGAAATTCTTGTCAAATTCTCAAAACACAAGTTGCGCCAATAATTTTTTTTCGAATGGCTGATTGTTTTTTAATTGATAATATGGCAATAACAAAATTATGATCGCTAAAGGGGCATTCAATCGAATTTAATTCGTCAACAAAATCACTATTTTTGAGAAACAAGTCGATTAATGTTTCTGAAGTTTTGACATCAATTGAATTTTTGTAATTTCTAGTACAAACTCTTGTCGGTTTAATTACAAAATTGACCAAATCATTTTTTTCAATAAAATTTTCGATATTAAAGTTTTGTTTTTTTTTACAATCCATGTTTAAGTCGCCAATTATGTTTCATCAAGCTAAAGTTCACAACCATTCAGTTTAATCACATATTTACCAAGGGTCGAGCATATCTTTGAAACCACACATGAATCAATACTATAAATCGAATTTTAATATTTTATTAATTTTGACTTTACATCAAACAAGAGAAGAGCCCTCAAGAAAAGAGGGCAAAAAAGTAGACTGAGATCAGTTTTAGAGATTTTTTCAAGACTCTTAAACATGCCCCTAAACTGTGAACTCAATATTTTATTGATAATTATCGATTCAACAAATGCACATTTTTTATTTTAAGCAGAATTACAAATAATTTAACAATTAAGATCTGAACGACGAAATTCATAATTAGAAGCTTTAACTACAACAGGATTTGTTTCAAAGCCAATATAACTTTCGTCTAGATCTGTTTTTAGCTCTTGAGAAGAATAGACTTTACTCTTAAAGTCAAGTTTCGGGACTTTGGTTTGAGCTATTCGCGTGGCTCCAATTTGGCTTGATTTTGATTCGAGTGTTTGAGCATTTGAACATAATAAATCAAGTCTATTTGGAGTTTTAGATGAAGTGGCTCCAATTTGGCTTGATTTGGATTCGAATGTTTGAGCATTTGAACATTGAATTTTATCAATAAATTCATTTTGTAATGGTCCAAAATTTTTTTCTATAAATTTATGACTAATAAATTTTTAAAAAAAAAATAATCCATTGAAAAAACGAATGATTCAAAAAAATAAAAAAAAAGGGTCCAAAATTTTTTAACTAACCTATTTATCAACTAAAAATTAGTCGGCTAATTTTTAGTTAGCTAAATTTTAGTTTACTTGTTTTTTAGCTAACTAAAATTAGTTAGTTTATTTTTAGCTGGCTAAGTTAACTTAGCTTAGTTAGGACCCATCACTATTTTGAAGTTCTTGAACTTTATAAAGCCAATGTCATTTTGTTTGTCCTTTTAAGAGCTTTTCAATGATTTTCAAATTATACAATATTTATTGAACCTAGGTGAAATTTTTTCCATGAAGGGTTCAAGCGGCATAATTTCGAAATAATTTACCGGTGAAAATAGAATTTCTAAAAACAGATCATATAACAATAAACTTTCAAGAGCTTTCATTTGATTATTTTAAATAAAGATGACTTTTACTAAGAATCAGTTTTAAAATACAGATTTGATTAAGTTTATAAAGAAACAAATCATTCGAATCAACTTTCTAATAGATTGTGAAAAAAATGGGATATATGATCTTATTTAAACATATTGAAGAATAAATCATCTTTTGCATTTCTCGGGAACTAAAGGCGTGCTGACCTTACCCAAAAAATAATAATTCTTTCTAAAAATTTTTACTGTAAAGCCGAAATAATTATAAATCTTCAGGGTTCTTAGATTTAGGAATTTCAACAAAAAAAAAAACACCACGTTGTTAAGCATAAAAAGTTAGTAAAGAAAATCAGAAGTCATATAACATTATTAATCAAAAATTTTTAGTCAAAAATTTGAATTTAATTTAGCTCTCAAAGAAGCAAAACCTAGAGTAAAATGTTTTAATTGTGGAAAGAGTTACGAAGCGAAAATTGGAATAAAAACACACCAAAGGAGATGTCGAGAAAATAACCAACTTCTCTTTTTAATTTTAATTTTTTTTCACTTATTAATTTCTTTTATTATATCGTTAATAATAAAAAATAATTCACTGATACAAAGCCTGGCAATTCTCGTAAGTATCAAAGTGCTCCTTTATATTTATAAATAAACTTTAACACTTCCAAGACCGGTGATATTGCTTCGAAATTAAGGCTTTTTTGAAGACCTAATCCAGAAACTAATAAAAAAACAAGCTTTTTTTTTAATAATGAATTCAGGGAATAAAGTTACCCAAGTGTTGCGATTTTCTTAAAAATATGTTTACCATTCAAGAATTAATAGAAAAAACAGGTTTTTTAGGGTTGGTTAACCTTTGCTTTTATGTTCGCCGTTTGTTGGGGGTTTTTGACGAAAACCCCCTATAGTTTTGCCTGCGAAAATTCTGTCGTCCACAATTTTCTTCTCTATTAAACGTTAGATTGAGTCCAAGATTTTGATAACATGCAGAAAAAACTCGTTAATTTGATGAGTTCTAAGATAGTAACTTTTTCTTTGTTATAAACCTGAATTTTCTTCTGAAAGGTGTTACAGGTAGACTTTTCTACGCTACTACCGTTGTTGATAAAATAGTCAAATCATTTGATTATAAAATTTAGTTCAAATATTTTACTCATATGTATAAAAATTTATTACTTTAGTAAAAAAAAGCCCGGGTACAAAGCTGTATTAATAAAATTTGTTTTAACTTTAAATGATCAATTCTCGGCTAATTCTAATTGATGAATAAAGAATAAATACTCATCTCTTAAGGAATAGAATTAATATTTAGTTAAAATTAATAAGGAATTTTCGCGATTTTAGCGACATGTCGTTAAAGTATATTTGGGTTCAATGACAGGGACTCATAACATGCAGAAGAAATACACTACGGGTACGGGTACGGTTCGTGTATAAAATGCTGTACGTTAAAAATGTTTGGCCTTTTTTTTGAGAGATCACTTTTAATGCATAATATCAGCATATTTTGTACTTTCAGAGCTTTGGTTGCAAAAAAATAAAGCGTGAATCAGTCTAGCTATAGCAATAGATTTAGACACTCGCCTGTTGGTTAACCTTGAAACTTAAAACTTGAAAATTTTAAATTTTGACTCATGATGTACTAATTTTGTAAATATTTTAGTAAGCTAAATCGTTTTAAGATAATGAACTTAATATTTTAAATTAAATGAAAAAAGCCTGTTTATAATACCGTAAACTCTTGCCTATAACTCTAATGGAAACCGGTTGGATTTCCCAGTCAATTTCCATTAGAGTTATAGGCAAGAGTTTACGGTATTAATAAACAAAAATAAAAAAATTTTTTCGTTAATTGTGATTATAATTCAAAAACCCCCGATGTATCAGAAACCTCTGATTTATTTTTTTATGTTTTTTTTTAGTTATTTTATAGTCCAGATTATATATTTATGGTATCAAATTATAGGAAATTTAATTTTAAAAAAAGTTATCCAAACAGTTCTTTGGAATCTTTTCTCAAAAAAAAAGTTATCTGCAATAAAAGATTTTAATATTTTTAAAATTGATAGTAAATCAAAATAAAGCCAAAATTTTTTTTTAAAATTGAAAATTATATTTTTATTTTAAGATTTTGAGAAGATTTAAATCAAAAAATTGATTAGGATCTTTGAAAAAGTTGCTTAATCATGATTGATCTAAGCAAGCATTTGATTGCAGTTTCCTTAAAAACTTTCAGATTCTTTCAAAGCTAATATGATTTAACAAATTTTTAGTTAAAATTTTCAATCTTAATAAAAAATTTGTGGCTTTATTTTGATTTATTATTAGTGATGGAAGTTAGTGTAAGTTTCGAGTTAACTAAAGTAAGCTAACTTATCGTAAGTAAACTTATCATAAGTTAACTAAAATACAGCTTAAATATAAATACAGATAGTTTAAATGATCTGCACTTATTTTGCTTAACGACAGTTTCTCTTTTTTACACAGCCTCCAAAGTGTATTCAAATCACTGATCTTATCTGTGACTAAAAAATTCTGTGACATTTTTCGAAAAAATACAATCCAAATGAAGCATTTGAATCCTTAATTTTTGAATTTCAATGCAACAGGCTTCAAGACATTATGGTATATTAAAAAGTCAACAAACTTTGAAAAATGAGAAATTTTAAACTAATTTTTTGCTATTTTTTTTTCGTATAGGTTTCAAGTTTCCACTTAAGAAACAAAAATACACTAATGTATAACTCAAATGTATTTAATATTTAATTCTCATGATAAAATCAATTTTATAAATGAGGTGAATAATACTATTAATAAGTTTGAATTTAAATTTTTGAAGGAATAACAACAAAGTGGTGGTGCCATTTAAAAAAAGTATTATTTTACTTAAAATTTAAAAATTAAACCATGATGCTGAAAAATAAATTTTGAGATTAAAAATTTAGACGAAAAAAATTTCAATTCAACCGAATATTTTTTTAATTTTTTAATAAATTTTTTAACTAAAATTAATAATTTTTTTTTAAATTAAAATTTCATTTAAAATGACATTTCGAAAAAAGTATTTTTGTTTTTTAAAATCCGCTTAAAAAATTTTAAAAATATAAATTTTTACAACTAAAAATTCAGATTTACTTCCAATTTATTTATTCACTTGACCGATTCGGCTCGGCTTCAACAACAAAAAAAAACTTGTTTCTTTACGTAAAGCATCAGATCAGTTAAAAAAAATTAACAAAATTATTCTTCGATGGCAAAAAATATATTATCTCTCAACGATTCTAGTTAAATAAAAAATAAAAAATTAACAGTCTATACAAAAATATAAACGGACTTTAAGAAGGAAAATATTCAAAAAAAATTTAAATAAAGGAAGAAAATTGATTTTTTCAAGATAAAAAACTCTTTTTAAACAAATTTAAAATCAAAACAAATCCATTTTGAAAAAAATAGTTGCTATTTTCCTTATATTACACTGTAGGAATATGCTCTTAATTCAAATTGAGCTTTTTTTCAAAATTCAGCAAATTCTTTCACGAATTTTTCTGTTGTCGATATGTACAATGGTTCTTCGTCATAATGTTCATATTCTTCTTTAGGCAAAAACGGTGCTTTTATTTTTCGTTCATAAATCGCCATCCAGTCGATGTTATGAAACCATTTATGTTGTTTAACATCGTTTACGCCATTTTTTAAATTGCCAATTCTTTTTGTTAAATCAACTTGAAGTAAATTTTTCAATAAATCTTTAAGATCAACGCTAAAATGAGATGGAAATCTTAAATGACCAGAAACGATTTTTTCATATATTTGTATTGGTTGCTCTGCAAAAAATGGCGGGTATCCAGCTTAAAATAATTTAATCAATATATATTTTATTTATTTTAAAAGAATTTTATTAAAACAACGAAAACTTGGCAAAATTTATATTTTTTTAATTTCGAATAATCGAATATATCTTTTATCTACTGACTTTTTGGAATTTTCTAAAAACTCTAACATATAATTTGCGGATCCTTGAAAATCTACACATTTCCTTTTTTTTTCAAAACAACACACAGATGCTTTTTATGGATCGTTAAAGGTCATGTCCAATTTGTGACTTAATCTGAAATTAGCCCAATCATGCCGGATTTGTGAACACCGATTCGAATTTATGGTACATCCGCTATTATTCAGCTTGAAAGAAAGTTTTTGCCAAATAAATAAAAAACTTATTTTAGTTTATTTCTGTGATCGTTTTGATTTTGCCAAGTTTTCGGACTTTAAGACAATTTTTTTTATGATCATTTTTTATTTTAGTGATCAGATTAAAAAACCACAATTAACACATAGTTCCAAAACTAAATTTACTTTAACATGGTGTAGATGGGCGGTGGTGCATGCGTCAAAGTTGAGTTTTTGAAGTTTAACACCGCGTTGAAAAACAAAAATTTACGGTAGATAGAACTTTAAAAATACGCCAGGGTTCGAATACGGTTCAGCTGTGCTGATTTAAGGTCATGTCAAGTTTTTGATTATATGTTCACTTAATCTTTTATCAGCCCAATCATGCCGGATTTGTGAACTATGAATTATGTGTTCATCAAAATTGTGATCAGAAAATAAAATCGTTGTTCACAAATCCGGCATGATTGGGCTGATAAAAGATTAAGTGAACATATAATCAAAAACTTGATTTTATTTATTTAGCAAAAACTTTCTTTCAAGCTGAATAAAAGCGGATGTAACATAAATTCGAATCGGTGTTCACAAATCCGGCATGATTGGGCTGATTTCAGATTAAGTCACAAATTGGACATGACCCCTAATTTTTTAATATTTTTTTATCACCTCAAACATTCCGAAACTTGGATATAGTCAAATTTTTTTTTTTATTCTATTTTATATTTTTATATCTATTTTAACTTTTTATTTTACTCCATGCATCTTTAGATGTTTTTTAGATAAGTCTTTTTTCGGAATGACTAATCGTTAAATTTTTCTTTTTAAAGTACAAACATATCTTATTATGGATATGAAAAACAATGGAAATTTTTAACTGTTATCTAAAATTTTAATTTTAATTTTTTTTAAATTTTGCTTTTTTCGCCATTTACGTTGAGATAAACTTTAAATTTGATAATATAATTTAGCAAAAAAATAAAAAGATTGATTTTTAAATACCTGCCATCTCATAAATGATAACACCAAGAGCCCACCAATCTACAGCTTTATTATAACCACGTGATAATATAATTTCTGGCGCAAGATATTCAGGTGTGCCACACAGGGTCCATGTACGATCTTTAATAATTTTAGCAAAGCCAAAATCAGTGATTTTTATGTAACCATTTGGGTCGTATAAAACGTTCTCGGGCTTTAAGTCTCTGTAAATAATATTTAAATAATGTAAATATTCGAATGTGAGCACGATTTGAGCTGCGTAGAAGCATGCATTTTCTTCTGAATAGCGTCCTGTTTTTCTCAAATGTGTAAACATTTCACCACCCGAGACATATTCTAAAACCATGTACAAATTAGTTGTATCCTTAAAACTATACGCTAATTTAACTATGAACGGAAAATCTATTGAGCTTAGAATTTTTTTTTCGTTTAATGTATGCTCAACTTGTTTCATCTTAACTATATTTTCTTTTTTTAACATTTTCATTGCATAACGTTGTGTTTTATCTTTTTTTAAATAAACAATTATAACTCGACCAAAGCTTCCCGTACCAATCGTACGATCTAATTCAAAATCATCTAATTTAACATTTTTAGGATCTAATATCTGATTTGGTTGGCTTTTGGCGCCGCCGTGTTTGAATTTTTCTTCAAAATCTTTTCTTTTAAGTTCTAAAAATTGTTTGACACTAGCCTCGTATTCGGGCGTTAAATATCCAGTATTCGGATTATTGGAATAACTAGGAGTTGGTTTAGAGCCTGAACTACTCTGACCCATTTGTTTATCTGTGTCTTTAATCGATTGTTTTATGTTTGTACCCGATGAAGATGAACTTGCTTGATTCGACGCTGATTGATTACTTGTGCTACTCACAAAAGAAGATGTCGATGAATTGCCAGATGATGTTCCACTTGAATTGAGAGTCGATGTTGCTATTTTGATAAGCCTTGAATAAAATTAAAAATAAATTACAATTTAAAAAAAAAAATTTTATAAATATTTATGGAAGGATTTTGGGTTAAAAAGCAATGGAATTTTAATAAGAATTATCTATATGTGTGCGTGTGTGATAACTTGTTGAATGCAATAAAGAGATAATGAATATAAGTGCTTTTATTAAGTTTTTTAATTCTTTAAATTACTCTAATTCCCAAAGTATTTTTAAATTTTTTTTTTCAAAATAAACAAAAATAAAACTCAAAGCTTATTTGCTTATGAAATCTAGTTCTATCTATTAAGCTCTTATAAAATAATAGAATGTATCTTTTTTGATCTAGATTCGCTTTGAATATGAAATAAAAATAAAGAATTCGAAAAATGATTATAAGATTCTAATAATTTAAGAGCTTTACCTAAGCTAAATAATTCTTTTTTCTCCCCTTTTTTTTTTAAATATTCCAAAGCATGCTACTTAATTAGTTATCTAATTATAAAAATATAATGAAGCCACATACAGGCGAAATCTTCTTTTTTTTTTTATAAATTAAAAAAAAAAAAAAGTAAAAATAAGGCTTTCGTATTTCGATTGCTAAATGTGCATTTTTTTTTATTTAAACAAGATAAAAGATAACTTTTTAAAAATAGATATAATAACAAATTAAACTTTATTTAGATCAAGATTTTTAAGTTTTGTTTTTTTTTTTGTTAAAATTGAAATTTGTTAATAGCGTTTATTTATTTTGATTAGCAAGATGTTTATTGGGTGTTTGTTTGTTCTTAAAACGGAGTAAATATGATTCTATATTTAAAAATTATGTTAAGAATCGAAAGTCGAATGTAGTTAAAATTATTTAATATAAAGCTAAATGAATTTAAGTAATAATTGTTTATAACAATTGATTAAATTTTCCTTGTTAACTTAAAGATTTATTAGAGAATATTAAAGATCCTTGAAAAAGCTTTAATAAAATAAATAAAAAAGAAAATAAATTTCAGATTTGGAATTTTATCTGTGTATTATCAATTATTAATGTGTAAAAACAATGAAAAAATTACACATTAATGTGTATTGTCGAATTACACACTTTACAGCACTTGCCTCGAAAAAGTGGCATTACCATTACCGTTATCGTTACCATTACAATTTTCGAAAAAAAATTCTATTTATAAACTTTTTTTTTAAATATTTTTTCTGATAAAAAATCGGTAAAAAATTTGAAAAAATTTTTCAAAAAAAAATTGATAAAAAGAATATTTTTCGAAAATTGTAATGGTAACGAAAACGGTAATGGTAATGCCACTTTTTCGAAGCAAGTGCTGTATAACATATGATTTAAGCTTATCTGTAACCTTTAAGTTTGGACTCATAAGAAAAATTATTTTTAAATTATTTTGCTGGCGTCAATATGAAAGCCAAAAAATTATATTTTTCAAATAGTATAAAATAAAATAACTACCACTGTTAGCTTTTAAGTTGTAAAATGATTTAATAAAATTTCTGCTTCAAAAATCTTTGAATGGACGAAACTTCCGGCATTCCGAAGATGAAAAAAAAAACGCCCAAAATCATATATCCAATTAATTTAAGCATTTTATTTTAAAACTTGATTGGTTGTAAAATTCAAATACCTTTTCTACGACTTTCTACGAAACACTACTCGGTTTTTGCTAATAAAAAGAACAATCAATAGAATAATTGTAACAAGTAAATTGAATTTTTAGAAAATTTTGATAGAGTCAATATAATTTGGTTATTAAGCGTATTTTATTAAGAAAAATGCTTTTCCTTTTTTTAAAGTAACTAAATTCTTTTTTGAAAATTTTACTCCGTTTTAAGTTTAAGATTTTAGATTAAAAAAAAAGTATGTTATTTTAGACTCTACACTTGAATAAAAAATTTTTACCTTTCTGACTTTGTTTGGAACTTTTTGAATAAAGACATTCTTTTTTATTAATATTTAGTAGTTCAAAATAAAAGGAACTATTTATGTGAAATTGAACAAAATGGTAGAAAATTAAACTAAATTTGATATGTTTGATTTTCTAATACTTTCAAAGCTTCAATTATGAAAGAAAAAAAAACTAATTTTTTAAAGCCACTTGATTAAATAATATTAATTTATAATAAAAAAAAACTCTAAAAATCAAATATAAAAATCATAAACCAAAGCCAGATATAAACGGAATTTAAGCATGTAAAAATTTCTCATTTTCTTTTTATTTTTAAATTAAAATTCATAGAGAACAACACAAACTAAAATTGGCAAAAGAAATCAAATTAAAAACAAAACAAAAACAGTTAATAAAATGATAAAAAAAAAATTTTCTATGTAATTTTTTATTTTCTCGTTGAATGAAAACTTAATTTTTTTTACTTAAAGCATGGCTAATGGAAAAAAAAGAGAATTTTTTATTTTTTTTTCCAATAAAAAAAATCTACGTAATTCAATTTGTTTTCAATGATATTCATAGGAAAAATGAAAAAAAAACATATTCATTTAAACACACACTTTAGCAAAATTTGATTAAAAAATGATTACGATTTCAATTGAATTCGCCCTATGTTTGGAAAAAAAAAGCTTTTTTCTTTTTAAATTGCGACTTAATAATTTTAAACTAAGAAATTTATTGCTTTTTAAATTTTTAAGAACGTACCCATCTGACTTGGAATTTAGGATTTTTTTTTTCAGACTAAATTCTGTTTGATCGACACCCGTTGCTTGATTTGATTTTGATTGAGAGACTCGTGGTTTTGTGGACATAAAATTTAATTGCTTATTCGATTCCATTTTACCAGAATGACTATCTAATATCCGATCAACCTCATATAATTTTTTTATATAAATTTTTCAATTTCTTCAACAAAATAAAAACACAGAAAATTCTCTAGTTTTCAACTTTAAGTTCTCATTAAAAGAAAAATAAAATTTTTTTAAACTATCATTTTTCCTAATTAATTAAATTTAAAAACCAACTTATGATAAATGGATAAATATTTCTATAAATGATCCCTAATTAGAAAAACCTGTTTGTAACTATGTTGAGAATTTTAACTTTAAGTTTATAAATTTAAAAAAAAAAAAACGAATAGTAAAAACTAGAGCTTCTTTTAAAATTTGAAAATTTTTTTTTCTAACACCCACTGATGCAAAAAAAAAATATTAAAAACATGTCTAAGTCATATCCGATGCTTAGTTCTATTTTTAAGTATTAAAAAAAATCTTGTGTGTACTAGTTAGTTAAGGGTTATTCTAACTTGGAAAAATTTTCAACTCAGATAAACATCGCTTTCTATTTTCAAACTTTAGAAAAAAAAACATCTATTTATAGACTTTAACTATATCTTAACTACTTTGAATTTTTTCTATGATTAAATTTTAAGTTTAAAAATTTTAGATATTTAAAAACTTTAAAATTTAATCTATTGTATTTTAAGTTTAAATTGTGCAACATATTGACGGTTTCTGGATTTTTGGTACCTATTCATGACAATACATTCAAGAATATAAAGAATAGAAAGAGCAACTAAACTTTCAAGATGTTCTTTTGTTTAGTTATTTAAAAAAAAATTAACAAAAACAAGAATGAAAATTTTGAGATTTCTCTGTGTTTCATATTCTATAAATTATATCACATGATATTTTCAAGTTATGCAATAGAAAATTCTTAAAATAGCTTCTTTTTTTTATTATTAATGAAAAAAAGAGATAGGGTGCCAAGTTATGTCATACCGAAAAATTACAAAAAAAAAATTTAAAGTAAAAATTTATCAATCAAGGCGCTGAATGAGCTGAAAAAAAATCAACTAATTTAGTTTAAGCGAATTTCGAAGAAAAATTTAAAACTTTTTCTAATCCAAAAATAGATTTAGACAAATAAAAAAATTTTATTTAAACACTAATTTACCTTGGAGCTTTTAATTTTATTAGATTTCAAAATTTGCTTAATGTTTAGAATGATTATAGGTTAGTTATTTTCATGTTAGAATAATAACTACCTTTTTTTTTTGTTGAAAATGAATTGAAATATTTTAATGAATAAACTTTAGTTTTCTAAACATTTTGTTTGCAAAAAGCATGTCGCTTTATTTATAAGATAAAATTAGAAAATAAAAATACAGTTTAAAAAAAATTCCAATATACCAGACTATTCTATACACGGCAAATTCAAGTTTTTTTAAATTAATAAAAAAAATTAAAAGCCTTATAGATTTACTTATATTTATTTAAAATTTGGAAAATTAACACTCATTTTAAAAAAGATAAACTTTTTTACCTTGGAATTTTGTTTTTTTTTTCTTTAGCCTTCTTAGCCTTGATTAGTACCAGGCACTCAGAATTTTTAATATCAACTAGGTATTAATTCCCGAATAGATTTTTTTCATCAAAATAACAAAATTAGTTTGTATGAAAAATCAAATAAAATTTAGAAAATAAAATGTTTTTTTTTTTCAGAAACATTTTTGAGGAATATATTTATATTTATCTTAATTTTGAAATTTAAATGCTAAGTCAAATCGCTTGAGACTTTGGTAACTTTATATCTAATTTGAGCACTAAACTCAAACTTAAATACTCCCTCTTAAATAATTAAAGCGTGGTTTAAAGAAATTCTCTTTTGGGATATGATATTTTCCACTAAACTCTCAAAATAATTTTAAATCATGTAATACATTTTTTTTTATATTCTAATAGAATTATTTTCTGTTTGATTAACGTATCGATTTTTTCCACCTAATTTTACTAAACAAAAAAATTTCGGTATAAAAAAATTGGTACCATAATCTCCAAGCTATAATAATATTTGAATCAAATAAAAAATTACTTGGAGCTATAATTCATTTTAAAAATAATTTGTATCAAAAATAATTAAATATTGTTTAGGTAATTTTTTCTCAAGTGTTTATACTTTAAAAAAAATTTTTTATTACTTTTGTAAACAAACATGCTAAAATCAAAATTAGGAAAATTTCACTTATTACCTTTAAAATCCTTGTTTATTTAGGGACTGGAAAAAAGTACGTTCTCTTACTCGAAATTTTAAG
Source organism: Brachionus calyciflorus (assembly GCA_002922825.1). Taxonomy (NCBI): domain Eukaryota; kingdom Metazoa; phylum Rotifera; class Eurotatoria; order Ploima; family Brachionidae; genus Brachionus; species Brachionus calyciflorus. The sequence continues at coordinate 1,722,046 of NTPY01000635.1, read as the reverse complement.
AAGGGAGTATTACATAATTTTTTGTTTCCATTAGAGCTTTTTTTTTATGGATAAATACTGTATTACCTTGCGACAAAGTGCATGCACCTAAACCCGAGTATTCAAGTATTATCAAATTTTTTGATTGATTGAAAAAAAATTGACCAATCAGAAAATTGGATAATACTTGAATACTCGTCGCAAGGTAATACGGTAGTTTATTTTAATAGATACCCTAAAAAATGAATATCTATCCTAAATTAACGTGTAATTTAATAATTTATTTTAGCTAAAAATCATAAATGGCTTTTTTTCAAATCGTTGTTCTTTATGCTAATGCTCTGTAAAACTCAAAATAAAAAATTGAACAAATGGAACCGAGGTATAGACAACCGAATCTATTGACAATCAGCTTCTTAATTATGTGCATGTCCTATATAAATCATCCTTAAATGAATTAAAAGAAACTCATCATTTTAATTTCTTTACACCACATACTCCATGTATATTGTGTACTTTATTATTTAAATTTTCAAAATAATTATGCCTAACCCAAACATTAAGCCTTACTCTCACTAAATATTTTTATGACTCGGCATTCGCCTCGTCAAAAATATAAATATGATTATTTTTATGGTTTTATTTCTTTGATTGAATTAACTCATTTTTATTTAGATTGACCCTAAATTATTTCATAAATCCATTAGGTACATAGACGATGTCTAAAAATCAAAATCTTCATTACATGGAGTATGTAGTCTTATCTTTATTTTATTTATTTAACAAAAGTGTTTGTTATAAAGATCATAAAGGAGTATAGACCCTATTAACAATCTAATTGTCGATCCATGGACGACCGATAAATTTTATATCATAAATTCACTTTTTTGACAATTGGTAAAACTTTTTTTTCTTTTTTGATTTCATCTTTTAAAAAGAAATTTTTCAGTTTTTCACCTTTTCTCATTTTTTTGATCATATAAGAGTGATCCTTTTATCACCTTAAAGGCTGAACCTAACCATAAACACTTCCCTAGGACTAATTCCCTAATCTCTCTTAATTTTGATTTTATTAATTATAATTATAGATATTTTCCAAATATTTTGTTATAAAATTTTTATTAAAAGAAAATTGACAAAACTTTTTGAGAAGCACAACTTAAGTTTTTTTAAATTGCAATCAAAATTAAACCTTTTTTTGAAAAAAAAAAATTCTTAATTTTACTAAATCCAATTTGAGCTTTAAAACGACCATTTGTTTTTATTATACAAATGGTCGTTTTCATGTTTGATAATATAATGTTTGGTGTTTGATTTTAGTTCGAAGAATTAGATGTACTAAAAATCATTATATTTTTTTAATTCTTTTGAAATTTTTTTTGAGCTATTTTGATTTAAACTTAAAAAGCTTAGTTAAAAAAAGTTGCCATGTTGCATAGTCATAATTACCCAACTGCTTTTTTCTATTAATAAAAAAAATTTTTTTTCTTAAATTTCTAATGTGTCATTAATTCTTAAACTTTGTGAGAATAAAATACAAAATTAGCTACTAATGTAGCATCAAAATATTTTTTTTAAAATTAAAAATAAGTGTTTATTTTCAACTTTTTTAATGATAGTTTATAATCTTAAATACGACTAATGTGCTAATATTACCAAACAATCTTTTAATATGCCTTTTTTAACAGATAATTAACTAGACCTTTTACTGTATAATTTAACCCAAATCTTTAATTTAGATTATTGATAACTTACCTAGCTTTTAGCTTTGACCAATTGGATTTCGAATTTTTTATTTCGTGTTGATCATTTGTTTTAGGTTGAAGGCTAAGTTGTTTGCGAAAACTTTTCTTCTCATGCTTAAATGAACTATTCAGATCCAATTTTTCAATATTTTGCAAATTTTCTAATTGACTTTTTTGTAAATAATTTTTTTTTACTTTCGATTCGTCATTTACCAAATTGTTTCTTAAAGAAAAAAAAATTAACCAAAATTGAAATTTATTTAAGAGCTAAAATTATTTTTTATTTTAAATAATTCTAACTTATTATTATCTACAAAGTCATTTGCGCTCTTATTTTTCAAAACATCTTGCTCTGAAAATGTTGATTTAAAATGATATTTCCCATTTATTTCCATTGTCTGTGAGATATTGTATCCGTTTAATTAATAGCTAATTAAACAACTAAACATTATAATTATTATTTTTCTAAAAGAAATAAGATTCTTTATAATTAGACCTTGAACACTGCTAGAAGTTTCTTTTTTTTTTTATAATCTAAGAAATAACTTCTGTAATATTGGAAACAAAAAAAAAACTTTCTAAAAATTTGAACCATTATTTTATTTATGAATATTAGCATATTGATTAATTAAGAGATAAGATGTGTTTTAAAAATAAAAAAGAGAAAATTTTTCTCTGGAAACTTTTTGTAATTCTTTATTTTTTGATTGACAATTAATTTTTTTTTTATAAAAAAAAGTTAAATATTTAGATATTTTTCTTATTACTAAATTATTAATTTTGAATTAGTTTTCAATTTAGCTTTAACATATGGCTTATAATTCTTGGAAACTTAAGTATGTTCTACATCTTATATGATTAAATATTTAGAGCAAAGAGAAAAATTGCTTTTTGCCAAAATATTTGAAATTATTTTGAGCAAAGAAATAATCGACTACTTTTAGCCAATCTAAGTAGATTCGGAGACTTGATAACTAAAGTTTGGTTCATTAAGATATAAAATATTCTTTAATTTAAATAAATTAATTTCTTATAAACCATTGAAATTTTATACTTTTTCCTAATTTAAAAAACTTTTTGATAACACAACTTAACATGGGCTAATTATACATGGAATTTTTTTCGGAAAGATTAATATAATGAATATAGCTTTAAGTAAAAAATTCAAAATGGATTTATTATAATTTAATTGAAAGTTTTTATCAAACAAAAATTCTAAGGTTTTGTCAAACCACAAACCTAGTGCATTTTTGATTACTTTTAACAATCCAAAGATTTTTAAAAGTAAATGTAGTTTTTATTTTAATATCATTTAATAGATGTAAAAAAACAACAACATGGCTTCTATTTAAACTTAATTTGATGATTTATATTCCATTAAAAAAATTGCTGAAAAAATCATTTATAAAAAAATTGTTTTACTAGTATTTTTATGCCGTTTTTCTCTGTTATGATTTCATACCGAAAAAACGGTGAAAAAACGTTTAAAAAAATTTTAATAACATTTTCGAGAAAAAGATAAAAAAACGGTATTTAAACGGCGTTTAAAATGTTGAATAAAAAGCTCTGTTAAAGAAACGTTTTAACAAATATTAGAAAAAGACATACAGTAGGGGACATTTACAGGTGCACTTCATGAAGGTTCATGAAACTTCTCAGCGAACTTAAATTCCGACGAATTCGCGCGAATTCCTGGGAATTGCCCTGAATTCACCTTAATTTTTTTCAAATCCATATTTAACTTCGGAGGAATTCGCGGGAATTTGCAGGAAGCGTTGAAAGTGTGGGGAATTTAAGTTCGCTGGGAAGGTTCATGAACCTTCATGAAGTGCACCTGTGATAGTCCCTAACTGTATTTAAGTAAATCAATAATTTTTTTTATTTTGCAGCTAAATTTAGTAGCTCACAGAAGGAAACTTTTCATATTTAATCTTGTAAAAAGAAAGGTATAATTTTTTCTATTAGCCCTGCTTTAAGTCCTTAATAATGTTTAAACCGAACTTTTGAGAAGTTCAGGTATCTAATAGAAAATTAAATTGTACCGTAAACCCTTGCGAGATAGTGCGTGCACTAAAACCCGAATTTTCGGTTTGAACCCAATTTTTTGATTGGTCAATTTTTTTTTCAACCAATCAAAAAATTGAGTAGAAACCGAAAATTCGGGTTTTAGTGCACGCACTATCTCGCAAGGGTTTACGGTAATAAGAGACTATAATTTAATAGTTTTAGTACTAAACAAGTACTTTGACTCGTTTTTTAAAATTTTAAACATTTAATTTGCTTACAAGTAATTTCTAAAATTACCGTTTTTTACTCGAAATTAAGAATATAACGGCACATCTAATAAATTCTTCTTATCGAAAGATTTAATTGTTTCAAAAAATAACTCTAATAAAAGAATAAAATTTTATTTTCAAATTCAAAATCAATCAATTAAGAATGAAAAAGTAGTTATATTTCTTCAATTAAAAGAATCAAAAAAAAGAATTATTCTTAATTTCGAGTAAATACGGTAACATATCTTTTATATTAAGATTTTTTAAAAAAAGCTATTAGATTTAAAATTTTTGAATATTTTGAAATGAAAATGAGTTCCAATAAACGAGTGGTTCTTCTAATGTTAATTAATAATGAAATTAATGAACTGTCCTATAAGATTTCTTTAAATCTTTTAATTTTTGTTGATAAGGTAGATATATAAAAATTCTATTCAAAAAGGAAAATATTTGCTCAAAAAACTATGTTTAAACATGTAACTAAACATATAATTAGAGTAAAAAAATGAATAGAATTTTAAAGTTCATTTTTTTTGCTATCAAAAAATTGGTTAAATAATATTTTTTTATTGAGTTGAAAAAATTAAGACGTTTAAATGTCTTAACACGAATTTTTTGTACAAAATCCTTAATGAAAACTATTGCTTCTTAATAACTTTCTAAAATAATAAACAACACCAACGCTTCGACTTTGATTACAAAAATCGTATTCTTGGCAGCTTATTTTTTTAATTGTATGACTCCTCAATATATTTTATAAAAATATTTACGCTCTCATTAATAACATATCCCAAAGTCAATTTTGCCTATTAATTTTGATAATTCTAAGCCTTTTAAAACAAACAACAAAAGTGAAATTTATCGCTTATCTTTTGAATTTTTACTCAAAAATTGGATAAGTAAAAATTAAGAGAGGCACTGAAGCATTTTACATGTAGTCTTTAGTGTGTTTCTAAAATATGAAAAATAAAATTTTTGTAAACATTTAAGCATTTTTTTTTTAATTTAACATATAGCAAAATTTTTCCCTAAAGATTTTCTCCTAAAAATCAAGCTTTCGAATCTGGATCTTATGAAAAAAAAGAATGCTAAATTCTAAGACTCAACAAAAAAAAAACTAGGATGATATTGTAAAGTTATATATTATTTTCTAAAAAACAAAAATCAAAATAACTTTTCCAGATGAGAATCTTAAAAAATTAGTCTTAGTTTTAAATTAAATCTCAACAATTCTTTTAACCTAATTACTTAATTTAAAAGCTTTTTATTTTAAATAAAAATAAAAAAACTAAAATTAAAATGACCAAATTAAAAAAAAAATTTAACAAATAATTTTGTAATTCTTTAAAAGAGATTCTTTAATTTTAATTTAATTAAAATTAATATAAAGTGAAGAAACTTACATAAAATGATAAAATTAGACAGAAACTCTTACCGTATTTACTCAAAATTAAGAATAATTCGAATTATTTTTTTATTATTCTAATTGAAGAAATATAACTAATCGAGTCATTTTTTCCATTAAATTTTGAATAGGAAAATAAAATTTTATTCTTGTATTTGAGTTATTCTTTGTAAAAAAAATGACTTGATTAGAAAAATTTATTTGATCTACCGGTATATTCTTATTTTCTAATAAATATGGTAGTAGTTTTTATGAGTTCTTGGCAAATCAGTGGAAAAGAGTTTCTTATTTTGTTTTGATGTAAAAAAAAATAAAAATTCTTTGAATATCTTAGGCATTACTCATATTCTTTGCAACATGTTTTATCATTCTGTGTTAAAGGATTCTAGAAAAAAAAACAAATTTTAGAAATAATTTTTGTTTAATACTTGGGTTCCATATATCGAGTTCGTGTTTAGCGATTATTATTTATATGTTGTTTTTTTTTAATATGAGTTTGCGTTGAATCAAAAATGCTTATTATGAACTTAAAAAAAAAAGTAAATTTTATTGTTGACGCTAGATGTTGAGACATAAAAAAAGATTTATAGCATCTTATATTTTAAGTAAAAAAGTATTTTGAAATTGAAAATAATTTTAATTTAAACTTAATCTATTTTTATAAGAAATAATCATAAACCATTTTGTAAATTTTCTGATACTAAAAAAATACTACAAAAATTAAATTTTTGCTTATTTTTCAAATTTGAAAAAATTTAAATTTCACCAAAAACAGTAATGAATCAGTCATGACACTGAATCATTCATCATTCAATTTACTAATTATCGATTAAAAAAAAATTTTCAAAACAAATTTACGGTGCATTTTGAGTTTCAAAATGTTAGCGCGTTATTAAGTGCGTTCAAGTCTGCAAAAATGTTGCAGATTCCATAAAGAACCTTTTTCAATCGCGTGCAAATTTTGCATAGTTAAATGATTTTTGCAGACTTATATTTTTGAGTGTAGCAAAATTGTTACACTTTTTAGAAATTTACAGAATGAGTTTATCACTTACCGTTCAAAAGTTTTTTACTGTTGCATTTACATTTTATTTTTGAATAATTTTAAAAAGTTGTAAATCCTTAAAATTTATTGAATTTTTAAGGAAAAATTGAAGTTTTTTTGACTTTAAATGCTGGTATTATTATTGACCACTTATCATATCGAAATAAATGATCACTTATCAGTTTTCAGAAAAAAAATTGTTTTTACCGTATTTACTCAACTACAAGCTAGTTCAATTAAAAGCGCGGGACTTTTATTTGAGGCAAAATAACCTTTTGAGTTTTCTTCAAATTTAAAAAACTTGCCGATTTAAAGATTGTTCTATTTTATTATTCTTTTTATTTTGAATTTTAAAATCCAATAAGTCTATTATAAATAGAATTATCAACAACGTTAATTTTTTATTTCTGTATACCATTCAATTGAAAACTTGCCTTATCTAATTTGTTTAATATTTCGATTACGCAAAATTGATAACCATAATAAAAAAAAACTGGTCATTTATTTTGCCTTATTTAATATAACTTTGGTGAAAGTTTCTTACTAATTAGACTCTAACTAATCAGTGATTTGGTTCGTTTGCAATAAATTTGTTTTGAATTGAGTTTAACAATCGTATTTTTAAATCTATCAACAAAAAAAAATTAAAATTTAAAATGAAATTTCTTAAATTAAATTCTTTATATCTTTAGACAGTTAACATCATATGTTACCTACAATTTAAATATAATTGAATTTTTTTAATCTAGTATTACTGCGGAGATCGACAGCTAAGTAACTATTTATGAAGAAACATTTTTATGAAAATTTTCCTATTCTAACAAAGACCTATTTTTTCAAATCTTATCTAAAAATTAAATAAAAATGAAACGAAATTCTAAAAAGAATGGTTTATACACACCCTTCCCTCTACACCATCGATATTTTTCAGCTAAGATAAAATAATACACTTTCTAGCTTTACTTTATATTTAAGTATAATTTTTTTGAATTGATTCCCAAAGATAATGAAATATTTCACTAAAATCTATTTATAGTTAAATATAATCTTATCCAACAAAGTCCCATATTTTATTCCTTCCTACTAAAGTCAAGATAAGTCAAGAGAGAACAATAGCAAGAATGTTCCAAGTATAAAAAAAACTCAAATATGAAATTTTAATTTTTTCAAATTTTTTTTTCAGTCGCTAACAATATCCGAATTTTATCGGACGAAATCGTCAATAAACCAGAGCTGATTGTAATATATAATTTTTTACTGAAATTTTTTTTTTATATAATTTTAGAACTTTAATGATCATACTTGAAAAAAATTGAACATTCAAGCATAAAGTTATTTTAATTTTTTTTGGAAATAATTATCTTTTTGTGAGTATGTATTTTATGAGCGAAATTGAAAAATAATCCCAAGCACCTTTCCAATGGTATTTCTTCCGAATTTAATTATCATAAGAAGTCAAATTACTTTTCTTTATGTAGTTAGATATCAAAATTTTTACCAAACAAAGACGTTCTAATTATATAGCATCGTTTTTTTGTTATCTTTTACATTATTAAAAATACATTGAATAAAATCTTTTTGGGATAGAATTTTTAAAGAGTTTGGAAAAATTGATATAAGAGAACCAACCTTTTCATTGTCAATAATGGAAATATTTTGAAAAATTTATTTTAACATAATTTTAACTTATCGCTCGAATTCTTGTTTCGTAAAGTGTAAGCGATTTTTTGATATTCGAATTCAGCATAATATCAAGATACTTGAAATAAGATATTAAATTCTTTATTTCTAAATGATACATTAGTCTCGAGTTAATTTTTATGTAAGATACTTTAAATGATTTATCGCTAGGCTAAGAACACACTGTTTATACGACTAAATGCTTATTTTGTTGTTGTTTTATTTTGGAAAATGTATAAGCAATTCCTAAAAGATAAATTCAATGATGAGAAATAATGAAATTTAAATTAAAAAAAAAATTTTATAATAATCTATATCTTATAGTGTTTTCTATTTCCTTAAACGTCAAAATTGAAAGTTCTCTAAACACAAAACTAATTGATTTAAATAAAATTTAACCATTTGTCGAAGGAAATCTCTATAGATCTGCGTTGAAAAATTAAAGAGAAGTTTCTTTTTCAATTAAAATAAGACTCCTACTTCTATTTGATTTTCTATTTTTAAAATTAAAAATTTTTTTTGGATACAATAAATTTTTTATTTTTTGTCAATAGTTAGGAAACATGGTAATATTCAACTTTTTCTTTTTATTAAGTAATCATTGAAAAATAAATTGAACAATAGATCTCATGATTAAAAAAATTTAAAAAATAATAAGCATAATTCCACTAATGACATTAAATTGAAATCTTGAAAACTAAATTTTAAATAATTTAGCGTTTTTAAAAAATTAAAGTAGAATACTTATGTTTTACTTTAATTATACTTTTCTCTAAGCTTCTTTTCAGCAAATGAATTATGTTAGAGTATGTGACGGAATGATCTATAGTTTAATGAAAATTTAGAGACTTTAATTAACCATAAGAATGAATATTTATGATTCAGGGTTAGCTGTAAGACAAAGCTTTAAAAAATCAATTAGAGCTAAACTTATATGCAATTGAAGAAATTTTTTGGGAAAAATTTTAAATTTTTATTTCCTTTATTTTGTTTACTGAAGAGATTTAAGAATAATACCGAAAAGAAAATATAAAATTATGATTTTATAATACCTTCTTTCGTAAGGTTAAAATTATTTTGGTTTTGACTCTATAGCCTATACTTTCTGAAATTCATTTATTAAATATAAAAAACAAAAAAAAAATTTGGTATGTTTTTATGTACTCTTGAAAATACTGGCGCTCGAATATCTTAGACAAACTGGCTTATTAAAAAAAAAAATTTTTCCATCAAAAATCGAATTAAGGCAACTAATTTAGAATATGTCTGAGCAAGGTAAAGAATTTCGATTAGTTTTGATTATCAAGGAGGCAATCCCAACATACTAGTTCTATTAATTGTTCAATAAAAATACCAAACAATACCATTGATTTACAATAAAATTGATGCAATATTGTTTTTGTTAAAAAGTATTGATTTTATTTATATAAATTTTAACTAAAAGAGTTCCTATTTAAATTTTTAAAAAAGGCAGTTAAATGTTTTGTTAAAGATAAATTAAAAGCTATTAAATTTTAAATCATAAAGCTTTGTCAAAATATTTTTTAATTGACATATAACAATCATGCCGGAATCTCATTTTTCGTAGATTTTAAAATAAATTTAGGTGCATTAAATTTTTCCTTCTTTCCTTTTTATAAGTTTAAAATATTGGTTTATTTTGATGGTAGTAGGAAAAATTCTAGTTCCCAAAAATAGAGATTACAAATAATAGTTGTGTCGAATTAACGAAGGAATGCTGGTTTTTTGCTGTTAGAGGAAAAAAATGCGTTTTTATATTTACTTGAAAACAATGGAAGTCAATGTGATATAAACAAACAAATGATTTTGCCATAAATGATTTTTAGTAAAAGTGAGTTTTCCAAATGTGATATAACAAGTTTCAAATTAAAACAAAAAGGGAAAATCACTTGAAAATAAATAATCAACTAATTTTACTTTCGAGGCGTCTCTAATCGGCTATCTAAAAATTTAATAAAGTCGATTAAAGTGGACTTTTTTTCGACTTTTGAAATTACAAAATTTGCGTCTAATAAGAAGTAAAACCTATTTTTATACAAACCTTAATACTTTTCTTGGCTCTCAATTCTCAATTTTTTTTAGTCAATTCATTCATTTTAATATAGCTTTTTTAAAATCCGAGAAATTTTTCCCGATTTTAATCGACTATAATCGACTTTCAAGATTTCAAGTCGACTTTTTTTTTCAGAGTTTCACAACACTAATCAAACTTTATGAATTAAAAAAT
>NTPY01000635.1:1700796-1711516 GCA_002922825.1 Brachionus calyciflorus | reverse complement strand
CCATACGTTCGCGTCCGGCTACGTCGCAAATTCGATAGAAGTGCTGTACCAATAAATCATGAAATAGTTCTTAAAAAAAAGCAATATAAATTTCAAAGGAAGTTATCTTGTTTCTTGATTAGATTTTATGCAATTTCTAGATCATTTTTTTTAAGATCATCATCTATTAATCAAGTTAAGGAATTAATAATGAAGGCTTCTCAAAAAAATAATCTGGTAAATCATAAACTAGAAATTAACTAAATTCTAATTTTAAATTAAAAAGTAATCTAGTTATTTTTAAGTTTTTATAAAATTTGAAAATAATAAGCTATTACTTAATGGATAAAAACATCTTTTCTTATTTACCTAGAATTTGTTTCATTTGGATAAATGTTTAATTTAGAATTCTAAATACATTCATGAGTGTTAATGCTCTCTAAAAATAGATTGAAATTTTTTGTTGTTTTTTCTCGAACGATTTAAAAATCTTCTGATTTAAAAATTGATATAATATTTGTAAAAATCTTGATCATAAATCATGTAATTTCAGAAAAATAATGCTTCTTTCACCATTTTAAACATGGATTATTTGCTAAAAAAAAGTAATTAATAAAAAAAATAAATAAATTTGGCATTACTTAAATAAGAAATTAAACAAATTGTTATTATTTATTTAAGAATTAAATTTTGAAAAAAAAAATCATTTTCAAACGAGTTTTCAGTTGGAGTTACAACTTTAAAAGGCTTATGATATTTTAGGATTACTTCAAAATTTAGCCAAAAATTTAAATTTTATGAATTATTTACGCAAGTAAATTTCTTCAATCTTTAAATACTTAAATAAATAAAGTCTTCCCAAAGCAGTTTTAATTTAAAAGTATAAAATCGAAATTAAAGAAAAAAAAGCGCCGAAAGCCCAGAAAATAAGCAAATTTTCATTAATCCTATCTTTTTGATGTTCATAGTTATTAAAAATCAATAACGTAAAGAATAAAAGTAAATGTATTTCCTTTCATAAATTTAATTTCTCTAAAATAAGGTTTTTAAACTTATTTGAGCATAAAAATTTGGAAAATATGTTCAATAAAATTCAAATAAAATGATAAAAATTTTCAAGTAGCATTTAAAAAACTCAGTTCAAAATTGTTGGCGATTAATTTGATTAGAAATTAGAATACTTCAGAATTTTATGTTTAGGAATTAAATCTTTTTTCTAACTTTTTTTACAAACGGAAACCCAAAAATTTTTTTTTATTGTTTTCCTCTTTATGTCTTATTATCTTTTTACCCTACCGTAAACCTGTGGTGCGAACCCCCATTTTTAGTACCAGGTACGAATTATTCTTTTCAATTTTGTACCATGTAACAATTCTGTGTCTATTACATTATTTGATAGTAGACTATGACAGTACGAAACATGTTTATACCACTAGTAGTTTCTAATTTTTTCCAAGGAAAACATCATTTTAAAAAATGGATACCTGAAAAACAAATTACCTAAATTTTTAAAACACCATGTAAAAAATTGTTAAAAAAATATAAAAATACTTTTCTATACTAAATCAAGCATGGCGAATTCAAATTTTGCATTATCTTTTTGATCCTGTCTATAGTTTTTTCATTTTTTGAAAAAAACTCGCTTATTCTTAAATTCAGGAAAAGCAAAACGTCCACACAATGTTCAGATTTGGTTTTTGACAACAAAATCGTAATCTACATATATGAAAACCTTAAAAGCCGAAATTTTTTAGGGGGGTAAAATTTTTTTTTTTGAGCTATATGGGTTCAAAGTTTCTAAAACTTTGAAAAATATGTAACAATTTTTTACATGGTGTTTTAAAAATTTAGGTAATTTGTATTAAAAAGCCATTTTGCGAGTAAAGTAAATAAAAGGCGCATTTTCTAATTTTTTTATTTTATGTAACTAAATGTGCTAATTTTAATTTTCTAGAATAATTGGTGGCGTTACATAGGTAGCTTTGGGATACACCACTGTGTTTGTAAAAAAAAAGTTTATTTCGGCGAAAAAAGTATAAATTTACAAATATTGTAAAATAAAAAGGTTGTTTTTGAAAATTTTATGAAAAAAGGAACATTTTGGTATATTTATGGTCATTTAGGCACTTCTCTTTGTGAAAATACATCAGGGTGTCTTTTTTTCAAAAAAAAGGGGGGTGTCTGTTTTTCAGGTATCCTAAAAAAATTACCCTATGTACTTATTTATAATATTAAAATCTTAATTTATAGTAGTGTGGGGGTTTGAACAAATTTATTAATATTGATAAATTACATTAAATAATCTAAAAAGCAGATAGTTTTATGGATACAGACATAATTTCTACCGTCACAATTTTCTATCAAAAAGTGTATATAAAAAAATCATTGACCCATGGTACATAATCAAAATTTTAGCCTTTATACCGGGAAAAAATAAGGTTTTACGATAACTTTCTTGCTATGTGAAAACTCAAAAATGGTAGAGTCATTCTTTATCTCAACAAGTTCCGTGAATTTAATTAGGCTTTTTACCATTCATTTATCAAAGCGCAATTTTTTCTTTTGCATTATTCTTTTACACCCTTTACTCATTTAGTATAAATAAATTTATTACATTTTTGTTCATTTTTTAATCAATTTTTAATTTTTTTATAAATCAAAAACTCCACTTCATTAAAATTAAGTAATAAAACAAAATATTTATTATTTTAATATCTCGAAAAAATTGATCGGAATCATAAAAAAAATGTTATGATTATTTGAAAATTGAAGTTACGCTCGAAAATGATTACATAATTCCGATAAAAAAATATTCCAAATAAGGTCTGAAAATTAACAAGTTTTTGTTTTTTTTTCTAATATTAAAATATCTTTCCAACGTCTCAGATAAGAACATAGAACGAATACTAATATTGAACCTAACTAAGATAAACATTTAAATCAACAAATTCAACAATTTTTAGATGTTAAAAGCATCCGAATCGCCTAATTTCATATTTTATATATTAGCTGAAAAACTACTAAAAAAAATTACCAAGGTAAATTGATAAAAAAAATTGCATGACGAAACATAAAAAAGTATAGGAAGTTCATTTTCAATAAAAATATACATACAAAAAAATAATAGCTTTAGAGAAAAATATATTTTAATTAGTTATTTTTTCAAATTTAGCTTAATGAACAATTTACAAGCTGAAGCTATTATTTGAAAATAAAATTAAACTAATATTATCAGAAATCCTGCTGAGTATTTTTATATTACTCAACCAGACTTAATATTTTTTGAATTTTATTTTTTCGGTTGCATCAATGTTTATTTTACTCCACGTTTACAACATTTTAAAAGCTTTTTTTTAAATTTTTTTTAAAACAACAAATTACTTTCAAAATTAATTGACATAAAAAGTAAATTTTAAAAGACAATATTCAAAAAAATTATAAAAATAAAAAATTTTTTTATAAATGGATCTAAAGTATTTATTTATTTAAAAAAAAAAATCTTTCCTTCCGAATTTTTTCTCCATAAACATTACTTAATTGATTTTAGCTTTTTGGAATAAAAAAAAACGGAGACTGGAATTAGCACTTCAACTAGTATTTACTCAAAAATTTTGGATTTTAAAAATGTTCATAAAAAGTATTTGAGCAGATTGATTTGTAGAATTTATCATGCGTCAAGGGAAAAAAAACTTTAATTATTGACATGAAGCACCCTTGAAAGATAACTGATAATTTTGATGTTTTTTTAAGTATCTAGAGACTCATTTTCTTTCCTCTTAAGTATTAATGTTTTAAACCTAAATTTTAGTCTGATTATTATTGATTAAATAATAATTTATCTTAAAAAAAAGTCTTTTATTTTTACTTCTTTTCAAACTAAAATTTTGAATTAAATATAAAAATTATTTATAATTACTATCTTTTTGCATTAAAAATTTAAATTGATTATTTCCAAAAATTACAGTTAATTTTATTAGAAGTCTTAACAAAAAAATAGCGAAAATATATTGTTGATTTGCTTATATCAGGGTTGCCCTGTCTGTACAAAATAAATTATTGATTGACTTATCATTTGCATATCTCTTATATGAAAGGCTCTTTTTAATTTTAAGAAACAACTTTGGTCATTCGCAAGTTCCATTTGTGAAAGTTCATGAATTTAACTGATTTCATGATTTTTCATGAACAAACTTTTTTCGTTCATAACATTTCATAAGCTTTCATAAAATTCATTAAAGTTGATGAAACTTCATGAAAGATCATGAAAACGTGAAAGTAATGAAAAAAAAATTTGTGAAAGTTCAACTCTTAAGATATTTTTTTAAATAAAATTTTGAAAAATAAAAATTTTCATTTTATTGATATTTTTGTATGATAATTTAGGTTTTACAAATTAACGCACGATTTATCGCACTTGTTTGAAGTTCTGTTTTATAATAGAATATGAGAATTGTTATTTTTTTAAATTGTTTAAAACTTTTTATCATATTTAAACGACTTTTACATGTTTTGAAAAAATTAAAACTTTCTAAACATAGGGTTTCGAAAATTATCATCATTTAGATATTGCCGAAATTACGAATTTTCATTCATAAAAACAGTTGAAAGATTAAAATCTTAAGAGAAACAACATTCTCGTATTTAGATATGGCGTATAAGATTTTTTTTCTATTTTAATTTTTTAAAAAAATTTGCGTAATTATATTTCAAAATTTAACATGAGAATGAATTGTAAAAAAATTAAATTACGCAATTAAAAAATGTTGAAAATGTAAAATAGAAAAAAATCTTGCCATATCTTCATTTTTCTCTGAGACTTATTTTTATATATTTCGAATTATATTAACAATTTCGACTGATTCTTACTACATTTCGTCTCTACATATCTAATTTTTTATACTAAAGATGTCAGTTCGAAATTTATTTTAACAAAAAGTCTTAATAAAAACCTTATGCTAATATTTTTTGAATTCTAAATTATAAAAGGAAAATAAACTTGCTATTTATTAGGGGGTCTGAAGGTTCTTATCGTCATTCTTATCGGCTAAAGAAAAAAAATCACATACACAAAAAAGTCTTATAGTCTAAGAAAACCGACTGTGTCCCCTTTTTGTTTTTTTTTTAATTGTGATAAACTCATTTCAAAATTCAAAATCTACTGATTATCTTCACTATTGCTTAAATTCATTATTCTTTTAAATACCTCGTTTTATCCACCAAGGAGATTAAGTTATGCGCCAATTATTAGACGCTGGTCCTGGCTCAGGAAAGTATTCAATTTTGAAATTTTTTAAGACCATGGTGTTAATTTTGAAGACTATTATTTAGACCATAGCATTAATCAGTTAAAAAGAAATTTTTCTTTATCTGCTTTATCTAGAAGTCTAATTGTGATAAATATTCTAAAATTATTATGAACGGTGAAGTCGGCTGATATTTCATTTCATGGTTCAGGCGTATAAAATTTAGATTTAATAGATACTAGTCAGGTTTTCGTCCAAAACATACGTAAACTTCTGGTTCTTGAGATTGAAACGAAAGTTTATTGAGCATTCGTGTCCCATGTTCTATTTTTTGTATATTGCACTAGCTGAATTAATCTTGATTAGAATAATTTTCGATTTAATTTTTGGGCAAATACGTGAATCCTTCAATTTTTTCACATTTTTATCGTTTGTATTAAACAAGACTGAAGCGATTTAATTATGAAAAGCTAAACATATCAAAAAAACTTAGGAAAAATTACAAGAACTTTAGTTTATATTTAGCATGTGACACGCGTGTAGGAATGTAATTACACATATGTCTCATGATTTTTAAAGAAACTGGAGTATCAAGTTATCAGTATGAGTTCTAAAATTTGAATTTCTAGCATTTGAATATAAGCCTTAAAATTGTTGCTAAAATAATTGATACTTATGTATTAAATTTCATAAATTTTGGATAAGTAGAACATTATTTTTTTGAAAACAAAAAAACGACAAACATTTTGGAATATCCGTTTTGGAATCCCAATTAGGGTTCAACGAAGTTTTTTGAATTTTTTTAACAAAGAAAGAGAAGTAAAATAGAGTCTATTAGTCAAAAGGGTTCTTAAAGAGGCGACTTCCTTATATTTTCCAATCAATATTTATCTTTCGGTTAAATGAGTCTACAATTAGCAAAATATGAGATTACATATTTTACTAATTTTTTAAGCGGAATTTATTATAAAAAAATTAGTTGAAATTTGATTTCTTATGTATAGGTATGGGAAATTAGCGTTTGAACAAACAGTTGTGACAGAAGGTGGGTTAATTTGGGTGAGAAATTAAAAGGGCCTTGTGTTATGAATTTTTAAACTAAAGTCCAATTTGTTTTTTTTATGCCGTTGGACAGGCAAAAAGTAAAAAAAGTGCAATTTGAAAATTTAATTTTTTTTTATTTAAAATTAATATTTTAAGATTTGTTAGAACCCTACAGAAATTACATTACTCTTTTTGATCGAAAAAAAAACAATAAAAAAAAAGCTTAATTAATTAATAAAAAAATAAGAATTGAGATCTTTGATCATTTAACTAGTGCTTTATTTTATTTTGTTAGTTTTTTTTGTTGTTGTTAAGACTCTAAATTACAATTAAAACAAAAAAAAATTTAAATTAACTTTATAAAACAATAAACATAAAAAAAAATTAAAAATTAACAAAATTATTTTAATATTGAAACTTGAATTTTTCTACACTGGTATTTCGTCAGATAAAATAAGAGGATTTATATATTCGAAGCCATCAAATTCATTTTGTTGGATTCGCGCAAGCGTATTGGGTGTATCGGGTGTCAACATAACAGGTTCCCTAGTGAACAACTCATCAATGTTATTCAAATCTCTTTCATTTTGAACTGGTGGTTTATAAGGTGGTTGTATCATTCTCTGCTCTAATAAATTCCAATCAATTGGTCTAAAAAATAAATGTTGTTTAACTTCATTTAAACCGTCATGAGAAGCCAGTCTCTCAGTAGGTTGTTTTTGTAAAAATCCTTTTAGAACTGACGCTGCTCTCACACTTAAACTTCTTGGTATTCTTATTGGTTTCTCTAGAATAACTTGAAATAAATGATCCTCTGTATTTAAATCCGGATTATCACCTGGATTTTCATTAACTGGCTCAAACGGAGATCTACCGGCCATCATTTCATACAATAAAACACCCAATGCCCACCAATCTACACTAAAATCATAGTCCTCACCTCTCAACATCTCTGGAGCAATATAATTCGGTGTACCACAAAATGTACTTGTTCTCTCACCTTTTCCCAAGCCCTCTTTACACATACCATAATCAGTTAGCTTAACATGACCCTCTATGTCTAGTAAAACATTATCCAATTTCAAATCTCTATAAATAATACCCCTCGAATGTAAAAATCCTAATGCAACTGAAATTTCCGCTGAATAAAATCGAGCATGATCCTCTGGCAATCTACGCTTACGTTGCATGTGATACATTAAATCACCACCGCATAAGTATTCAATGACAAAAAATAAACGAGACTCTGTTTGAAAACAAGAATGCAAGCCAACAAGAAATGGATGATTTGTAGCTTGTTCAAAAACATGTTTCTCCGTTTGAACCCAATCAATATCCTCATCATCATTGACTATAGATTTCTTAATTACTTTCATAGCATAACATTTTCTAGTCTTTTTATACTCGACCAAAAATACCTTAGCATACGAGCCACGACCAATTACTTTAATTAAATCAAAATTTTCCAAGCTTATTTGCTTTGTATTCGACACAATACAATTATTGCTATCACTATGAAAATTTTTATCACCATTTAAAATTTCTTTATTTGTCGAAAAGTCAACATTTATTTCATTATCATTTGTCTTGAGAGCATTTTTATTTAATAAATTACTCAATTTGGCATTGAATGATTTATTTTTGCCAATAATAGGCGAACTTGTTTTGACATTATTTTGCAAATCTTGAAAGATGTCTAATTTTTCCGGATTTTTTTGTTGAATTTTATTTTTTTGAGCTTGTTTTAAGTCCTCTAAAAGAGCTGTATTGACATGTGAATTAAGAGAATGTGATGAATTTGATGTTTGAATTTGACTCGGTGCTGATTGGGTTGATCCAGTGGACAAATAAGAATTTAATTGTTGTTGATGTAGACTCTGTTGTTGAACTAATATTTCACTACATGTTAATTTAATAAATTTATGACAGCGTTTATGGACCATTATTTTACATTCTAAGCATTTATAGCCTTGTCTACCAAGACCCCAAATCCTATCTTGACATACTCCACACAAAGCAGTACGTGCAAAACGTTTTGCTTGATATTTATGACCATTAACAAGGTATATTTTTCTCCATCGACGAGCACCACGTCGATATATAGACCTATCTTCACCAGCGCATTGTGTACCTGGTCTTTCCGGTATATTAGCAAAAACATGAACTACTAATTCATTTTCTTTATTTAAATAATATAAACGAAGTGCTTCGTCAAGCTCAATTTGACTACTTACTGTACAAGGATCGCCTTCTTCGTCAACCCATTTTATAGTGAATAATTGTTGATCATCAAATTTACAAATATCTCGCAGCATATTATAAAATTCTTCTATTTTAAGATTATTTTTGATATAAACGACCATAATTAGACCACAATAATAAACTTGAATTTTAATATCATTCGAATCCGATGGTATAATTTTGGTTTTAGACGAATTTAATTTGAGTTGGGATGAAAAGTCTATGTCAAGATCATTTTTAGGATGATTAGTCAAGTTAGAAAAAAAGTTATTTTGTATTAAGGAATTGGGTGATGTTGAGCCTGACGAGGAAAGTGAAGTCGAAAGATTGGGATGCGTTTGAGCAGAGTAGTTTTGGTCGATTTGAGCACTCATTTTATTTATTTTTGGCTATGCTATTCTATGCTACAAACTCATTTTAAACTCAATACAAAAAAAAATAATTATCTATTTTTGACGAAGAAAAAAAAATTATTTTTTGCTCAAAATTAAAAAAAGGTCATCTAATTAAAAAAAGAGAAAGAGAGAAAAAAAATAGACAATTTTCGTCATCAATTGAAAAATCACGGACATATATTCAACAACAACAACAACGACGACGACGATGATGACGACCTTATAGAATTTAACATTTGAAAATAAAAGTGAGTTTGTTTTTTTTTAAGTTTTTTTTTGTATGCAAAAAATATGTGTATTATAATTTTTTTAGTTTAAGACAATGCGTCGTGAAATTAGACTTTTTTATGATTTTTTTTTGTATCATCATTAAAATGATAAAATTAAATATAACAAAAAAAAAATAGTAAATTGAGGATGTGTTGCTAAGGTATAGAGAATGTAAAACAATAACAAAAACAACAATAAAAAATAGGGTCATAAAATTTATAGGCTATACTTAATACTTGACCGTTAATAATTTAAGAGAGAGAGAGGAAGATTAAAAGAAAAACAACAAAATTTTTTTTTTTAATCAAGCTTAATAAAAATTTTGCCTTCTTGAAAAATAAAATTTAAAGAGTTTTACAATTAATTTTTTATTTATTTTTTTTATCTAGTTCTCGATATTTAGTCGAACAGGTGCTAGAATCATTATAAAAAAAATTTAAATTTTTTTTCTAACAAACTACAATATTTTTAATAAATTCTTTTTTTATAAAATATTAAAATTGATTTATTTGAATATAAATTTGCAACCCTTAATATTATTATCGGCAATATTATTATATAGTAACTTTTGTTCATGAAATAAAATACTTTTTTCTTGGAAAAATTTAATTGCGCTTTAATATTTTTGATTAAAGGCTCACTAATACAGTGAAAAGATCACGCTGTTGAAAATCTTAAATGATCCCTCAAATTTAAAATACCTTATTTATTTTCTAAAGAATGGGTTTATACCCTAAGTTGGATGTACTGTATATGCAACTTAAAGCCATTTTCAAAGAATTTCTTTATGGGAAGTTAAGATTTTAAGTTTATTTCACCAAAGAAAAACTATTTTTGTTAAGAAGATGTTTAAAATTATTTTTTTGATTTTTACTTTTAAGTAACATTCAATTTTTTTATATTTATCGGTTAATTACCGATTGGTATTGAATAAAACTTAGTTTGAAACTCAGCCTTACAACTCTAAGTCGCGAACCTATCCCAACACATCTTTAAAATTTTAACATTTAAGAAGTCTATTCGGTTGCATGCACCTTATATGGGACTTGGGGTATAAACTTCGGCGTTCTTTAGCAAAAAAGTTAGATATTTAAAATTTGAGTTTTAAAATGACTAGCATGTAGGTTTTTTCTTCAAGTCACATAAGTGACAATAAAATTTGTTCAAATTACCCTTGAAAACCAATCTTTGTTAAAATTTCAAAATATCATTGCCGAATTATTTAGCGACAACTAATGTTATCTACAAAAAAAACCGGTCACTTAACCTACTTGTGTTACGCCAAATAATAACTCTGATCCTGCCAAAACCTGATATCTCTCCTTTATTAAATTATTAGAAAATTTCGATTATGTCGAATTCGATTAAATACAGTAGGGGACATTCACAGGTGCACTTCATGAAGGTTCATGAAGGTTCATGAACCTTCCCAGCGAACTCGAATTCCCAACACTTCCCAACGCTTTTAAAGACTAATTCTAAAATTTCTCGCTTTATCTATTTCAAAAAGGTTTAATATCAATAAAAAAAACAGTCTTAAAAAAATTA
>NTPY01000635.1:1677740-1693539 GCA_002922825.1 Brachionus calyciflorus | reverse complement strand
AATTTTAATAGAAGTGCAGTATCTTTGTCAGTAATGAAGCTTGTTTAAGGGTGCTTTCTATTAAGCTAAACAAATGAAAAAATTCATCTCAGATTAAAAATCTTACTAAAATAGTGATGAGGCTTGATTTTTGATTAATCGACGATTAATAAATCGGATGTAAAAAATAATCTGGTGTGTAAAAATCGGGTGTCAAAAAAAATCATGGGTAAAAAAAATCGTAGTATAAAAAAATCTGGTCTGTAAAAATCGGGTCTTATTATAATAGAGAGAAAGCCAATAAAATTGTTTCTGATGTTTTATTTGTTAAGACAAATAATTATGATAAAAAATAAAGAGAAAGTTTGGTAGCGACAAAAATTAAATCAAATCGATATAAATTCTATTTTTCGATTACGTAAAGGCAAACTCTTGGATCTAAAATTTAAAAAATAAGTTTTGATAACTTAGAAGGCTTTTTGGTGCAATTTTTTAATATTTTGGAAAACTCAATAAAGACACCCCACACAACACCCCCTTATTTTCACATAGAAACCCACATAGAAAACCACATTTTCTGATAGGTTTCGAAGAGTTATCTTCAAAAATTCTATTTGATTCAGAAGCATGAGCGGAAATTGCTTTTCGTTTTACTTGCCTTTGATCATACGGATTTAAATCATTATTTGCTTTTTGATTGCTAATTTAATTTTAAATAGTCGTCTATTTAATCGTTAATTTTAAAAAATTTTCCTTTAGCGATCATCTTAAAAATCATTAATAAGCTTATATATCAAGAATTTTCGGGTAGTTTCAGGTATATTTAGATCGAAATATAGACTTAATAGATACCGAAAGATATCGAGTACTAAAGTAATTTGGGTGAGCATTAAATAAATTGAGAAATTTTTCTTATTTGTTTTTAAAAAGCATCTAATTATCATTTTTTGACAAGATAATTTCACACCAGATTATTTTTGACTCGATTTTTTTTACACCCGATTTTTACACACCAGATTTTTTTTGACCCGATTTTTACATACTAGCCCGAATCGATTTGAAAATTTTTAAAATCTTTTATTATTTCAAAAAAAAGATTTATTTTATTTTAAAATCGTAAATATATCCTTCTTATATTTTACAAAAATTAAATAGCCAACATTCCGATTGCTCTAAGGGTTGTTAACCGTTAATTATTATTTTTTTTAAATAATTATACTTTTTTATTTATTTTTAAGTTAATAGATCAACGAAGTTCTGGCAAAACAGCAATTCAAGTTAGTACCCATCAAGGTCATATCGATATTGTTAAATTCTTAATTGCATCTAAAGCAAACTTAGAAATAATCGATTCAGAAGGCGACACTCCTTTACATTATTCATGCTTTGGGTATTTTTAATAGTAAATGTAAAAATAAAACTATTATTTTTATCTTAAAAAAAAATAGGAATCAACCTGAAATAACTGAACTTTTATTACAAAAAAATCCCAACACAAATGCTGTTAACAAAAATGGTTGCACAGCCCTTCATGTAGCTGTGAATAAACAACACATTAATTGTGTTAAAGTTCTACTAAAATACAAATGCGATGTAAACATTCAAGATTCATATGGTGACACTGCCATTCATGACATAATTAGTAAAGAAGTAACTAAAGAGAGCAAACAAATAATAGAAATGCTTTTGGCAACACCTTCTATCAATTTATCATTAAGAAATAAACGTGGATTTAATATATTACACTATGCTAGTCTTAAAGGAAATCATAAGTAAGATCTGGATTGGATTTGTTATCTATTTTTTTTTTAGGAATTTTCCGAAATTTGAAGATTGATTAAAAATTGATTCGAGTTTTAAGGTTTTCAAATGATAATTTGTAAAAATTTTGCAATTTAAATATTTTTTTTAATTCAAGTGCTGTGGAAAAACTGATTTCATATTCGCCTCAACTAATAGATACAAAAAAAGATGATGGATTTTCGGCATTTCATTTAGCTGCTCTTAATGGTCACAAAGAAGTAATTAAATGCTTAATTGAGAGCCGAGCGGATAAAGAAGTCTTGAACAACCGTCGACAAACGCCACTACTTCTCTCCGTTGCTCAACTACATGCTCCCATTATAGAAGTTCTAGTAGAGAAAAGTATACTTTATTACATAAACAGATATTATAAAAACTAAAAAACTCGATATTTGCTTTGCTGTTCCAAAAATCTTTAAATTGACATTTTTTTAAAACGAAAATATAACTCTATAAAAAAAAGGATAACAAAAAGAAGCAAATAAACTATCAATCGGAAATTCTCTAACAGTAAAGTGTAAAATCACATTATTATTATGATGATGATTAAACTTTCTTCTAAATATTTTAGTGAGAAAGTTTAATTTTGTTTTGAGGACTAGTTTTATCTATTTTTGAAAATACCGTAAACCTTTGTTTATAAGACTAGAGATTAGATTAATTTCAATTTTTTCTTTCATAAAATATTGGAAATATTTAAATTGTTATACTGCTATGATACAGCAAATATTGAGTTTCTCTGTTTACCAAATTCATTTGATGAAGATGAAATTATAAAATTTTCTTTGTTTAAAATCAATTAGAAGCGAATGTTAATGCTGTTGATGAAGATGGTGATTCTTGTTTGCATCTAGCTTTAAATGATAAATTAGCAGCTTTGGATCCATCGTCTCAAATACCGAATCCAAGTACTAAATTTACAAATGTCAACAATGATCTTAAGGACTGTAAAAATATGCTTATGGTATTTCAAATTTTATTTAAAAAATTTCAAGAAAAAATTATTAGAAAAAAAATATTTAAAATTTTTAGATTGCTCAGAATATGCCTAGTGAGTTTAGCAACAATATTCGATTGATTATAGCCATATATTTAATACAAAACGGTGCTAAATTAGTCAAAAATAAACATCAAATTTCTCCATTAGATTATTTGAATGATTCAAAAATGGTTAGCTTCTTACAAAAAAATTTCTTGGCTTTAGAGTAGGATATTTTATTTGAATATCTCATTCAAAATTTTAGCTTTAATTAAAAATTAATCTCAAGAGCACCTGAAGTAGAGTCTGTAGAAAACTGTAAACTATGTGACGAAGAGCCACGTTCGGTGACATTCTTACCATGTCAGCATAAAATAGTATGTCTTGAATGTAGTTCTCGTATGAAAAAATGTCTAGAATGCAATGTTCAAATTAAAGAAAAACTATCTGAAAATGGCACCTCGCTAAATACCAATAAAGATGAATACACAGATCTATTGAGTAAAATAAGGTCGCTTGAGGAAGCTCAGACTTGCTCAATTTGTATGGAAAGAAAAAAAGGTAAACAAAAACTATTTTAATTAAATTTAAGTTTTAAAAAATTAAATTTTTACATTTTAAAATAAAGATACGGCATTCCAATGTGGTCATATTGTTTGCAATTTATGTTCACTACCTTTAAAGACATGTCATATCTGTAGAGAAAAGATAATTAAAAGAATAAAGATTTACGAAACATGAAATAAATATGCTCCTATTGTTCTAATTTTTTTGTTTGTAAAAAGTTTCCAAAATCATTTATTTTTTTATACCGTTTATTAAATTTATTTAAGTTTAGAAAATAAAAAAGCAAATAGTTTTATCCTTTAATTAATACATGATCATTTGTTTTATCATTTGGAAAAAATCTTTTTGGTACATAACATATAGAATTATTGTATGTTTATACTGCAAATCTACTTAAACTTTAAAAACTTGAAAAAATTTGAAAATTTTACTAAACAATACAGTACTTTTCAACCGACTTCAATTTTTTCTACATAGACAAAGTTCTTTTAACTCTTTTAGTGAGAAATCTAAAAAAAATAAGCCTCTTATTTAACTCTAACTGTTAAGACAAATTTTTTTCAGCAAAAAATTTCTAAAACTTTAAAAGATCTTTGTTCTAATGCGTTGGTAAAATTTTAAGCAAACTTTGACCACCTAACAATCAAAAAATAAATTTAATATAGTTGTTCTTCTCTTTTTTATCATCTACTTTTTTTTATACTGCTATCAATTTTATGAGGAAGTCGTATCATACCGTTGCATAATGCACCTGAGCGTTGCGTATCGTATTCTACCAGTGTAGCAGCCTATTATACAGTTGAGTTGAGAACTTTTTGAATACACTCTATAGAAAAAATAGTTTTTTCAGAAAATTTTTTAAGAAAATTAAATTAAAACTTGCTAAATTATTATTCCTTCAAAAAAAAGTAAATTTCTGAGGAATTTTTTTTTTCTAATTTTAAAAATTTTACTTTTAAAAAAAAATTGAAAATGTTCTAAATGTTTTAAAAATATTTTTTATTTTTTATTCAGTGTATTCACAAAATGTCTCTTATTTAGCTGTATTATCTAATTTCAGTATTTTTCGCACGCGCCGCTAAGATATAAAATTGATAGAAGTTCAGTATTTATAAATGATCTTTGTTTTTAAATTGTTTTAAGGAAATATAGAGAATTATTTTATTCAAGGTATATTTCCAGGTTTCTTTTTACTTCTCTCTTTCAAAAAATATAATTTAAATAGTCTTTTCGAGTATTTTTCTTTTAGAATCCGTTGAATCAGGAATCATGTTTGGTTTACCAGAGTTGACGGTCGTTATTTGGATTGACGGTTGACCAAAGAGCTCCCAGGTCACAGAAACCAATGGAACAAAGAGTTTTTTATTGAAATTTCTATAAAAAAAAACCGAAATACCCAAAAGCCTGTTTTTAAATAGATGTAGAAAATAAACTGGGATTTAAACCGATGAGGGTACTCTTATCGTGATTTTTACAGCCTTTGCTGAGGAGAGTCATTAATTTTTTTATAAACATTTTTAAGCAAATCCCTTAAGTGATAAAAAATATTAGATTACTTAAATCAATTATATTTAAAACGAAACAATTGAGCACAGATATAAAAAATTTTATTATTTTTTAGTATTTTTATTAAGATTATTAAATTTTTCTAAAATTTCGTTGAGTAATTCAATTTGTTGTTCAACCCTAAGACTTTCAATCATATTAACAAGAGTTTCACCAGACAAAAATCGTTGTATACCTGTAAAATTCTCATCCAAACGATGATCTGTTATTCTATCTTGTATAAAATTATAAGTTCTAATACGCTCACTTCTTGACGATGAACCAATTTGCATTTTTCGATTCGATTGTCTTTTATTCAATTGATCCTCATAGGCTTTTTGATACAATTTTTGCTTTAAATTCTCCAGACCACGAGCTCTATTTTGATGCATTTGACGTTCTTCGTCATTATAAATAACAATTCCTGTAGGTATGTGAAGTATTCGCACAGCTGATTCAGTCTTATTAGCATGTTGGCCACCCGGACCACCAGAGGTCTTAGTCTCAATTTTTAAATCCTTCGGATTAATTTCTATTTGAATTTTGGACGGTTTTGGGGATACAACAACACCAACAGTTGATGTGTGAATTCTTCCTTTTGACTCGGTTTTAGGAACTCGTTGAACACGATGAACCCCAGATTCAAATTTAAAATATTTAAAAACATCAGAACCGCTAACTTCTATGTGAGCTTGTCTCATCAATTCACCCCATTCAGTAACATCATGGTAAACTTTAATTGGTGTAAAAGACCAATTTCGACTATTAGCATATGATTTGTACATTTCGAATAATTCACTGCAAAATATTCTCGACTCTTGGCCTCCTACACCAGCACTTAACTCAATTAATGCATCTTCTTTGTCCTCTGTTTCTTCTGGTATCAACAACTTTATAATTTCTTTTTTAGCTTCGAATATTTCTTCTTCCAAACGGAGCAAATCATTTTGAATCATTTTTGCCATTTCGTCACTTTCCTCTTTTAACATTTCTTTCAATTCTAAATATTCATTACTTTTCGTGATTATAGTGTCATAGAGACTTGATACGTTATTTAAATAATTTAAACGTTGAAATTGGCCTTGTTTATTTGAATCATTCGATTCGTTTTCTTTATTTAACATTTCAGTTAAAGTGATTTTTTCTTTGGTCAACGTTTTGACGTATTCTTCTGATTCGTTGTAAGCATTCAAAAGTTTTTTTGTTGTTGTTTCAAGTAGATACGTACGTTTTTGAATGAAATTTATTTCAAATACACAATTAGCTGATTTATTGTATGGTTTTATTTTTTGATATGTTTGAGTTAATAATTGCCTAGATAACTTGTAATTCAGTGAATTATTTTTAATAAGTGCACTTATTAAAAATAATTCACTGAATTGCAAAAAGTATATTGCTATCATGATAGCAATATACTTTTTGCATACATTTCATTAGTATTTGAATGATATCAGATGGCAATATTTTAATCTATTCAATATTTTTCATTATATTGTTGTAAAATCCTTAGAAAATTTTAAGAAAATTTAGTAAATTATTTCAAATTTTTACACAACTTAATTAATTGGGGTCCAATTGTCTTTCTCAAATGTGCCATAATTTTAGTTTGTATAAGGACAAACGTAATAGTAGTAAAAAAAAATATGTTTTTTGTTTGGTGATCTAAGTTAAGCTAAAAAAATCGATTAATCTACAACTTTTTGAGATCCTCAAAATAAATTAAGCCACTTTTTTTTGATAAGTTACTTAATTAAAGCCATAGTCAATTAAATAACTTGATCTAAATTTTTTCCGACGTAAGTCACGAATTTTCCAAATAAATAAAGACTTAAATTTTTAACTTGTAAATAATCCTGGTAGTTATCTATTTTATCAACTGATCACATAATATAATACATACACAAAATAATATCTTCAGATTTTAATCGGTCATTATACGAGCATGATTACTAATTTTTTTAGTTTTGGTCGTTTAAAAGGCGCCTTGGTATAGAAAATTTTCGTGCCTATTTTTACAGTTTTTATGACCTTAGTTTGAATAAACATATGAATCAAAAAATATTCGAATTTAGTATATTTTTTAATAATTTATGTACAGTCGAAGTAAACAAGACGAAAATTTGAAAAGGTGTTAATAAAAATTACTTGTTGTGGGTTCCAAAATTAGCTACAGATTAGGCGTCTCAAGGATATATATTTTAGACTTCACTTATAGCATTCAAAATATAATTCTGATTTAAATTCTAAATAAATTTCAAATCAAGGCTCTTGTATAATTATAATTTAGTATTGAAATATTTGCAATATTACAAATAATAATTTCAAATTTTTTGTCTTAATTTTTAGAGAATTCAAAATTTCAGTTTTTGAATTTTATGATAATCTTATTAGATCAATAGAAATTCTTCAAAGAAAAGCGGATTCCTTAAAAAAATATTTACTAATGAAGAAACACACTAAGTAAATAAATTACCTTTAATTATTAATTTGATGAAGGATAAAAAATGCAAATTTCGAATTTAGAAATTTTTATTACTTCGCATAAAAAGCTGCGTCACATGATTTTAATTTTTTTTTCATTTTTTTGTTTAATTATTTTTTTTAATTTTCAAAATAAGAAAATAAATTTCAAAAAAAAATTTCACGTCTTTCTAAAATAGTGGTTTATTAACTATTTGTTTTATCAATAAATAAATTTAGAAAAGTTCCCATGTCGTAAATTTTAAGGAAAGAAGCATTCATTTTTGTTTTACGGAAAATAAAAAATTCATAATTTCTTTTTGTTATTCCTTTTAGAATTGTTTCAAATGATTTTAAATATTAGAATTATTTAGGAATTCGTATTTTTGAAGAAGAAAAAATTAGATTAATTTGTGTTTTCAAAAAAAAATCAAATCCATCAAAAAAAAAAATGGAAAAATACAAGGCTCGGTAAACTTTTAATCGATTTTTCTAAATTTGATCAAAATTTACTTAATTTAAAATAATTTAAGACTCGAAGAGATTAAAAGCATTCTAAATCAAGATTCAATTGATGTAAATAAATTAAGGAAACTATCTTCGTTTAGTAATTTAATTTTAGATTCAAAATAAATGAGATTTTAATTTTTATTAAATAATTAAAAGGTTGTCCTAATGAAGGAGGTTTGAGAAGTCTAATATGGAAAATATTACTCAATTATCTGCCTTCAGATCGCAAAAAATGGCCAGAATTACTTAAAAGAAGAAGGTTTGTTTTTTTTTTCATATAGAAAAATGAATCTTTAAAGCAAATACTTGAATAAATTAGTTGTGTACTTGAAGACCAGCTATAAAATTATATTAAAGTTAAGTATACTATATTTTAAAAGCTTATCGTTTTTGATGAAAATATTGACAATCTCCAAAAGACGCAACGAAAGAACAGAATGCTGAAACGCGTAACGCGACGGAACATGCTTAAAAACGGAATAGGATAAAATTCGGAATTTTTGTCGACGGAATAAAAAATCAAATACGGAACGAATTTTAATATTTTATTTAATATAAAGTTCTAGAATACCGAAATAAATACATAATTTGATCTAAATTAGATGATAAATCAAAATGAAAAAAAAAAAACCTTTAATTCTTAATTTTTTTGGAAAAAAAAATTACAAATCAAATGTATTATATTTTTTATATTAATACACCACTTGTCTCGTAAGAGTTTAATGGGAATGATAATGCTGGAATTCTTTATTTGCCAAAAACTTTCTGCATGAATTGATTAAAAGTTATAAATTTATATTTTAATGTAAAAAGTTATAAAATTATATTTTAATGTAAAAACGTGAAGTTAATTTACAATTTAAAGAAAAATAATTCTTATTTTTTTAACTGTTTTAAAATATTATTTAAATTTTTCAAAAATAATTCTAATTTTTATAGAATAAATCGACTATTTAGGTCCATAAAATTGTATTTAAAAATTTACTTTTCGTAAATTTCAAAAGGAATTTATTCCGTATTTAAGCATGTCCCGTTCCGGGTTCCACGTTCTAGCATTCCATTTTTTCATTCCGTCTTTTAGGGTTACCGAAACTTTTTCTGCTCAAAAACAGGATAAAAAAATAAATCAAATTTGAGGCAAATTTACAATACTGGCCATAACGTTCATAATTTTCTGAGTTTTGAATTAGATTAACCCTTTTCGTATTTCTTAGATAATTATAGATAGCTAATTTGAACATCTTAATCATATCCATGAAAAATACCTGTAAAAAATTCTTAAAAAATTGTGTACACTTACACCCGTAAATTTTCTCTTAAACAATCTTCGAAGAAAGAAATGAGAGGCCGAAATTTACTGTATGAAAAATTATGCCAAGGACCAAAGATTCATCAAAAATGGCTTCAAATTATTAATCAGTCTCAACTTTAAATCACTGATTTCTCAAAAATATTTTTTTTGATCTTAATATATACTGAACGTTCATGCAACGGCCTCTCATTTTCATGTTTCTGCCTCTCATTTCTTTCTTTGAAGATTGTTTAAGAAAAAATTTACGGAAAATTTATCATTTCAGTTAGCTGCTAAGGGGAGCGTTCCCTAGATAAAGAATTTTTCAAATCCAGCACTTCGTGAAAATATAAAATATTTCTCCTTTGTTTGCATTATCAAAAAATTGGGGGATATTTACACCAATAAGCAACAAAATATTGAGGTTTATAGCCCAAATTATTTAATAAAAGACCAAGATAAAAATAAAAATTTTGCAAGTTTATACCATAATTACATAATTATTTTTCAGCTTTGTATATTATTACTTATTTTCTCTAAAGAAATGAATATAGAGATTTTGTAAGAGATATGATTATTCGACCAGGATACAAAGAAAATGAAAATTGTGAATTGGACCATGTAACTATTTTTTTCTCTAAACTTTTTTAAGCATATTTTAGTACATTTCTTTTTGATTTCACCTTTTCTAAAGCCATTGAATTCTAATCCGAGTAGTGAATGGAGTTCTTATTTTAAAGATAATGAAGTTCTAGTCCAAATTGACAAGGACGTTCGTCGACTTTGTCCCGATTTATTTTTCTTTCAAAAACCAACTGAATTTCCTTGTGAAGAAATAAAAAATGCTGCCGATGCCGAACGCTATCAAAGTTTGCGTAAACGAGTAGCTACTACACAATTAAAAGCAGATGAAGTGTGCAAAAATCGTTTAGGTATAACCAATTTTAAATCGGATCCGAAAAAATTTAAAGAAGAACAAAATGAATATTCATATTTGCCCATTGGTCAAGAGGCACATTGGGAAATAGTCGAAAGAATTTTGTTCATTTATGCTAAGCTAAATCCTGGTTGCTCTTATGTACAAGGTATGAACGAAGTAGTCGGTCCTATTTATTTCATATTTGCCAATGATCCAGATATTGAATGGAGACGCCATGCTGAAGCTGATTGTTTCTTTTGTTTTAATAATTTAATGGGTTTAGAAGGAGTAAGAGAAAATTTTGAATTGGTTTTAGATAACACTCAGCTTGGAATAGGTAAATTTTTTTTTTTTTAATTTTGATTTAAAAAAAATCCTTAATCTTATTAAAATAAAGCTTCAAATATGAAAAAATTGTACGATATGGTCAAAGCTAATGATGTGGCTGTTTATAACGTTTTAGAAAAACAGAGTTTAAAGCCAGAATTTTTTGCTTTCAGATGGATCACGCTTCTTTTATCTCAGGAATTTAAATTACCAGGTTTGTAAAGATCATTTTTTTTTAAAGCTACAAAAATCATCTAATAACAAAAATTATTTTTTTTAAAGAGGTTATATCACTGTGGGACGTTTTGTTTTCAGATAGTAAGACTCTGGACTTGTTAATACATGTTTGCTGTGCTATGATCCTAATACAAAGAGACCAGCTATTGAGTGGAGATTTTTCTTCTAATATAAAAACTCTTCAAAACTACCCGAATAATGTAGATATTATGCATATAGTTGACAAAGCTAAACACTTGAGAAAAAAATGATCAAACTAAATTTTTATAATTAATTTATTGAATTTTTTTTATTTGATCATCTAGTCAACTTTTTTTATATTTTATTTTTAAATTTTCAATAAATTCTTTTAAAAATCTAAATAAATTTTTTTTCAAATGGCTACATTTTTTACAGCGACCGTAGTTCAAACTTCATTTGTTTGTAGCGTCGAAATAAAAGATCTTTAAGTCAAGAACTGAGGACTCGATGATATCAGTATCGAGAAGCTGCCAAGTTAACCATTCTTCTCTGTATATTTGACCATATTTTAGTGTTTTGAAAGGGATTTATTTTCAGTATAAACAATTTTTTTTGCTATTAAAAAACTTTTTCGACATTTTATTTAAAAATAGATAAAATTTAAAATTGGAAAATTCTCAATCTACAAACCAGGTTTGTGAATATTTTCTAAGATTTCAAAATAGTTGGGCACTTAAAAAATTAGATTTTAATTTTTTTACCTTAAAAAAAGAGTTTAAAATAAATCTTACACTCATCAGGAGTCAGTAAGCCTTTACGCATCAAAAAATTTAAAGTAACTACAGCACTATTAGGCTTAAATTCATCGCTAACAATTGCATTTTTTACCTTTAACATTCACAATTTAATATTTCAAATAAATTCGGAAAATAAAACAACAATAAAAACCTGATGGATATTCATTAAATAAAAGCAAAATACTTCGCCATCTTGATTTTTAGGTACAAAATCGCTCGGAAGTTTAATATCGAAAATAAATTCTCCTTCTATGTGAATTTCACTACCATTTTGATAAGAATAGCTAATTGCATCAGTTGATTTTAATCTTGAGCTTAATTCAATTGTTAAACCGGCCTCTTCTTCAAGTTCTTTTTTGGCACATTCAAACACACTCAAACCAGCTGTTAAACCCCCAGCTACCTTTAAATACTTCGATATTAAGATTCTTCAATTGATTAGTTTTAACTAAAAATTACAAAGTTATCGAGCATAAAAGGATAGGTTTGTTTAGTTTTTGACCGACGAGCGATCCACATAAAATATTCATTATTTTTTTTTATGTAACCGTTTATATGACAACCATAAGATCTGGTTCCGAAGAGACAAGCACCAGCTCTCTCTATACTCATTAAAGCTTTTGAATTGAAACTCTTTCGAACAAAGTAATGTTCATTTCTCCATCCATTAAGAGTTTTGAATAAATTTTTTTCTTTTAAATCGTTTAAAACTTCCTCTATAGCTTTTGTTCTATCTTCAAAAGTCTCCAAGTCTTTATCAAGTATAATTCTAAAAAAAATAAATTTAAAAACAAAAAACATACGATTTTTTTAGGAGAATGAAAATGTTCAAATATTAACTGATTTTAAATATTTTTTTATAAGGTTACTTTTAAATCACAAGTTTTAGTATCCTCGAGTTTTTTTTCTTTTGTAAAAAAATTTCATTTAGAAGTTAAAATTGTTTTAGCTTGTTAGAGTCTAATTCTGTTTCATCTTTAAGATAAGAATCCTTTAATTAAAAAACTAATATGAATATTTTTAAAGAACATAATTAACGTGGGTTAGGGTATTGAAAAACTAAAAAATGGCAGTAGAACTAAAAAACTTATTTTGACATCCTGTATCATGGTTCACCTATTCGGCTGTATTCGCTTTTTGAAAAAAAAGAATCATTCTCCTTTAGGAAAAAGTTAACAAAACAACAAAATTTATTTAAAAGAATACTTTTTATCATCAAATATAAAAATATTAGGGTATTTTTGAAGCTCATTGGCAACTTTATAATCAATAAAACCTACATGATATTCTTCTATGAAAAACTTATAGCATTCAGTTGAGGATTCTAAATTTTTAAAAATTTAAAATTAAGAAAAAACTTTTTTCTTGAAGAATTTACTAAATGTATTGATTTTATCTAAAAGTTTGGTTATTCTTTGAATAAACTCTTGGCTATCAATTGGTTTATTAAAATAGCTTTGAGACTCATCGATCATTTTTTAAAATTTTTTTATTAATAATTTCTAAAAAATTATAATATATCTAATTTTTTTTGCTACGATAAATTATTTTACAATGAGTAAAATAATTTAAGTTTAGCAAAAGATTTTTACCATTTTCCCAAGATAAAATAAAACATTAGGTAACAAAAGAATTGCGATTGTAAAAATATTTCAAAAGTAATGGTGAAATTAGCTGAAGAATTCTAGCAAGGATATTTCTTTAAAATATCTGATAATTTTTAAAAATTTAACTTAGAGGCTATCTTAAATCCCAATCTCTTTAAAAAATATGATACATGCTAGAAATTACATTTCAACGCGCGTGTCAGATGCCAAAAATTAAAGAAATTAAGTTCTTGTAATTTTTAATAGACTTTTTGACGTGGATTAGTCAAAATCTTGATTAAACCCTAATTTTTCCTGATAAAAACACTTAATTATTGTTTAATATAAACAATAAAAATTCGGCTAGTCGGTTATGTGAACATATGTTCACTTAACAGGTGATCATTTTATGTTCACGGGTAAGGTATGTTCACATATTATTGTGTTAAATTATTGGCGAACAAAAATGTTCACTTAAACTTTGATATGTTCACCTAAAATGTCACATGTTCACATAATCTAAAAATCATTTATCCGTTTAATTTGATTCGAAAACTTAATATCAGGATATAAAATTTTATTAAAATAATATATATTTTGGTAGCTTAAGCTATATAAAAATAATTTTTATATGCAGATTACATCGCCAGGCTAATAAACTACGAAACACGGCCTATTGCAATATAGATGGGATCCTGGTAGCTTCAAGAAACAGAAATGTTTCTCGAACCAACATCGTCTTAATTTGAACGTCTTAATATTTTACACTCAATTGATGATTATGATGATAATGTCAAGTATTAGCCGAACATCACTATTCTTAAATCTTAAAACTAAAAATATCAAGAGTTAAGATAAATAAAAAATAATATTCAAAATAAACGAATATGGTGCTAACTTCAAAAAATAGAAGGTGTATGCATTATTCACCAAAATGGCAGGTATGCTTTTTGACATGAGCGTCACAGAAGTTACTGAATATTTCGACTTTTGATTAGAAAGATTTAGTTAAATGATAAATATAAGCCTCAAAAATTGTTTTGTCAAACTATTAAAATATTATTCTTAATCAAATTGGTCATTTTTATAAATAATAAGTTATCAAAAAATAGTTATCAAAAACGGGACTAGATTAAAAAAATTACATTTCCAAAATTCGGATCCAAATTTAACAGTAAACTATTTATTTTATTTATTTATTTATTTACAAATAGCCTAAGGCCAGCTGTTTGGAGATCGCACGCTCTCCTTTCAGCAAAAATTAAAGCTTAAAAAATTGTTTAATACAAAAAGTTTCAAATATATACAGATATTAAAAAAAGTAAAATCGAATTCATAGATGTAAAAAAAAAATTTTTTAGTTTAAAAAATTGAGGATTGATTTTTTCGGTTTGATTTCGGCTGTGTTATATTAGTTAATTATTGCTAAGATTTCTTCGTCAACAGAGCTCGAGCGTAATAGGTATTTTTTAGATAATGTTTCAAGTCTCTCATTAATTGTTGGTATGTTTGCCATTGCGTGTAATAATTTGATACTTGTATTTCGGTTAGCTTTGAGAATTATTTTAAGCGCTTTATTTTGGATAATTTGAAGTCTATTTTTTGTTTTTTTCTTAGTAATATGATACGGCAGCATGCTATATTGGATAATAGAGTGAACTGTGAGTTTGAAAACCGTGAGAAGTGTTTTTGTTTTTAAGCCATAATGCTTAGAGCTGAGTATTTTGAGTAAGTTGATTTTACTTTTGCATTTTTTGATGATTTCGTTAAAGTGGGACTCGAAAGTTAGACCATTGTCTAAATTGATTCCTAATAGTTTTGCTTCTCTCACTTGGTTGTTGATTTCTAAGCTAAGATTCGACGAGAGTTCGTATGAAGCTCTGTTGTAGTTATTTGCAATTAGCATGTATTTTGTCTTGTAAACGTTAAGTTTTAAACCCCATTTTTGCGCAAATTTATTGATTTTGTTGATTGCTTTTTGTAGGAATTTGTTTATTTTTTTTAAGCTTTTAGCGGCGAACCATACTGAGATTTCGTCTGCAAATAGGGCAAAATTTACTCTTATTTTTTTAAGTTCCTTTTTAATTTCGTTAATAAAAATTGCAAAGAGCAGAGCGCTTAAACAACACCCCTGAGGAATGCCTGCTTTAATTGGTTTTATAGTTGAATCGATTTCATAATGAATTTGAAAACTTCTCTCCTCTAAGTATGAACGAATCCATTTTCCAATCATTACCGGGCATCTGTATTTGTGTAGTTTTTGAAGTATATTTGAGTGTGGTATAGTATCGAACGCTTTTTCGAAGTCGAATAGAATAAGACCGGTTTTTTTTTTGTTTTTTATGTTTCTGATTGTTGGTTCGATAATTTAAAAAGTAAATCTTGTGTGGACCGGTTTCTACGAAAGCCTGATTGTTCATTTATTAGAAATTTACGTTTTTCTGCCCAAGAAGTTAGTCGCTCATTCAATATTCTCTCAAGAATTTTTCCAAGACAACTCAACAATGAAATTGGTCTAAAAGATGAGGGCTCGTTCGGATCTTGCGATTTTTTATGGATCATTATAACTTTAGCATTTTTTCATAGTGGGAACGTGTCCAAGTGTAAATGAAGCGTTAAAAATTTTTAGAACAATTTCTAAGCATGTTTGGTTAAAGTTTTTAATTACTTTTGTGCTTATTTTGTCGTATCCTGCCGAATTTTTCGCTTTAATTTGTTACCCACCCATTATCACTTATGTTTCAGCTATGCAGTTGATGCGATAAGATAAGTAATTAATAGCATATGTTCGACACGTATTTCAGAAGCTAGAAGCTTCGAGATGCTGACAATACATTC
>NTPY01000635.1:1664502-1677729 GCA_002922825.1 Brachionus calyciflorus | reverse complement strand
TCATATCAGTAACTGCTTACGTGCACATTTTATGAGCACGTACTCTAGAGTATAAATAGGGATTCTATTCTTTTTAACTTCAGATCGATCCAACAATAACTAAAGTACTTATTTAATAAACTATTTATAAACTATATTGTCTTTTATATAATCCAGTCACAATTGGTAGCAGCGATAAAAAGAAACAAAAAGTGAAAATGATTTTTGTAATGGTACCTATTTCAAAAGAATTTATTGAACAACTCACCATACAGAATTTGGGGCAAACAGTGATGACTCAAACAGCTCCTTTGAAAATGAGTTTCACATAATGAAGGATGATGAAATGAAGAGTTGCTCAGAAGCAGAGCAACTAGACTGGCTTCATGGCATCCAAATAGAAGGCAAATCAAAGAAAAGCCTTATTGAGTTGTTGTTCCGCAGAGGAGAATACTTAGTCAATCTTAGGAAGCCTAAGGAATTAAAAATAAAAGAAGAATTGGAACAATCCAAAATTGAAGTTGAAGCAATCAGAAGTACGGATAGTTTATAAATAGTTAAAAGGACGGATAAACGGTATCCGAAGTATTGGAATTTACCCAGATACAAAAGCGTAAATGGTAACGTGAATAAAGTTAAAAACCAAACGAAAGTTCGAGATAGAGGGCTTGTTTGTTTTAAATGTAAAAAACCTGGTAATAAAAAACTCAGTGTAAAGTTAATGGTAAATTTGATAAAAAATGGACGAAAAGAGTAAATTTCGTGGAAAGTTTAAAAATGGTAATTTAGATAAATGTAAAATGGAATATGTTTATACATGTAATTCCAGTGATTTACTTTGTGTTTCGGGATTTGTCAATGGACACTCGATAAAATTTGCTTTGGATAGTGGATGTACTACTTCAATTATTAGTAGCAAATTCGTTATGAAGCATGGTCTAAATCTAAACGATTCAAGAATCAAGATAAAAACAGCAAACAATAGTATATCCAAAGTTGATGGAAAAACAGATAGTCTTAAAGTGGACATTGAAGGTCATGGTTGCGACCTAGAATTCTTGGTAATAGACCATGAAGACAATGACGGTCTTCTCGGATTAGATTGGTTTATGCGTACTGGCGCAAGCTTACACCTAAGTATAAAAAGTCTTAAATTTCCTAGTGAAATTGTTTTGCTTGACACACTAGAGATGGAAAATTGTAATAAAGTTGTCACCGAGATCTTATCGGATGAAGTTTTCCCGATTGATACAGCAGAAGACTTTGATATTGCAGAAGAAGACTGGCCCCTAGAATCACGATTAAGTAAAATTAAAATAAAACCAGTTGAGGAATTAAAGGGCGACGATTATCGTTATTTAAAGAGGCTCTTGATAGCATTAAGGATAGATTTGCAAAAGATTTCAAAGATTTAGAAAAAAGCAAGGTTGATAAGCATGTTATTAGAACAACGGATGACGTACCGATTTTCTTGAGACCTTATAGAATTTCAATAAAAGAAGGAGAATTTATCAGAAAAGAAATTCAGTCAATGCTTGATAATGGTATTATTGAAGTTTCAACTTCACCTTGGTCTGCTCCGGTAGTCTTAATTCCGAAAAAAGACGGTTCAAAGCGATTTTGTGTTGATTATAGGAAGCTTAATCAAAAAACTACTGAAACTTGGCCATTACCACGAGTTGATGATATACTGGCTAGACTCAATTGTTCGACTTATTATTCAACTTTAGATTTAATTTCAGGTTACTGGCTAGTGGAAATGGATTCCAAATCCAAAGAAAAAACATGTATGATGTATAGGATTTTTGGAAATAAATCCTACTACATAAGTTTATCTTGATGACATAATCATACATTCCAAATCTTTGGAAGAACATAAAGAGCACATTAGGTTAAATGCCGAAGCTTTAAGAATAAATGAACTTAAACTTAAACATACTAAATGCCACTGGTTTGCTAAAAAGGTAAAAGTTATAGGTTTTATTGTATCAGGATCATCCATTGAAATGGATCCTGCAAAAGTGAGAGCTATTGTTGATAATAAACCTATTGAAGATTATTGGAAATCTAAAAAGGGGAAAGAACCAAGAGTTAAGAAGATAAGAGGCCGTCCAAAGAAAACAAATATAGCTAATTTACTCAATATTTTAACGATTTTTCCGACTTTTCTTATACCTCCGATTGGATTTATTAGAATCGATAGACATTACGTACTTTACAGTATAAATAGGGATTCTATTCTTTTTAACTTCAGATCGATCCAACAATAACTAAAGTACTTATTTAATAAACTATTTATAAACTATATAGTCTTTTATATAATCCAGTCACAAATTTGATTAATTGAATTTTTTGTTCAGTCATGCTAATTTGTTGATTGTATTTAACCGATTTGTAGTATTTGAAGAAGTTTTTTGTATTTTTTTTTTGAGAATGTTGATTAGAGAATACTTTTTCGAGATAGTCAGCTAACAATTCAATTTTTCATGTTTTGGTTTTGTTGAGTCAGGCAAAAATTTTGTATCTATTTCATTTTTTGAGTTGATCGCTTGCCAGAATTTTGTTTCGCTTGGTTTTGAGTTTGTTATGTTTTCAAAGACCGAATTCCATTTGTCGTTGTTAAGTGACGTGATTGTAAAATACGCTAATTTTAGAAAAATTTATGGTAAATCCGAATAAATCAGTTATTTACAAATACCCTTTATGTAAGATGGATCACGTGATATCACAATTTACTTTACTGATGTACCCCTAATACCCCCCCTATCACACACATATCGGAGAGAAAATTTCGCCATACCTATTATAAATTCCTGGATCCGCCACTGCCAGTGATGATTAGTTTTTTTTGAGCAATAAACTTAGCCAAAAATTCAAAGTTTGTTTTACTATTTGGATGTATATAAGTGAATAAAAATGTGAATTTGTTCATTGAGTCGAATATTTCAATTGCAATAAATTCGTGTTGTTCAGTTGACGATTTTTTGATAATTATAAATTTTAAATTATTCTTTATAATTCTGGCTACTCCTCCACCCTTAGAGTGGATTCTTTCGCAACGTATGATGCGATGATTATTTATAAAATTATGATTAGAATGCTTGCTTATTAAGTATGTTTCATTTAAAGAAAGGACGCCGATTCCTTCCTTGTAAATGAATTCGAAAATTTTGGTAAATTTGTTTGGGAACGATCGACAATTTAGGTGAGCAATTTTGAGCTTACTAATGTTGAATTCGAGATATCAAATTTTCAATTGCTTTGTTTATTTGTTCTAGACTCGTCGCGTCTAGAGTTTCGAGTTGGTTTAAATTTGGTTGAGAAAGGTTTGATTTTTATCCGAGTTTATTTTTTTCATTTATCATAATTTTACAAATTTTGCTGAAGGCAGGGTGTTTACCTTGGCAATTTGAGCATTTAATTTTTTTTGCGTGTTTCGGTTTGGGCAATTTTCAAGTTTGTGGTTTTGTGAACACAGTGGGCATGTGAAAGTTTTTTTCTTGGCAATCAATTGTCAGATGTCCAAATTTGTTACATTTTCGGCACTGCATCGGCCGGGGTTGGTACTTCCATATTTCAGTTTTAAAATTAACATAGCCGATTTGAAGACCATGAGTAAGTATGTGATTTGCGCATGCTTCGTTAGTAACTTTTATTTTTAAAATGTTTAATTCTTTGTTTTCGCTTTTTTTGATTATTCTATAAAACTCAGAGATTGGCTCGTATTTGCTTTTTATTTTATAAATCATTTATTCGTCTTTTATGTCAATTGAGGTTGGAAAACCTCTTACTGCAGTGAAAAAAATTTTCCTCTTTGTCTTTTCCTTCGCATCTAAAGACGGTTTCCCCTCTGAACTAAAAGTCGTTCTCCATTGCGGAGGTATTTGTGTCGTTCATGTTTAAGTCGATCGTTTCGTTGATTTTTTGTGTGCTTGAATTTTTGTTCAAACAGAACGACGATTGTTTTGTTATTCTCGTCTTTTTTTTGTGTTATTTTATTCGTTTTGGTTTAAATTTATTTTTGATTTATTTTTTTTTTCGTTTGGGCGTTCTTTCGACGAGTATAGTTCGGTATTTACGTGTTTTTTAATACTGGCGATTGTCTCGGCTGGTATGATAGCTAATTGATTATTATCGTTTTTTGATATTCGTTTTTTATGGACACCTCGATAGTCCTTGGACATACGGATTAGGCTCGCTTGCTCAATTAATTCTGGTTAGGAGAAAATAGGTTTCGGAAAATGATGAATTGTCGATTAAATTATGTTAATTTTTTTTTTCAGTAAACTAAATTACTAAAATACAGATTCCAAACCTAGTTTTTCTTATTCAAATTATCCCATTTTAGAACAACTGATTTATCTAATTTAAGAAAGAATTAAAGTTGAATAAGTTTGTTTTCTTTGTAGAAAATTGCAAAGAAATTTTTAAACCTCTTATTCAAAATCAAAATGTTTCTAGAAAGATTTTAAGCAAGCATCAATTTGAATTTATTGAAATTAATTATTTCAAATAAATAATTTCAATTTTTTTACGAAGAAGAATAAAAAAAATTTTATCCAAAGAAAATGTCAATTTTTCATTTCTTTGTTTATGAAGATTTATGCTCTTTTTGTAAGGAATTTCTTTTTGTCAGGAATTATTCGAAATAATTTTAGAAATTTGTCAGTTTTACCTTTTGTCAAGTATACTTTTAGTAATTTTGTAAATATGTCAGGATATAAAATTTAAATTTGTTTTCAAACAAAACATTAATACAAAAAAAATTTGTAAAAATTTAGGATGCATGGATAGTCAAGATTGAATTTGTACTAAATCAATTAAGAAGCATTTTTTGATTCCTTTTTTTTGTTCGATGAAGCTCCTATGAAACTTCGAATCATTCTTTTATGAATGGTCCTCGAACCAGTTACCATTTCGTTCATGTCAAAGTTAAAAAATGGTTATCTAACTATCGTATTTAATTTTTTTATAGTGCTTCAAACAAGCTTAGCTTAACATTTAATTTTTGATTCTAATTACCTCCCTCAAACTGCAGAATTCAGATTCTTATTTTATTTATAAGGAAAAATTCATTAACGTTATTCCTAAGTAAGAAAATCGACAAATAAACGAGAGTTGCTACTATTTGAGTTTAAAATTACTGTTTTTTTGATCTTATTTACCATATAACTTCAATTAGAAGGTCAGACCGATTTTTTTTTCAAGTTCCTTTTTTCGAATAATTTTCGATGAGATAATATGACTCGGATAAGAAAAAAAAAGCCTTGTATTCGATAAAAATCTTTTTTATTGAACTCAATTTTATAATGCATAATTTTTTCAGGGGTGGCGGATCCTGTTCGACCTCATGTAGCTACGCTCCTGATTAATTTTACTAATTAGATAATTTTTTTAACTTATTTTTGCACATAATTTCTTATTCAATAGTACTTTTGTAATTTTAAAAAGATAAACTTACAAAAAGTATAAAATTACAAAAGTACTATTTTTAATTGCCTTACTTAATTACAAACTTACAAAAATACAATTTCAACAGGAATTTCAAGAAATTCCTGACAAAATTTCAATATCCATCGATTTATGCTCTTTTTGTAAGGAAATTCTTTTTGTCAGGAATTATTCGAAATTTTCAATATCCCGTTTATGAAATTAATATTTTATTTTGTTATACTCCCTTCTATACCTAGGCGTGAAGAAAATTTTATTCATAAATTATTAGATAATTCATCAAAATCAACTGATATGAAATTACTTTTTAAAATAATTTTTAAAAGCTATGAAATTAAATTTTAGTAATGAAATTTTTCGAATATAAATTTTTTTATTTATTTACTTAATAAATAATTTTGGGGAAATCCCCAGGGTTCGTCCGAATGGCTAAAGCCTTCGTTTAAACCCACTTTACTGAACAATTTGATTAATAAAAAAAAATACATACAAAAATTAATTATGATATGATTAATAAAAAGAAAATAATAGAGTATTTTTAAAGTAAAAGTTAGTCAATACAGTACAAAAATAGAGGAACGTTATAAAAATAAAAACACGGTAGTTAGGTAAGCTATCTAGAAGTTGCATTAGTTACATTTGTTGTTTGGTTGTTTGGTTGAGCTGGTGTTGTAAAGCAATAAAAAGTTTGAAACTGAATTAGCGATTAATTTTCAAGTAGTTATCATATGGGGTTATGAAACGTTTAGGTTCATTATTGTTGTTGGTGATATATTCACTGATTTTATTTGCGATTAGCTCTAACTTTGTTGATTTGTATAAAAATTTAGTGAACAGACTGTTTGCCCTTTCGTCTATCGAATTTAGTTTGAGGACCTTATGTATTGTTCTTGTCGATGTTTTAATTGGGAAGTATTTTATAATTTTTAAAATTTTGTTTTGTAATTTTTGAAGGTCTTTGCTTATCCTTTCCGTCCCAACTTTGACAATAATAAAACAATAATCGAACACAGATATAATTAGTGACTTGTACAGGCTTATATTTAGAGCGACAGAGTTAGACCATTTAAATTTTTTGATTCTGCTTAATAAATTTGTTTTTGGGATAATTTTTTTCTAGACTTGGAAAATTTTTAATTTTTTTTAATTTTTAATTTTAAAAAACCCTAAGGAGTTGTAAACCTTGCCCAGATGGCCATTTTTGCGAGGATCCTTCAGTTGCGCCTATACCATGCCCTCCCATGGAACTGCACAAAGTACATACTATGGAAAAGATAAGTTTAAATGCTACACATGTAGCCCTGGATATTATGCAAATGCTACTGGATCAGCGAAATGCGAAGTTTGTCCAGACGGTCACTATTGTTGTGATCCAAGAAAACCTCCGACGAAATGTCCAAAAGGAACAGCACAATAAACATATTATATAAAAGATAGGACTCAGTGCTATTCTTGCAGTCCTGGATATTATGCTAGTTCTGAAGGCTTAGCAAGTTGCAATGCTTGTCCCGATGGCTATCAATGTTGTGATGCGCGTGCTGAACCTTCAATTTGCCCAGTAGGTACTTCTCAGAATACATATTATATCAAAGATAGGAAACATTGTTACGATTGTAATCTTGGTTATTATGCAGATAATCCAGGAAC
Source organism: Brachionus calyciflorus (assembly GCA_002922825.1). Taxonomy (NCBI): domain Eukaryota; kingdom Metazoa; phylum Rotifera; class Eurotatoria; order Ploima; family Brachionidae; genus Brachionus; species Brachionus calyciflorus. The sequence continues at coordinate 1,670,652 of NTPY01000635.1, read as the reverse complement.
TTTATCATGCAAAGCTTGTCCTGATGGTCACTATTGTGAAGATCATAAAAGCTCACCTAAGCCATGTCCTTCTGGATACATTAGTTATTACTATGTTAAAGATAGGACAACTTGTTACCCATGTACTCAAGATTACACTAATAACCAAGCTTCAACTTCCTGTGTATCATGTCCCGGTTGCCCAAATATCCCAACTATGTTTAATTCAAATCGCCAAGTAGGTCGGACTGAATGTAATGTTGATTATAGCTATAACTATTGTTTTAATCAAGAAATAGAAGAAAAACCAGTAAGTTTGAATGAATTATATAATACAAAAGTAATTCGCGCAGAAAAATGGAAAAGACCTTTAGATATTTCTGTTATTGGTCCAATTCTAAATACTATTGTATCTCATTCAGGAGTTGTTGTAACTTTGACCAATGGAGTCAAATATCTTGTGCATAAAGGAAAAGAATATGGTAAAGCGTCACAAACTGTAGTTGTATCAACTACAGTTTGTGACGCTTTACCATACTATGGAAAAGATAATTATATGTCACATTTATGGCGATTCCAAGAAGAATGTAATGTTCACGTAGATAGAACTGTATCTGATTATGTTACTGCTGGTGGAATAAATTACGACCTATTTGATGATAATTGTAATCATGCATCAGCACGAATGATGGCTCTTTGCAATTAAATAAAATTAAAAAATTTATTAAGACACAATTTAAAAAATTTAAGTTTTCTGGGGAATAAAATCAAATTAAATCAATACAAGCGCTTAGGCGTTTATAAATAAGAAAAATTCATTTATTTGCTAGTATTACACCTTAAAGACACGTTGCTATATCATCATATTTTAGCATCATCGCGCCGCAATTCTTCAATATCTAGTGACCATAGCCTTCATTTTCAAAAATTAACGCACGAAAGGGTACGTTTATTTCAGATACATTTAAAAGACCAGTATTGAATATTAATTTATTAACTTTTATTAAATAAAAATTATTTGATACCATTGTTTTGAGCAGAATTTTTAAGTTAAAAATGATTCTTTTGTATCGTTATTCCACTCTACTTTGTATTAGCTTTTGATAACACATTTAAATTCTGGAAGTACATCCTAGGGTTAGTTTTAAATTTACCTAATACAAGTCATTTAGGAAAGATTTAAAGAAACTGGTTGACTTATAATTTTTAATGACCAGTCTTTTTTTATCAATTAATCAACTCCGGATTTTAATACTTAAATTCATTCAAAATTTTTAAAAAACCTTTTTGATGTTGATAAAAAGAATAATCTACTAAATTCCTGAAATGTGTAACGAGATTTTTAAAATTGGCTCAAATTTCTTCGCGATACTTAATTTTAGAATTAATTTTTTACCCACAATTAAAAACCTGTTACCCACAAAAATGGACTTTATAAACACAAATGGCTGTTTGTTTCTGTGTTTAGAGAATAAAATAGTTTCGAAAAAAAGAAAATCTAAAAATCTTAAAAACAAATTTTATTTGAGGGTTTTTTAAAATAAAATTCCATTTTCTTACTAATTCTGATTCGTCTATATTTGTATTTTTTTAAATTAATCACCTTCAATTTCAGGTGAACTATGGAAAAATATGTTTTACGATTTAGCTATTTTGAAAATTAAAGCTTTAAAATTTTTAAAAAAATGTTCCTTCCTTTTTCTAATGCTTCAGGTTCTTTTCCAAAAAGCTAAATAAATATTGAAATGAAATTCATTTTAAAAAGTATTAACACTTTTTTTTTCATTAAATTTAATCTCCAATCGGAATATTATTGCTCAAAATTTTATTAATTTTGTGCCAAGAAGTTAATTTTCAAATGAAAAATTTTGAAAAAAAAGTTTTTTATTTTTGATAAAAAGATTTTTTCTTGATAAATTTGATTTTTGTCGCGAAAATTTTTCGCTTTGGATATATAACAATTTTTTCATTGTGGGTACTAGGTAGACCCCTTAATTTTATCTAAAAAATCCAAATAAAAAAAATTAATCACTTAAAATTTATTTGATTTAAAAGAAAAAAACACTGTATATTGTACTAAAAAAATTGAATAAAAAAATTACAAATTTTTTGAAAGCTTTGGATATTAAAAAATTTTTTTAAGAGAACTTAAAAAAGTCATATTCGACATAATTCTTAGGGCTCCCATCATTGAGATGCCAGGTTTTTTAATTTTTTTTAAAGTATTTATTCTATACTTTATGGACAAAAATTTTAACAAAAAAAAGATACTCAACTATCTATTATTTTATATCAAATTGTATGAAAAAATTTGATAGTTAACCTTGAGGCTTACTTTTGCAGCTAAAAGTCAAAAATGATTTGCTTTCCAATAAATAAATAGAACTAATGTTAAAATAAAAAATCCAATTGCATAGAAAATAATTCCCAATATTAAAGCAGCTATATTTAGCTTTTCAGCATAACCTGAGTATCTATCAGCTAATTCATACTTTTGTTTTTGTTTATATTTTTTTGATCTGTGATTCATTATGAGTGATATGCCACCTAGTAATGGACAGCAACAACAAAATATAGTTAACCATGAACACACAAATGGAGGTTGATGATTGTTTGATGATAAACTTGGTGAATAGCAGCAAAAACAAGAGCATAAAAATTTAAGAAATTTTTCCAAAATGCGCACACACCAATTTGATTTTTTAAAACTGTTTGTTGATGAGGTAGATGAATTCATTGAAGAATTATCATTTAAGATATTAACAATATCATCTGAATTATTCAATTCATAAGCTAATTTTTTAGGAGGTTGCAATATGGGAAAACTAATTTGTCCAGGTGTTAAATTAGAATTTTCAGAGGAACTTGAATCGATTGATTTTTGTTGATTTAGACCTTTTTTTAACATCAACTTATCATTTTTTTCAATGACAACATTAATGTCGTTAATTGGATTCTCATTTGAATTTATTTCGTGATTTTCAGTACTGTTTTTATTCGAGTCTAAGTCATCAGTTGCAAAGCCACTCTCGCACGAACTAGCCGTGTCTGACTGATTATTTAAAATTTCTTTTTTTATGGTTGAATTTTCGCGTTTTTTACTGTATTTAGAACTTAATTTTTTACTAAAATTCTTCGAATCAGTGACCATTTCGTTTATTTGAAAATCCTCTTCAGATGCATCGTAGTCATCTTTAGTCACTTCGTCACTCTCGTGATCATACTCATTGTTTTCATAGTCGAATTTTTTATTAAATAAAGCGATTTTTTTGCTCAACTCCTTTGGGTCTTTTTTCGGCGAGTCAAAATTGCTTTGTCTCTCATTAACTGCGCTAGCCGTAGTTCGTTTATCTATTATATTTTTAATAGATTTCATCTTGGCAAAATTGTTTTTTTTTCTTACAATTATTAAAATCTTTTTTATTTTTCAAGCATGTTTTTTTTTTATCTAAAATGGTTCAAAAAAAATTTTTCTTAATAAACAGATTTTACAAAAAGTAAAATATAGTCAGCAGGTCAGTTTTTGTTTTACTAGAAACACATTAAATTCAATTTAATTTTTAGAGAAAATGATAGAACCATAAGCAAGCTAATAACCTTAATACTAGATATTAATAGCAAAACTTTAAATATATATTTTTTGAAAATTTTCAACAAATCTGGAATATTACATTGATCTGGTTTATGATTTAAAAAAATTACTTTCTTTTGCATAAAAAAATGAGTTAATAAATATTATCACACGATTTTTTTTGCGAACAAGAAAAGAATCACATAAATTGAGGTGTTTATTTGCTCATATTCTGTTTGAATTAGGTAAAAAAAATAGTACCTAGTTTGAACTTTAGGATATTAAATTTTTTTAAAAGTTAATACTTTAAAAAAAATAGTTTAAATTGCGAGATTATTCGTAATCGAGCAAGCATATGATATCAAAAAGGTGAAACTACTCAAAATAAAATTTGAAATTTTATCATATTCAAATAAAACTAAAGAAAATTCAAAACAATTTTAGAAAAGGCTTTAGGATAAAATTATTTTACTTGGACCATATATTTAGGACTTAAAGGATATATGGTCAAAAATATTATTTAGTTTCAGATTTATTATTTTAAAAATTTGAATAAAAAAATTTCAAATTTTTGCTTAAAAAAACCGATATTAGTTAAGCTTTAAGAAAAAAAGAGCCTATTGAATGAAACCAAGGTTAAATTTATTTCTAGAGAAATTTAAGTTTTTGTTTCTGGTACCTGAATTTGGTTTAGAAATTTAAAGGAAATAAATTTTTTTGTTGTTACGTTATAACCAAAATGCCTTTGTAATTATGTGTTAAAAAACAAAATATCTTATTACCTCGTTGTACTTATTTATTTTTTTTTGTTGTTTTCTAGATTTTTTTTTCATTTAAATTTTATGAAAGTATTTGAAATTTAGAATATTTTCAAAGCAATTTTTTTATTTTTATTAATCTCATTCTTAAAACAAAAAACTTGAATTTTGAGCTTGTCATCTTATGGGAGCACATAAATTACTCTTAGGATTTATGTTTTGACTTTTTTGATATAGAATTTTGAAGAACACAAAAAATAACAACAACAAAAAATACCAAAGAAATACTTTGCTTTATGAAGATCATAAGATTTAATTTAATTTTCAAAAATTTCCAAATAAAATTAATTCTCTAATAGAAATCAATTTTATTAAAAAAAAATAAAATAAAAGTAAATTTTATTTTTTCAAACAACTTCGAGTAATTTCACAGGGCTATTTTCAAGAGAAGTTTAAACCTACTCTAGTTTATTTGGATTAAAAACCTCTTGTTTTTGACTATATTTTTTTTGTCGGATTCTTTTTATGTGACAACTTGAAATTCTTTTTTGAAGCTATATGAAATAAAATAACTTGAGATTGTATAATTTTTTTGAACCTTAGGGGGAGAAAAATAGTAAAAAAAAAGAAATACAAATTTAAAAATCTTGCTCAAGACTCTTAAGAATAATTGTGAATTTTTTCAACAAATAAAAAAAATAAAATATTTTTGCTTAAGCACAATAGAAAGGTCGCTTTTTTGCAAATAAAACTCTGAGCCTATGACAATCAAGATGTGACAAAAAAGATTTATCCTGTTTTTTACACTGGTGAAAAAAAATTAATTTTTGTTTGAGCAAAAATTTTACTGATATACTTAGAGCTTACCATATTCAAAAAAGGAATCATCAACATAAAAATTGTTAATCTTTTTAATAGATAATTTTAGATAAAAAGCATAAGAGTTCGGTACGCTCTTTTACTCTTGTCCAAAGATAATTAAACAGAAATGCAAGCACAACAAACGCTTGCTTTAAGTAAGTCTTTAAAAAACAGAAGCATGCTAAGAATAAAATATTAAATTCATTTCAAAATTTCATAATTCTGTATTTTTTTTAGCTAAAGTGAATAAATATACTCAGTATAATAAATTTATACTTAGTTTTATAGAGTAAGGGACATGATGGTTCATACGTTCAACATGATACATTGGAACATGCATTGGATAAGAATTTTCTTTACTTTTATATACTTTACTAATTAAAGTAAACAATTCTCTTTATCGAATTTTCTTTTTTAAGTAAATTAAGTAAAAATTAACTTTAACCATTAAAAAATAAAATAATAATTTACTTTTCCTAAGTAAATTCGAATAAATAAGATGCAAAAAATTAGATTTCCAAAGTAATTTCTGTTCAATTAAAATTCTAAGTCTACTACAAAAAACTTTCGTTTTTTATTCGTATTTACTTAGAAAAAGTAAATTTTTATTTTACCTAACGGTTTCCCAAAAATGCTTGGCAGTTTTTTCGAATTAAAAAAAAAATTATTGTCGGATCTTGAATTTTGAAAATTTACTATCTTATACAATTTTGTCTAGTTTCCGAAAATAACAGTTTTTAAATTTTTTTTTTTCAATATGAACCATCCTCGGTTTTGACCACATTCTCTAAAAAATGACATACAGAGGTTCTTATATAAATGTAACGTCAACCGTAACTTTTGTACCCATGTTAATTAGCCTTAATTTTCAATTTTAAGATTTTTGAGCTATTGTTACGGTTACGGTCAAAAGAATTCGCGGTGATTGTTGAGATAAGCATTTCTGAGGGTAGCAGTGAATATTTTCAACCGCGTATCATG
>NTPY01000635.1:1649254-1663997 GCA_002922825.1 Brachionus calyciflorus | reverse complement strand
TTAAATTATTTTTTTTCAATATGAACCATCCTCGGTTTTTACCACATTCTCTACAAAATGACATACAGAGGTTCTTATATAAATGTAATGTCAACCGTAACTTTTGTACCCATGTTAATTAGCCTTAATTTTCAATTTTAAGATTTTTGAGCTATTGTTACGGTTACGGTCAAAAGAATTCGCGGTGATTGTTGAGATAAGCATTTCTGAGGGTAGCAGTGAATATTTTCAACCGCGTATCATGCATAACCTAAATTCCCAACACCTTCGGCGAATTCTAACAAGTTCCTTAAAAACATTCATTAAGTCCACTTGTTAATCTATCCGACTGTGTAAGTTCTTTTGGGAAACATGAATTAATTACGTTTGTTTTAAGTTGTCGCAAAAAAAACAAGAAATAGGCTTTAAACAAGTGTTTTCTCAGCAATATTAAAACACAGAATATATTTGAATTTAAAAAAAAGTTTATAATAAAAAAATATATAATTTTAACTTATTTTGAAAAAATTCTCATTAAAACTTAAATAAATTGTATTAAACTGAATAAAAATTTTTAAAAGCTAGAGCTCAATTTTTATTTTCAATAAAAAATTAAAATCTCTATATTTAAAAAAAAAATCGATTTTTATGGATTTTTTTCTCAAATTAACAACAAAAATAATAAAAACTCAGCTGATTTTAATACAAAAATATATTTGCACCCAAATTTTACATACTATTAAGAATAATATAATAATTCGCCCTTTATTATTCGCTTATTTAAGGCTCAAAAAAGAATTAAAAATTTTTATATTTACTTCTCTATTGATTTTTTTTTTGTTCTAAAGAATGGATTTACTGGACTATATATTATTTATTTGAATCAAAAAAAAATAGAGTAAAAATTGAGATTTAAAAAAAAGAAATAAATTCAACAAATGAGACCACGAATTTTAGATTTAATTTGGTGGATTATATTTTTTATCAAATTAGAAAAAAACCCATAGTACTTATGTTGTCAATAGCCACGAAAAATAAAAGTAAAATATATCTTATTTTTTCTAACAATTTGCCTAGAATAGGAACATATTTTTGGACAAATAAACTCTGCATAATCTTGAGGACAAACACTCTTAATAAAAATCAATTTCAATAAAAATTGAAATTGTTTTTTTTTTTTAAAAAGGGTCGCTTGAAATACAAATTCGTAAATATTTTTAATATTGTAACAACTAAAAGAGCCCAATTTTTTTTTCTCTTTTTCTTTTGATTAAAAAATAAAAGTTAATTTATTCTTTAGTATATGTTTATATCTCTTAAATGGGTTACTTTTTCAAATGTCTCCTTTAGTTTTCTAAAAGGTATGAATTTGTATTAAAATTTATTTTTTAAAAATTTATTATGTTTATCGTTTTTGTATTATAATTTATTATTTTATATACCGAGTTTACAATTTACTTTTAACAAAATAACAAAAAAAAAGAAACCTTATTTTATCCCTTAATTGCTTTTTATATTTTTTTTGAAAATTATGTAGACCTTATACCAATAGTTCCTTCAAAGGATTATTTGAAAAATTTAGAATGAAATCTTATGGTCTTATAAATATTTTTTTAAAATAGATTTTTCAAAAGAAAAAAAAAGGTTTAAAGGATATCACTTCTCTTTAAATTTCAATGTAGCAAATTTTAAATGGGTCAAAATAAAATAATAATAATAAGCAAGTTTAAATATTATTACCAACAAGTATCCCTTAAAAACATTTAATTGTTAAAGCAACTAATGGAAAATTATTTTATTATTGTCAAAAATAAATGATTACTTACAATTATCGTTAGAAAAATGTACTATTGAAAAAAATGAAAATATTTGACAGTATTGAATTAAATTTTTAATTAAAAAAAAATTGATAAGAAAAATAAAAGCAATTGACAAAGTTTGTTAAAAAATTCTTCTTTATTCTACAGTGGTTGTAATATAAATGTAACGTCAACCGTAAACCGTAACTTTGGACCGTAACCGTAACCGTAACCATAGCTCAAACATCTTAAAATTGAAAATTAAGTCTAATTAAAATGTGTTACGGTTACGGTTAAAAGTTACGGTTGAAGGATAACGTTACATTTATATTACAACTACTGTAAGTAATAATATATTTTTGAATTAAACTGTCTTGAATGCCAGTTGTTCACCTACCGCAAAGAACGACAAAAAGAATCAGTTGATATCTCTTTGAAATTATAGGCTAACAGTTTTAAAAAGTTTTTTTGAAAACTGTTTGACTTTTCAGCTGATACATGCAACAAACCAACGTCCCTAATATTTGATGGTGCTTCATTTATTGGAATTTCGGGTTTTATGCAGCATCAATCATTGGCTCGGAAAGGAAAAGCCAATGATTTCCGAGCCAATGATTGATGCTGCATAAAACCCGAAATTCCAATAAATGATGCACCATCAAATATTAGGGACGTTGGTTTGTTGCATGTATCACTAGTCAAGTCAATTTTAACATGGGAGGTATGTAGAATAGTGCATGCACCAAATCCAGTTCTTAAGTTCTGATGCTGCATAATTCAGCAAGGGAATACGGTATATAGTATGTCTAGAAAATTTAGAATATCACAAAAAAATTAATCAAAATTTTTTAAGGAATGACAATTTGAAATAAAAATCGATTGTTTTAGAATACTAGCCACATCATCTTAAAGATTATCTTTTTAGTTTTCTTTTGATATTTAAATTGTCCAAAAAAAAATTCTGAAATTTTTTAAAAAATACTCAGATAAAATTGAAAAAAAAATTAGTCTACAAAATTTAGAATATTAATTTTTTTCAAAAATTTTACCACACCTTGACAATCCTTGGCATTTTTTTGTCACACATTGTTTGTAATATCTACATCAAACGACAAAAGCTTGTCAAAAGTTATTTTCAGTGATGAATCTAATTTTGAAGTATTAAACAGTAAGTCAAGTTTTTGTAAACAAAACTCAAAATTTTGACATTAAAAGCAGTAAAAAACACAAAAAAAATGTAATATTTTTAATTGGCTAATTCTTTATTAGATTTTTGTTAATTAAAATGAAAATTAAATCCGATAAGAAATCAACTTGCAAAGGTTTTCAAATGTTTAAAATTTACGAATCTTGGTTTGAATTGTGAACACTTAGTGTTTCGTGAGCTCAAGCAAAATATTCGTGTTCAGATGATTTTAAAAAACAATTTAATATGAGTGACAAAAATAATCAAAATGAGAAATATTAAGGATTTATGGGTAAAATAGAAATTTAAAAAAAATTCTTTGGAATGTTTTATTCAAAATTACATAAATTTCTTTCTTAAAACTTTTATTTACAAGAAAAAAAAATAAAAACTGAATACTTTTTTAGTTTTTAAAAAGTTTCTTTTTACAATCTATGCTACAAAACAAACTATTCTTTTTTATTAAAAACGGAATTTCGGTCACATCTCTAAAACAAATAAAACATTTAAAACAATTTGAATTTGAGTGCCAATTGAGCTTTTCGTAAGTGAAGCGGGTTTGAGTTGGTAGAATTTCAGTTCTACAAGTTTCACATTTCTTAAAAGAAAAAAAATTTTAATATTCAAAATTCAAAACAATTCGAAACTTTTCTCTCAATTGCATATTCTTAAATTATTCGCGTTATTAGGTCTCAAAATTCAACATAAAATTGCGAATTTTAACAATCATGAAATGAAAATGGGTTCTAAAAAAGAAATTACTTTCTTAAAACTCACTTTTGAAAAATTTCTCTGATGACAATTGAGACAGTATCTTTTTGAATTGACGACTAGATATTTTTTATCAGCTAAAGAATCACTACATTCGCAACAATTAAAGTGTTCTGAATGCCAATAATTATCTTCAGCATATATATAATCATCAGAGAGAATTGGTCTGGCGCAATATTTGCAAATCTCGCAAATTTGATTATTTACAGTTCTTTTTTTGGGTTTGATTGGATAGTCCATTTCAAATTTAGGACATTTAAGGGTTGTTTCAGAAGGCCTCGAATAAAGATCTTCACCTTCTTGTATTATTACATTCCCATCACAAGCCATTAAATCAATTGACTCTGTTGACTTAAAAAAAAAATTTATTCAAGGGTTTTAATTTTAAAAGATTTTTACAAATTAGTAATCTCTTAATTGATCAAATGGTTTTTACGGTTTAGAATATAAGGGCAATACATGATTTTTTTTTTCGGAAATTCGGTAATAAATTAATTTTAATTGTTGTTAATTAGTACTTGGCGTAATTGAGACGATATTTTCCATTTTAACCATTTTTCGACTTATATTTTAGATTCTAACTTTACAAAGTGTAACAACTTGCTCCACCCAAAAATTTAGGTATGCAAAATGTTGCAGTTTCCATTTAGAACATTTTCCAATTGCGTGCGAATTTTGCAAAGATACAAGGTTTTTGCAGATCTATATTTTTGGGTGTATCAAAGTTGTTACACTTTGTAGCAATTTACAGAATAAGATTATCACTGCTTGTTCAAAAGTTAAAGCAAAACGAATGAATTGAAATGGCCAATAGAAATTTACTGTACAGACCCTTGAAATGAAAGAATTTTTTTTCTTAAAATAGTCATCGATTGTTCCAAATTGAATTTTCATGTCTATTCGAATATATTCATGACTTTTTATGAATGTTTTTTGCAGAAATTTACGAAAAAATGTTTATGAGTATTTATTTTAGGAACATACGAACAACCAGCTAAGCATTTTAACCAAAAATAAGCATATTTGAAATTTTAATTTTCGTTGAATATTCGATTCTCCTTAATTACCAATTTGCAATAGAAAGCAAGTGAGTAAAAAAATGAACAAATTTAATTTTTGCTAAATTTTAGTCTATTCTATAAGATCGAAAATATTGCTTTTTTAATCCAAAAGACTTTTTAAAAATTGAAGCTTGTCTAATTTATGGCATTTAAATAATAAAAAAACATTATATTCCCAAATAATTGTTTAAATTAAAACAAAAAAATTATGACTCTGATTTATTTCAGCTTTGTTTTAAAAGTCGAACTTCTCTGAGTAAATTATAAAAAAAATTACCCAATGCAATTTAGTTGTTCTACTTTTTCGTGGTTTAACAGAAATTGGCGCATTAGTTGTAATAACTTTATGGTTATGATTGGTCAGACTCTCTAGTGATTCGTAAGTTTTTTCATTTGCAAGTGGATCGTAATTATTAATACTTTTATTTGAGATATTTACAAAATTTTGCTTTTTTAGTCTTCCTAAAATCTTTGGTACTTCATTAAGATTATCAACAAAGATTTGATTTTGCGTCAAATTATCTAAACTTTTATTCGATCCAAAATATTGAAGCTTTTTATTTGCACCTCTAGATATTCTAGGAATTTGATAAGTTTCAACTTCAATATATTCATCAAAATTGTTCAAGCTTTTAGTGGAACTAGAAATAAGACTACTTTTACTTTCGAAAAATTTGATTTTATCTTCAAAATCAATTTTTTGTCTTTGTGTGTAGTGATCTAGGCTGTCTGTCGAATCTAATTTTGGATTTTTTGAAGCTCTTTTTATTCTAGGTGTAAGCACTTTAATATCTTCTTGATTTAAATTTGAGCTTTTTTTTCGATTTTCATAGGAAAAACTTTTAAATGTAGAATCATTTGTCGTTTGGTTCTCACTTGTTGTTTCGTTATTACTCGATCGACTACAAACTCTAGGCAAAGGAATCTGGCTAATTATTAAATATTTATTTTCATTAATTTTTTTCATATCCGAGTGATTGTTTATTTTTTTGAAACATTTCTCTAATTTCGATTCTAGAATATTTTTTGTCGCTTTAAAATCAAGACTTGGGGATTCAAATTTTGATTCCAAGCCCACAAGAAGACTAGCCTTTTCTGCTTTATCTTCGTTTTCGTTAATTTGGTTTATTTTTGGTTCTTTAATTTCATAGTCATTTTGTTTTTCGAAAAATTTTTCACTTTGATTAATAGAAAAATTTACATGAGCTGGCTCTCGACTTCGTTTTTTAATACAAGGTTTTAGTTCATGACTTTTCGATCTGTTAGTGTTATTTTCTTTATTAGCATCTGCTTCAGAAGTATCTTTTATTTTATCCAGACTTTTATTTGATCTTGATATAAATTCAAATTTATTGATTCTTGATATATGCTTCGGCTTTGGTATTAAACAGTTCTTACAGCTTTAAAAATAAACAAAATTAGCAATTTTTAGATAATTTTTAAATTCTTAGATGAGTTACTCGATATTTATAAGAAATTAAAGAATAAAACCTGAATTAAATCAATGGACAATTAACTAAAAGGTGATTTTTTTTGAAATTTCTTGGAGCACGTTAAATTTACTTAACTATTCTTAATTAAATTTCGATAAATCGTACTCTATTAAAAAACTTATCAAAGATACAGTGTTGGCAAAGGTTTTGTAACAGTCCGTCATATGACGCGATATTCAAAATGACGTCATATGACGTCACATAACGTGATTCATAAAATTAAGTGTTAAGGTCTAATAATTTGATTTGAAAACAAGCGTTATATGACGGACTGTTACAAAGCCTTTGCCAGCACTGTAGTAGAGGAATGTTTAAAAATATAGGGATGCGCTTTTCAAGAGAATTTCAAATCCAAACAGCTTCCTTAGGGCTTTCCATAGGGCCCAATTCTCTTAGAATAATTGGCAAGCGGATAGGGTATTTAAAAAAATCATTCATATAACACTGAATCGTTAGAAAACGAAAATCCGTTAGAATAAAAAAAGTGTCGCGTAAATCACAATAGAAATCATCTGCTTTTAAATATTAATATCTTAAATAAGTTGAAATTTTTATGCAGCAATTTCTAAGCAAAATTTATAGCTATCGACCAATTTTTTTAAACAAATGCTACGATCATTCAATAATTCTAATATTTTTCTCAGGTCACAAAAATCACCCAGGTGACAGAAAATTTACATTTATTTTCTGACTTGATTTACTTTTATGTTTACTGCTTTTTTTATGGTTTGTTAAAGAAATTAAAGCTAGTACATGATATGAAAAAATTTGGTCTTCGGGATTTTTTATTTTGTTCATATCTCATTTTGAAGCAGTTACTAAACATATGAAGATACGTATAGTGGTCTAGAAATTGTAAGAGTTATAACGCCTTTTTAAATATTTGACCAGATAGTTGTCCTAATCAAAGCAAACTAATGTTTTTAGCTTAACAAAAAAGAGAAAATGACAAAAAAAAACATTCAAAAACTTTTACCCTTCACTGATGTGAGGACCAGTTCTGACTGTGCCACATTTCGAACATAATTCACTTATTTGAAATGTATTTGTTGAAACAGGCTTAATAAAAACAGTCATTAATAATCTTGTTTGAACACTATAAAAATACTTACCTCTGTTAACTTAAGGTTTACGTAACGAACAGGCCCATATCGAACCTTTTTTCTATTGACTTTACTTTGAGAATTTCTTAACATTTTATAATACAGTCAAACATTCTTTTGAGTCGTGTAAAATTCAAGGTAAAATTAACAAAAAAAAACCTAAAGTAAAATAAAAAAAATCTAAATAGAAAAAGTGTAAAGGAATTTACATTTAATCTTTAGGGCTTAGGATAAATAAAAACGTAAGATATTTAATTAATTTGAAAGAAAGAAATTAATCTCTTTTTGAATTCTAGGGGTTTTAAGAATGAACTTTTCGAAAACGTTCAAATAAGAAAAAAAAATGAGTAAGAAAAAAGTAGAAACCTTACCTTAGTAATACGTAAAATTGGAGATATTCATGTCAACTAAACAAAATTATGAAATTTTTTATTTCTAAATTTCGAATGCAATTGCTTGTTAACTAATATTATAGAAAATAATTTCTTTGGTTGAAGTTGAATTATGAGTCATAATTTGTTTTTATTATGTTTGCCTAGATTACGGTTTAGTTGTTTTTATTTTTAAAAATACTCAAAATTGAGTTTTTATTTTCTTTTTATCTTTTAAGGCTTTTGATTTAGAAAAATTTCGATAAAATTATTTGAAAATTAAACAGTTTTGAATATTATGAAAAAAAAAGTTTCTAGACTCTATTTAAAAATAAATTAAAGCCTTTTAACTTTTATAAGAATTGAACTCTTTTTTTTTTTATAAAAAAAGCAGAGTTAAAAAAATTTGTAAATTTCTTGTGTTTTGACATCTGGTAATATCCACTAGCTAGTTTGTTTTATTTTAAACATTTTGAAATATTTTGAATTTATTTAAATTTTTTGATTATTTTCCAATCAAATAATTTGAATAAAAAGTTTAAATGGTACGACGAATCAACAAAATTAAAAAGGGTAGGTTTTTTAAGACGATACTATCTAAAAAGATTTTTTAGACCAGATCTATTGAATCAAAATTAGCTAGAAGTAGATTTGCACATGGTTAAATGTTCAGCTTAGTCAACAGTCCGGTATTAGCGGTTTAAATGTATAGAATGGGAATAAAAACGTATAGAACGAGAAATGTGCGTATAACACATAAAAACAGATCGTATTTTTTGTTTTTATTAAAAATAGAACGCGTTTTTTTCGCGTAACATTTCAACTTTTATTACGGTATTTCCTCAAATACAAGCTCACTCAAATAAAAGCGCGAGGCTTTTATTTAAGGCAAAAAAAACCTTTTATTTGAGTTTTTTTCTATTCAAAAGTGTCTCGATTAAAAGATTGTTTTATTTAAAATTTCAAATTCCCAAAACTTTATAATAAATAAAATTAGCAACAACATTGATTTTTTCTTTCTGTAAAAGATTCAAATAAAAGCCCTTTATTCTTTTATTTGAGTCATTTTTTCAAAAATTCAAATAAAAGGTCTTCAAACGATAGCGACTCGATCTTGTATTTGAGGAAATACGTTAATATTTTTTGTTCTGGATACTCTCACTTGACACTCTTAAGCTTTTTTTTTGTTGTGAATATGAGTATTCAACATAATATAAAATTTTAAATTCTAAGTTAATCAAGAGGCTAGTCCCCTTATCTCTTATTTTAAATACTCCTTAGTTAGCGAATTATCTAAAGAAACACTAACCAACATATTTTAGTTTTAGCATTCACTACCTCATCTACATTTGGGATATTAACAATTCTGACGAATTTGTGGGAAGTGAATTTTAATGAAGTACATTTTCGAATATCCCGGGCTTTATAACCTTTATATGATTTGT
Source organism: Brachionus calyciflorus (assembly GCA_002922825.1). NCBI lineage: Eukaryota > Metazoa > Rotifera > Eurotatoria > Ploima > Brachionidae > Brachionus > Brachionus calyciflorus. Next base: position 1,654,789 of record NTPY01000635.1, on the reverse strand, counting down.
AGTTAGGGTTTAAAAAGTATAAAAATAAATTATTCCTACAAGCAACTGACCTAGCGGTTATTTTTTTTGAGTTTAGAAAGGAATTTTCAACCAAAGAAATACTTAGATGCAGAATGTGAAACTGGCTCAATGTACTGGTTCTTTAACTGGTTTAATGTACTGGTTATTTTTGACAGAAAATATTCACAAAAGTTTTTATCTTACAAAAACCGTAATACTGCATTTCTGGCGAATTAGCGCCGTAACGTTTTTTAACTTTTCTAAATAAATTTGTTTAGTTCGGCGACCGTATGGTACCCGTACCAAAAAAAAATTTTTGTTAATTCGCGGGAAATTCATTTATTATTTTGGTTTAAGATAGAATTTAATTAAAATATTTGAAGAAAAAAAAATGTTTTTTGTTTTGAATTTTTATTTATTTGGCTTATTAAAAGCACATTTAATTGATTTTTATTAAGAAGAATAGCAGAGAAAAAAAATCTAACAAATAATGTACAAAATTTTGAAAAAATTAGTAATTAAATTCCTTGAACTATTATTAAATTTTAAAAGTTTTCATTCAACAAGAAAAAAAAAGTTTTTGTTTTTTAAAATTTTAAAGTTAAAAACTTTAAGCACGTTCACCTCTAATTCGTCTAGCCAATTGGATATCTTTAGGCATAATAGTGACACGTTTGGCATGGATAGCACACAAATTGGTATCTTCAAACAAACCAACCAAATAGGCTTCACTAGCTTCTTGTAAAGCAGCTACAGCTGATGATTGAAAACGTAAATCAGTCTTGAAATCTTGAGCTATTTCTCTTACCAATCTTTGAAATGGTAATTTACGGATCAATAACTCAGTACTTTTTTGGTATTTACGGATTTCTCTCAAAGCTACTGTACCTGGACGATATCTGTGTGGTTTTTTGACACCACCAGTGGCTGGTGCACTTTTACGTGCTGCTTTAGTGGCTAATTGTTTACGTGGAGCTTTACCACCAGTTGATTTACGAGCTGTTTGTTTAGTTCTGGCCATTTTGAATTATTTTAAATTTTTTTTTATTAACTTTTTCTAAAACACAAAAAATTTCTCTTTAAAATAATGATGAATTTAAATTTTTTAAACAGTGCTATTAGTTTGAATGTAACACAACTCGTGTTAAAACTTAAAATTATTAAAAACAGTGCGTGGTTTGAAAGAACCTCTATGTAATAAAAATTTATTTAAAAGCACACTAAGATTAAAACTTAGCTTATACTCTAAAATTGAATTTAAAATATAACCAATCATTTTTTTCTGCTTATTTGAGAGACAAGACTTTCTTAGCTTATACAAGCTAAAATGAAAGTCTCATGGCTTTAAAACTATTATTAAACTTTAAAATTGAGACTCTTTTAAATTTATATTTTAAAAATCCTTAATTGATATTGATTATATTTTCATACAACAAAATTACTCACAAAAATAAATTGATTTTACTTAAAAAGTAGCTTAAAAAACTTTAACTACTGGGCTTCTTTTATGACAAATAAAAAGCTTAAAAAAATGAAATCAAAAAATCGATTTTAGCTTCTATATCCTTTAAAAGAGGATATTTTTGTTTCTAAAAATTCTGCTTAATTTTTGAAAATAATTAACTCGTCTTAGTTACTCCTAAAAGTCAAGGAAGTAGTTAACTTTTAAAATTAGTAATATCAATGGAAAATAAAATCTTAAATTTTTGAAAAAAAAGAATATCTCGTGAGCCCTCAAACTTTTATCATATTAAATTTATTGGAGCTAAATTATAAAATTATCAAGCCTTTTCAAAATTTAAATTTAGGGGGGAGTAAGGTGCTTAAAATAAAAAAGAATTGATTTTTAATTATTGATTTATTAACAGTATAAAATTTTTGAAAATTTATAACAAGCTTTATTACAACATTTTTATTTTATTTCTAATTTGATCAAATTTTAACTATTTAAAAGTAAAAATAACAAATTTTTTTAAAAAGATTCAATTTTTATGATGAGAAAATTCTATTTTACATTTAGAGAGAAAAAAAAAACAACTATTTGGTTAAATGAAAATTAACCTCCGAAACCGTACAAGGTTCTTCCTTGTCTTTTCAAAGCATATACAACATCCATAGCGGTGACTGTTTTACGCTTGGCATGTTCAGTGTATGTGACAGCATCTCTGATGACATTTTCCAAAAATACTTTCAATACACCACGAGTTTCTTCGTAGACTAAGCCTGACAAACGTTTGACACCACCACGACGGGCCAATCTTCTAATGGCTGGTTTAGTAATACCTTGAATATTATCACGTAAAACTTTTCTGTGTCTCTTGGCACCTCCTTTTCCTAAACCTTTACCACCTTTACCACGTCCAGACATTTTCTAATTATGCTTTAATTAAATCTAAAATTTCAAAATTATTTTTTTAAAGCTTAATTTTAGTTTTTTTTTTTAATTTTAAAGTTTTTTTATTTTTTGAAAAATGAAATTTAAAGAAATCATTTTTTTTCTTTTTGCTAAAATAATTTTTATTTTTAGTTATGCTTTTTTTATTCAGAGTGAAGAAAAAGCAAGCAAAATTCTAACGCAGTCAAGTTTTTCTAATTTGCTTAGTGTTTTTTAGTTAAAGAAAAAGTCTCTAGTATTTTCTTGTTACTTAATCCAAATATGAATATGATTATTAGAAGGAGAAAAAAAAATAATTTATAAAATTTTATTAACTGTTTGAATAATATGTAAAAACTAGTTTTAAATTTAAATTTGGTCGTTGAGTCAAAAATTAAATTAAAGCCAAGTAAATTTTTCGAAAACCATTAGCTTTATTTTAGCATTTCAAAAAGGTGTAAATTTAACTTGGCTTTTAAAAAATCGGAAAAACTTTCATTTACGTTCAAAAACTTTTCAAGATTCTCAGGATTTGTTTTTTGAATGCAAAAAAACGTCTGTTTTATTTTTTATTTTACTAATTAGAAAAAAATTATTTTTATTAAAAAAAATAGAGTGAATGTGATAAGGGTAATTCAAAATTTTGTCGAATTTGTATTCAAAAAAACTTTGATGATCCAGCTTTTTTAGAAGAAATAAAAGTCAAAAATCGAAAATAACCTCGCATCTTTGACTCGCAATTAATAGGATAAAAAATTGATAAATTAAAATCCACTCAGATGATTTAAGACTTGAAACACTTACTTTGAAAAAAATAAATATGCATATGCATACACTGTAAATAAAAGAGGTCGGAAATTGGAATTTACAAAAATGCTTATAAGGTTATAAATTTTTTTAAAAATTCTACCATCTTGATGTAAGTAGATTCATCGAAAAGATATAGATCTGCTTGAAATGCCTGAAGGATGAGTATTTGGTCTTGATCAAAAAATTTAAAATCTTGAAAAATTTTTTTCAATAAAAAAAATTAAATTCAACTTTTTTGTTTCTTTTTGCATTAATATGTAGTTAGAGGTACTTTTTCCCGAAAATTTTAAAAATAAAAAATAGGTTTCCTAAAATTTGAGTCGGAAAGTACCCGTCACGCAATATGTAGATGATTTCTTTCGGAAATCTTTTCCAAAAATACACCACTTTGTCTTGTTAGAGTACGTCCACAGAATATCAGTTAACTTTATATCTTTAAATCTTTGAATATTTCAAGCTTTTACCGTAAATATTCGTTTTTTAACTTCGCACTAAAAACCCGAAAACTTTGATCTAGCGCCTCACAAAAAATGTTTTTGGGACTCGAAATTTATTTTAAACTGAGTAGACCGATGAATCCTTAGGGTTTATTTTAATCATCTCAAACCTGCATAATTTAATTATTTTTGATGCGCTAAAGTCAAGTTTTCGGACTTTTAGTGCGACGTTAAAAAATAATTTAAATATTTACGCTAATATCCCAAAACAAGCTTTATTTTTTAGTTATGTCACTTTTTAAAAAAATTTATTTTCGGCTAGTTTTTTTATTAAATAAAAATTTTCAAAAAAAAAAATCAACATATTTTTTTTTAAATTAAACAAAAATGCGTGATAATATAGAAGTGTTCTACTCTAATTCTTATTTCCATGTCAGAATTCAAGCTTCAGTTTGCTTATGCTATTTATTTATGCCCCAAATTAACAATAATTTAAACTTGCATTTTTTTTTAAATAGAAAATAATCAATAAAATTATTAAAAATTCTGACAACAAAAAAATTCCCAAATTTAACTTAATATTCTAAAAATGAATCGGCAAATTGGATTAGCAATAACCCTTGAATTTGTTGAATTGAATTTTTTCTAAAATCCATTGTAATCCCTGGCTTGCTTTATCGGCATTCTTTTTAAATTTTTTCAAGGCAAATTGCTCTATGCCTGAACCGAAAAGTAACGGTGAATATATATGAGCTTGCTTTGTACAAATAGTTTGGTTCGGATTATTCGGATCAACAGTAAATACTGACTTTTCAATTACCGTCTTAAAAAAATTTAAGAATTTAAATCCAAAAATTATAATTTACAAAAAAAATTAAAAGCTAACCATTAAGGAATTTGATGAAAAATTTCTTGTAAATGAAGTGAATGTCTTTTTATTTGCATCACAATAGGTCTCTTCAATGACATAAACATTTTTAAAAGTAACATACTTTTCGGCCCATTTTGGAATATGAAAATTTCTTTCTTTAACTAAAAGTCTTTTTGAAACCAAAACATTATTTTCTGTTAGAGTTCTACTAATAACATCTTCTGATATGACATGTTTACTAAACGGATTCGGATATTTAACCCAAAACCCTGAAACAACAATGTCCCAATTGAAAGGAAATGTAAATGTTCCAAAATATTCTTTAACCATTTTTTTGTTTTTTCAATTTTTTCTCAGTGGCTATTCTAAACTAAGTCTTAATTGTAGTTATTTATAGATATGTTTCATTTGTTGTTGAGCAATTTGATTGAAACCAAAAGATAGAAATCTAAAAAATTTCTTAACACGCCTTTTTTAAGCTGATTCGTATATATTTAGCAAATATTTTTTGTCTAATTATAGAGACTAAACAAAGAACCAAGTGTCAATGAATAAATAATGAACCTTATTTTCTTTTTTTTTTAAAACACTTGATAGACCTTAGTTGGAAAACAAAGGTAAAATTTCCTTTTAGTTAGTAGTGCTGTTTTGCTAAAAATAATTTACTATTTTTTTTTTTCAAAAAGCTTTTTAAGTACTATTTTGAATGCATTTTTTATACTTTGAGTAATCTATGTCTTGTTTTTATTTTAGAATTAACTTGAAAATTAATCAGTTTTTGTTTTAGTAAAAATACATGTGCATTCGAGAAAATGCTATCAATTTCTTATAAAATTTTTGCTGATAAGAAATAAAATTCTTTAGAACAATTACTTAAAAATCTTGCAAAATAATGTATAAATGTGTAGACCTTATGGGGGTAAATGTTGGCTAGTTAAAAAAAATATTAATGTTGAAATTTTTGACTTTCATCATTCAGATTTTTCAACACTAAAAATTAAAAATAAATACGGGATAGATATTACTTTTATTGGTCTTTGGCT
>NTPY01000635.1:1598057-1641701 GCA_002922825.1 Brachionus calyciflorus | reverse complement strand
TACGTGTTTGATGCCGCATTTATTTTCAACTTGTTGATTTAAAATGCAATGCCTTAAATAACAAAGCAATAAGATATTTAATTAATCAATAATAGTAGATGTGAGGTATAATAACGGTAAAGAAACGTTCAACTTTCTTTTATAACTTGTGTGATTTTATTCTAAAGCAATTTATTAGAAGTTAAGCATTATTTCAACTTGATTTTATTTAAATTTACTATAATAAGTTGTTAGAAATTTTATTTAATAATTTGATAAGTTAAAAAGTTGGCTTTTTAAATGGATATCCAGTTTGATAGCCCTTTATAATTAATTAAAATAATTAAGGATTTTTCGATTTAAACAGAAATATAAATTAATATTACCAAAAGATCAAGTCTTCTCATTTCTGCTTCAAATTCTAACTCGCCCAATTTCCAATGTATTCCATCAATAGGTTTTTGATTGACAACATTGCTTTTAACTACTTTTTGCACTTGGTCTAGAATATTTGCTGGTGGTATAATTAAGTTTCCGACTCCACCAGCTGCTGATAAAGCTAGCTGTTGAATTTCAGCAGCAGTCATAAAAGTCATCAAGTAAAACCAAGCTTCTTCAATAGTTTCACCACAAAAAACAACTCCATGATTTCTTAAAATCATAATTTTATTTTCAGGTCCTAAATCTTTAGTTATTTTTTCTCGCATTTCATCATCTATTAAAATACCTTCATAGTCATGATAGCTTATATTACCACAAATTAATGCTTCTTGAGAAATGGGTAAAAATCCACACTTTAAAGCCGATAAACTAGCTCCTAAACCAGTGTGTATGTGTATAACTGCATTTACATCGTTTCTGGCATTATGAATCGTAGAATGCAATGTAAAACCAGCACGGTTAACTCCGTATGTGGTTGTCCCTCTTTCAATTACATTACCTTTTGTTTGAATATATATTTAATTTTTTTTTTTAACTAATTAAGTCATGTCGATTTTTCCACACACAACTTAAATCAATTTTTTATGAACCTAAAATTATGTGACCGCGATCCTTGGTAAATTAAGAATTAATAAATATTCCATTTACTTAACAAAAATCCAAGATCTAAGCTTAATTCAAATTGAGGAGAGTCACATTTAAAATATCCACTTTTATTCTCCCAAGAATTTTTAGAGGGACCATTCTATCATTCGGGATGAGGTTGAAGAAAACATAAAAAAAGTGAAAAGTAAAATTTAACACATAAAATGATTTTTCGATGATAGGGTACTCATCAAAAGTTTTAAAATTTTTTTTTCCAAAAAAAAATTAATTTAAGTTAAATTAAATAACTTTTCACGTTAATTAATTTTTAAATCATGAGTATTTTTCCAAAATAATTTGATAATAAAGAGACTTATACGAAAATTAAAATTTTTAAAATTTTATAAAATTTTAATTTTTTCTAAGTTGAAGCAATTTTAAAAAGTTAAAAACTAAATTTTCTTTAAAAAGGACTTTTGTTTAGAATTTTATAAATTCAAAGAAAAATTAAAATTTTTTAATGGAATTTTAGGGCCAAAAACTGTTTATGTTTTATTAACATTTTTAAAATTGTAATTTTCAGGGAAAATACATTTATGTTTTATTCACATTATTTATGTTTTTATCACTTTTTTTATGTTTTTTTCAACCTCATCCTATCATTCGTATCATTTATAAAATGGTCTCAATTTTAAAAGTTACACGCATATGAGAAGGATATATTGTTTCAACACAATCATTTTTACTGTTAGAATAAAACAGAAACTTAAAAATACAAATAAAAAACTTTCTAACACAAAATTTTTGTGATAAAAATTTTATAAAATAAAATTTAATTTAATGTATAAAAGTTTTGTCGAGTAGGAGCTGCAAATGTGTTACACTCTTCTTTTTTTGGCCTTTGAATATCTATCATTTTTAAAACATAATATCTAGGTAAAATTTGAAAACAGGAACCTAATTTAAAAAAAATATTTTTTGATTGATTTTTACTTAAGTTAAATTATAAAGACGAGGTTCTTATGACCGTGAGCCTAATCAAAAACGTATAAATTGTATTAAAAATATAATGAGTTACGGTTACGGCGTTTGCTATTTCATTAGAGAAATTTTTTCTCTTATTAGATAATTTTAAAAAGTTTTAAATAAATACAAGGATTTGATGATTTAACCAAGTCATTAGACTTAGGTAATATCTAAAATCTTTTATATTAAGGATTGGTTTTTCGATAATTATTGTGATAAGTTTTTTGAAAATAACTTTAAAAAGTTTTGTTTTGCGCTGAATTTGTGTTGAAAAGGTTGACCCATATGAACTCTCTCTAAAATTTTTTGATTCCTAAAAATTCATATTTGCGAGGTTTGAGCATAAGCATTTGTCGATAGGCAATTTCGAAATCCAGTATTTGATTTTTAACGAAATTACGGTAAGTAAATTTATTTTTTGTAAAAAAAAATTATTGGAACATTAGACGTTCTCTTAGATCGTGAGCTATAGTCCAAAAATTTATTTATTTTGTTACAAAAAAGACATCTTTTAGCATATTTTATCGATACGATTTTTTAAAGAAAATTATTTTAAAAAAGCTTACAATCTGAGTCAATTTTAAGAAGTCTTGAAGCTGTAATTTCAGAGTAAAATAAACCAAATGGATTAATTAGAAAATAATCTGAATTATCGTTACACCTAAGCTATAAAAAAATTTTTTAATCTTGTTTTTTTTTTAATTTTAATAAATTAAATTTTTATACAGTAACATGGTTATAGATGCTCCAATTCCAATTTTTCAAATCAATTAGCTTATAAACAGAAGCAAGCTTACATCTTTCGACATGATTACCCAAATTTTTATCATCAGTTTTAAGGTCATTTATTTTAGATATGACATTATTTGAGCTTCCTAGAATATTCAATTTAACTTGCTTTCATATTCATGTCATATTCATAACCTGAAATATATTTACCTACAGAGAATTGCCGAGCCCATAGTATCGGTTGTTTAACTAAACTTAGAGATAACTGATGAAGATAACCAAATTTAAGCATTCTGTATGAATATTTCAAAATCCAAAATAAAATGTTAAGCATAGATGAGATAGAGGTGCTTGACGTTATAAATTAAAAAATTGCAAATCTAGATGTAAGAAAAGTTTTAATTTAAAAGACAAAAAGTTTACAAAATGTGAAAATTATCCACTTTTTCTAGATTTTCCTTAACCTTTTTTTCTACAACAAAATAAAGACAGCAACGGATTTCAAAAATTAAAAATTTTCTATTTGAAAAATTTTCGAATCTCAGCAACGAGAGAAAAAAAATAATTATAATTAAGACTTTTTTTTGCTGAAAATCTACTTTTATTAAAAGACCTATATAAATTTGAATTTGTTTGAGAAAAATTTGAATTCAAAAATTCCTCTTTTTTTTTTAATTGAAAAAATAAATTCCTAAAAATAAGAATCGTCCAGAAATATATAAGAAATTTTGTTTTATTTTTAGAAACTAAAAGTTATCTTTCAATACATTCCAAAAAATGACTACTGTAATTTTTGAACTTCTCTCTTAAAGTTTTTAGTAAATTCTTATTCTCTAAATTTTATTTATAGCCATCCGCATCAGAGATTAAAGAAGTTAGAGAAATAACTAGAATTGAGCGTATAGGAGCTCATTCGCACATTCGTGGTCTTGGTCTAGATGATTCATTAGAACCAAGACAAGTATCACAGGGTATGGTCGGGCAAAAGAAGGCTCGTCGTGCTGCTGGATTAATTCTTGAAATGATTAAAGAGGGGAAAATTGCTGGTAGAGCTGTTTTAATTGCAGGTCAACCTGGTACTGGTAAAACTGCCATTGCTATGGGTAATTTTAAAATTATAAATAGATAAAATTAAATTATAAAAATTTATTTGATGTGGTTTTAGGTATGGCTCAAGCGTTAGGTCAAGACACTCCTTTTACAAGCATTGCTGGTAGTGAAATTTTTTCATTAGAAATGAGCAAAACTGAAGCTTTGACTCAAGCTTTTAGAAGATCTATTGGTATAAGAATTAAAGAAGAGACAGAAATTATTGAGGGTGAAGTAGTTGAGATTCAAATTGATAGACCAGCTAGTGGAACTGTAAGTATTTAGTTCAAAATTGTTATTGTTTTTATTGTTAATTTAAAATAGTTCTATTGAAAAATGGACTTCTTTAATTCCTCTTTATAAATTTTTAGTTATAACTGACTGTAAAAAAAAAATTTATCAGTTCTAAATTATTATATATGATTTAGAATATAAATCGAATGAATCTTTATTAATTCGATCGGACCATAGAGTTTTTTGATGATTTAGTGACAATCTTTATGAGCTGAGTTTTAATTTTTTAGAAGCCTTTATCTTTTGGTACAATATAATAATTTCAAAGACTATTCTTTGAATATTTCTCATAGTAAAGGTGGCCTTAATTACTTTTATTTCATTTACTTTACTAAGTAAAGTAAACAATTAACTTAACCAAAATTCTTTTTAGGAAAATTTATTTTAGTAATAAGATTCCTTTTACAAGTAAATAGAAAATTTGCTTACAAATAACTACTTAAATTATTTTCTTTTTATTGTATTTCCCTCGACTCAACGGCGTACCAGTAAACGTATCCATACTCAAAAAAAAAAGATATATTTTTTTTTAATTTTTTTTGAGAACGGATACGGGTACGTCATTAATTTGGAAGAAATTCAGTATACAAGTAAAGGTATTCTATTATTCGCTTAATTTACTTTAAAAGAAAAATTAAATTATTTCTTTATTTAATTCACTTAAAATAAGCATAATTCTTGATTAATTGAAAATTTTGAAGATAGGACTCATTTTTGCTTTAGTTAAAAAAATAATTTTATTTAAAATTTCTAAGGGTGCTAAAGTCGGGAAATTAACATTAAAAACGACTGAAATGGAGACCGTATATGACCTTGGTCAAAAAATGATCGAATCTTTAACAAGCGAAAAAGTCCAAGCTGGGTAAAATTTTTTTGATTATATTTTAAGCTTCTTCATATTAATAATTTTTGCATTATTTTTAGTGATATAATTACAATTGATAAAGCTACAGGAAGAATAACAAGATTGGGAAGATCGTTTACAAGAGCTAGAGATTACGACGCTATGGGACCACAAGTTTGATATAATTTTTCCCGATTAGTGCATTAATATTTGTTCAAAATATTTTTTTTTTATTAGACAAAATTTGTTCAATGTCCAGAAGGTGAACTTCAAAAAAGAAAAGAAGTTGTTCATACAGTTACACTTCACGAAATTGATGTAATTAATTCAAGAACACAAGGATTTTTAGCTTTATTTAGTGGTGATACTGGTGAAATAAAATCAGAAGTAAGAGATCAAATAAATGCTAAAGTAGCTGAATGGAGAGAAGAGGGAAAAGCTGAAATAGTACCAGGTGTACTTTTTATCGACGAAGTTCACATGCTTGATATCGAATGCTTTTCATTTTTAAATAGAGCTTTAGAAAGTGATATGGCACCAGTATTTATCATGGCTACCAATAGAGGTATCACTCGAATTAGAGGAACCAATTACCAAAGTCCACATGGTATACCAATAGATTTACTAGATCGTTTATTAATTATATCGACTACTCCGTATGAAGAAAATGAAATTCGACAAATTTTAAAAATTCGTTGTGAAGAAGAAGACGTCGAGATGAGTGATGATGCATTAACTGTCTTGACTAAAATAGGCAGAGAAACATCGCTTAGATATTCAATTCAATTGATAACTACAGCTAATTTAGCTTGTAAAAAGAGAAAGGTATTTTTTTTTTCGTCAAGCCTCAGTATTTTGATTATTGAATATTTTTAAAATTACTGTAGGTGATTTTTAAACATTAAAGCAATTTGTATAATTTGTTTAAATTTAAAAAAAGGGAACTGAAGTAAGCATAGATGATATAAAAAGGGTTTATACATTGTTTTTGGATGAAGCACGATCATCCGAATTCCTTAAGGAATATGAACAAAATTTCCTATTTAGTGAAATAAGTAAGAATTATTTTTTTTAAATTAAAATTAAATGGTTTTTTATTAATTTTTAAATTTAAGCATCGTCAACTGGTACAGAAAAAATGACAGTCGATTCATAGATAAACTATAAACTGATTTGTTAAATTTTTTTCATATTTTTTTCTTTTTTTTTTTTATATAAAAAAAATAATCAAGCTAATGTTTCTATGTATTACTCAATTCTTTTTTTTCAGGTGTATCAATTTAAAAGACCAAGTACCTATTTAAAGGTTTTTTTTTATCAAATGATAAATTAAATTAATTTTCTCATTCAATTTTCGCAATTTTGAAAATAAACCAATATAAAAATTTTAAAATTTTAATTTTTTCTTAATTTAAATATTAAAAAAAATAATTAAAAGAAAGCCGCATATTCCCCATTAGGAATTTAATAAGTGAATATCTAATATAAGAACAATATAAAAATTAATTTTAAAATAATCAATTTTCCTGGTTGAACATTATAAATTTTTTAGCAGTTGCTTTTTTGTTTGCTTTTCTAATTAGATTGGTATCACCAGATTCACTTGAATATATAAAGTTTTTACAATTACATTTTAAAATATACAACTTTTCTGATAAAAAAGATTTATCTTTACTATCACTCTATAGTTATAGCATAGCAGAGTTCGGGGCTCGAATTTGACTCGAGTCACTTTTTCTTGACTTGAATATCACGATTTATAATAAAAAAATTAATCCAGACTCTAGTTTGAGTCAAAATTATTTTAGTGATTTTGAGTCCTATAGAAACAAGTTATGAAAAAAATGACGAGTCTCGAGTATTATACTTCTTTTTGGCTCCTCATAAATAAAATACACTTACCTCTTCGCACTAATTTCTTTACGAATTATACTTATATATATTTCTACCAGGAAAATATATATTTTTTACGGAGAAAAACTATATTTCATATTAAATATACGTTATAACAAATGACGTCTCTTGATATAAATATTAAGATCTTAATTTTCAACTTTTTCGCAAAACTGACCCCAAATTCGTGATCTTCGACTCCAAAAACCCCCTAAAATTACTAGAGTTAAAATCTAGTAAGTTTGAAAATATTTTTGCCAAAAATAATTTAAACTTCTCTTACAGAATCAAAAGGGTGTGAAAGGGTATATCATATAATTTGACAGGGTGTGTCAGCGTTAAATTAAAAAGATCAATAGTAAAAATAAAAAGATCCCAGATGCTTTAGACAACGAGGAATATTTTAAAAGAAAAAAAATTCCTAGAAGGTTTATTTCCCGATTTTCACTCGGTGTAGCTTTTGAAAACTTAATTTAAGAAGTTCTTTTTAAAGGATACCCACTTTTCTAATTAAAAATGAATTATTAACATCACAAATATTTTTTGTTTAGCTCATTTTACTTGATTTAGCTTGGTCGAGCATAACTTTATTTTTAATAATACGATTTAAATCTTTATGTCACAAATATTTTTGTTGTAAGTAAAAATAGGAACAAAGTGTATACTTCAACATGAACACTGTTTTAACTTGTAAAATAAGCTTCTCGAATCTTAAAGTGAGATAATCTTAATCTCAAAAGTATAACTTTATAGTTCGTTTTCACCAAACGTTCACCTAACTACGATACACATCCAGAATTCCTTTAAATTTGCCATTTTCAACCTAAATTATTTTTGAAGACTTTCTAACTACTGGTAATAATTTGTAACTCCAGATCGATATCCTAATTCATTAATTTTAATAAGTGTAAACAAAAGACTGAAATTAATTTTTTATAAGAAAGTAAAACTAATTTTAATATCCAAATAAGTATAAGAGTTTTTTCATACATACAGCACTTGCTTTGAAAAAAGACGTGAGCATGAGGGTACCATTACCCAGAGTGTTGCTAAAATTGTTTAATGAAATAAGGCGAAATGAAAAAGTTAGTGAATAGTGGTTTGAAATGAAATTAGTAAATTATAATTATATTTCATTTCAATCTTCTTAAAATTTTTTTATTAAATTTGATCCAGAATACTTAAATTGCTTGAATAAATTTCAAGCAAAAGGAAAATTAAAAAGGAACATTCAAATTTTGACTTTAATGAATAAGTTTGTTTCGTGTTTATAAATATTTTTAAATTGGACGAATCGAATAGTAAGATCTATAGCGAGTATTACCTAATGTCCAAAAAAGTAGCCAAATATATTTAAATGCTGTCAAAATAAGTCATTAATTCACTCATTTTGTACGTATGCGACTATCTTTTTTTTTTCCTTGAAATTTGTACAAAGCATTTTAATTCACCCGTTAGTAACTGTAACGGAAAAAGTAACATTATATTGTACACTCATGCTCACACCTTTTTTTCAAAGCAAGTGCTGTATAAGTTAAAGATGTTATTGTGGACCTATCTGAAGGATCCTTTACTTTTGAAATTTAAATAAGAATGATCTCATAATAATAAATTTTCAACACGATTTGTAGCTTCTTGCCTCTATGGTCTTGTTAGATATTTAAATAATTAGTAAATTTAAATTTTTTTTTCTAAAATATTTTCAAATAGTGCATGAATTTTTTATTACGTCAATATTAAATAAAATTTTTAAACAATCAGCTATTTACCTTTTGAATAATTTAATAGTTTTAAAAAAATCTACGACTCAAATCAGATTTCATATCGATAGCACCACCTATTTAGAGCCTTTGTTTGTTTTAAAATGAAAAATTCGTAATCTATTCAGAATTTTAGGTAGTGGGAAAATTTAAATAATAGAACGATTTATACTATCATAACCTGATAAACCAAATGGAAAAAATATATATTTTTTTGTTTTTTTTAAACATTTTTGATCTCTCGGAAGAATATTTCTAGTGAGCACTGATTTATTTTTTCTCTCTCACCTTCCAATACATCCCTGAATACATATAATCAAATATTTGACTTTTAGAAAATTAGATAATTTCTTGCAATTAAATCCTTAACAATTATCTCTCGAGAATATAAAATCTTCAATTTAATCCAGGGATCAAAATTACTGGAAACAAAAAAGATCATTTTTTTGTACAGTTAACTTACCTCAATTTCTCATTTAAATTTTTCTTTGCTTCGTTTCTCAAGCTTTTTAATGAATTTGTCAGGTTTTTAAAAAAAAATCTGTTACTTAAATGAAGTCATTCAGAAAAATCAAAACACTCATGGTCATGTATGAAATAAAGCACATCCCTAGCACTTTAGTATATTCATTTAAGTTTCAAATTTATATTATTTATTAAGCAATAATTATTCAATTTATGGAGAAAAAAATGACCGTGTTAAAACGTGATTTTCAAAGATCATTTTTTTCCAAGTCCATAAAACTCTATTCTACGTCTTTAGAGAATAGAAATTTCTTCTAGTGTTAAGTTATGAGATAATTCATAAGGCAGAAAAAATTCAGAACATTTTTAAGCAACCAAATATATTAAAATTCACACAAGTTTTTATTTCTTTTTGTTCTAAAAAAGTTAAATTTCAACAATTTGTATTTAAAATTGGAAATTTCAAGTCTATTTTTAATCAATTCTCTTTAAAAAAAAAAAAGAAGAATTTTAAGCTTAATATTAGTGTCACGTTTCATAATTGATTTATCTTATTTAAATTTTGTTAGTTCCAACAAAAATTGATTAATCAGATTTTTGACTTTTTGCTTATTTTCTCTCAAAAATTAAACAAAAAAGAAACGAAATACTCAAGAGATAAAACTTAAAAATTCTATGTGTAAAAAATAGATAGTTTTATTTCAGTGTAAACTTAGGTCCTTTTCTTTTTCTTTTTTTAATTCAATTAATAAAGATTTAAAATTTTAATTTTTTTTATTTGTTTTTATTTTGGCATAAATAAACCAATGAAATAAGATATTTCTAAAGAGTTATTTGTTTTCAAGTTTGTAATCAAATAACTGTATAAAAATTGATTTTTTAAGTCAGATAAGTCAATCAGATATTCAATGAGAATTTAATATCCCTTTTCTTTTTTTCTCTCTTTCTCTTTTTGTTGTTGGTTCTGATTCGGAATTTTTTTGTTTATTTAATTCTATACCGTAACGATAAAGGTAAGAGAAAAAGAGAATAAAGTTGGCTAATCAAATTTATAAACAAAAATCATGCTGATATCTAACGCTGCCCTTAAAAAATAAATAGTTTGGCATTCGAGTTGATTTATATTCTGATTATGATTTGATAATTTTTTTCTTTCTCTATACTAAGGCTATTTATTTTTCGATGTCGGACTCTTTATTTAATCAAAATAATCCAACTAAGTTTAATCAAAAGATAAATTTCTTTGATAATTATTGGATTATTAAAATGTAACAAAAATAATAACAACCAAAAAAAATAAATAGAAAGAGACCCTGCATGGTTTTTGAAAGGTAAATATTTTATCAAATTAAATTTTTTTATTGGATGTAAATTTGATTAAAAAAAATGATTGATTGGATAAGTAAGTTTAAAGCGATTTAAAAGACCTTCTAAACCGACACGAAAATAAAATTTCCTTATAAATAAAACCTTTTTTTTGTAATTTTATAAAAATTATCTTTTTATTGCTTCAAGTTAAACACGCGAATAAGTTTTATAAAAAGAGATAATTTTAGAAATTAAAAGTCGTCGGTAAAGTTGATTAAATTTTACACACGAAATACTTTTTTTTTTTTCTCTAATTCTATCTACTATAAAATTGGCAAGTTATTTTCTTTATTAATTAGGGACTGAGGTACTAAGTTTATTGAAATAAAAAAAAAGAGTCAAAAATTTCAAGTCTTTTGAGTAATACGGCATCGATTTCAAACAAAAGAGAATTTAATCAAGCTTAGGAAATATTGTACACACTATTAGGATCATTTGGGAAAATTAAAGCGAAACTTCAAAATTAAATCGAAGCTCCTAGGAGACTCAACTTTTTTTTCTAACCAACAAACGAATAAAAAATAACCTGCGCTCACAGGTTGCATGTAATTGTAAATTGCATAAAAAGAAAAACAACAAAAAATTTAAAAAAAGTAATCAACTCATATTTTTTAATTAAATTCAGAGTTGTCATCATAAGTTAAGATTTATTGGATTTTTCAATTTTCCAACAAACTAAAATTAATTTTTCTAATTAGCTAAAAATTTACCTATTTTTTTTTTGTAGTTATTGTGTGTGTAGTTTCTAAAAAATTAATATAGCCGAGCTTTTAAGTTTTTGTCAAATATTCCAAAAATTAAAAAAAAAAATTTTTTTTGAAACATAATCAGAACTCTCTTTCCTGTTTCAAATAATATCGACCAATGAAAATTTTTCAACTCTATTTTATCAAATGAAATTTTTTCATAAATCAAAATAGGCGGAATTTTATAAATATATTCGTCTAACCAATCAGAGAAAATTTAGATTTATTTTTTTCTTCTTTTTTTTTTCTTTTATATATTTTATTTTGTTATTCTGACGAGCAATAACAACAACAGGCAACGAGAAGCAAGAAAAAAAAAAATATATAAAATAAAAATTACTTCTAGTTCTATTATATTTAGTAGAAAAAGATTAGTAATGAGGAAACAAAAAAAATAAGCTAAAAATTCTGTTTTTGAATGGCACTGAGAGAGATAGGGAAAAAGTTTCCTAATTCTCCAAATACATGATCAATAAATTTGTTCTCCTATTTGTTTTAGATTAATTTAAAATAAAAAACTAATTTTATTTTGCATTGACTTGAGGATATCATTTAATTATCACTAGTGGAAATATCATCAGTAAATTAAGTCACACAACTAAATCTCTTAGAGCGTAAAATAAATAAAACAAAAATGGTAAATACAAAAATAAGAAAAAAAAATTGTCAAATAAAGTTTTTTTAATTATTTTTTATTTTATTAAATTAAGGAAATTCAACCAAGAGGCCCATCATTGTCCACTTTATCACTTTTAAAAGAAGAACCATTGAGAGGATGGATGCATCATCAACAACACCAACAATTTCAACATCAACATCAACAACACCTTCTTTTAAATCATCATCAAGCTCTTTTACATGACCAAGCCAATTTAGTTGGTTTACATAGGGCTCACTTTGAAAAACAGCCACCAAATAATTTAAGAAAAAGCAATTTTTTTCATTTTGTAATTGCTTTATACGACCGTAATGGCCAACCAGTAGAAATCGAACGAACTGCTTTTATAGGATTTGTCGAAAAAGAATTAGAAGTCGATGGACTTAAGACAATGAATGGTATTCATTATAGACTTAACTTATTATACCAAAATGGTATCAGACAAGAACAGGATATTTTTATAAGAATGATTGACTCTGTAACAAAATTGCCAATTATTTACGAGGGTCAAGATAAAAATCCCGAAATGTGTAGAGTTTTATTGACTCATGAAGTAATGTGTAGTAGGTGTTGCGATAAGAAAAGCTGTGGTAATCGAAATGAAACACCATCGGACCCCGTAATAATAGACAGGTTAGTATTTACATATATAAACAAGAAGAAAAAAATAGGAATATCCCAAGAAGAATTTTTAATGTTAAATAATTGACAATATCTTAACTTAAACAAAAAAAAAACAATTGACTTTAGGGATTTAAAGATAAAAAATTAGAAAAACTTTTTCTTATTTTTTGTTCATCTTTTGGGAATTTTGAAGAATAATCAATTCTTGAATAGAACTAATTTTACTTAAATATCTTAGTGAATTATATTCCTATTTTTAGTTTCGTTTGCATAGAACCCTCAGTAGGAGTACTTTTTTTTTTAAATAATTAATTTTCTTTTTTTTTTAATTCCAATAAAGATTTTTCTTGAAATTCTTTCTAAAATGCAATCAAAATTGTTTGAAAAATGCCGGCAATCCAAGAGATATGCGCAGATTTCAAGTGGTCATATCTCAAACAGTTAGTGTTGATGGTCATTTATTGGCCATATCGGATAATATGTTTGTTCATAATAATTCTAAACATGGTAGACGCACTCGACGCATGGATCCTAATGAAACAGGTTAGTTTTTTTTTTTTTTCAAAAGATTTTATTTCGATAAAATAAATCTTGATAAACTATTTTTAATTTTTTAAATTGTTTATTTATTTTTCGAGATAAGCTTAACAAATCAAAAACATTTAAAAAAAATTTAAATGTTATCGTTTTCTTATTTAAGGTTCAATTTCAAGTTCTTCGACACCATCAGCTCAATTATCTACACCAGTGATTAAAGCCGTTTGTCCAAGTGAGGGACCAGTGACTGGTGGAACAACTGTTGTCATTGTAGGTGAAAACTTTTTCGAAGGCTTACAAGTTGTTTTCGGTTCAGCGCTTCTATGGGGTGAAGTAATTACACCTCATGCTATCAAAGTCCAAGTTCCACAAAGACACTCGGGACCTTGTGATGTGACTTTATCATTCAAGGGAAAACAATTTTGCCGGGACATGCCAGGAAGATTTGTTTATACACGTAAGCAATTTAAAAATTCAAACAAAAAATTAAATTAAAAAAAATTAATTTTTTTTCTTAATTTGTAGCAATTTCAGACACTTCAATGGAATACGGTTTACAGAGACTTCAAAAATACATAACTCGCTATCCAGGTGATCCAGACCGTTTGTCCAAGGATATTTTGGTAAAAAGAGCAGCTGATTTATTAGAACAATGGTATTCAATGAGTGGTAATCCACACCATTTCGCCCTACCCACTCCACCAAGTGATCATGACGCTGAAAACAGTTATAATAATGGTTATGCTAACAATTTTGATGGTAAATTACTTTTTTAATAAATTTAATTAATTAAGCATGATAAATTAATGAAATATTATTTTTTTAATTTTAAGCTTATTCACGAGGTGGTCAGTCTTCAAACATGTCGTCCCCAAGAGGAGGCTATCATAATACAACAAGCAGCAGCAGTAGTAGTTCAAGTAGTTGTCAGTATAATAACAGTGCATATACAACCCCAACATCGGCTAATTCAGCAGCGGCAGTAGCTGTTTTTGGCAATACAGTTCCGTCGCCTGTCTTCCTAAATGGTATGAGTAATTTAATGAATTCCGCGTTTAGCAGTGTTGGACATTTTGGCCTAGGTGTACCAAAATAAACAAAAAGAACAAAATAAATTCACATTTCTAGGATAAATTTTTTATATTTTTTTATACAAAATTTTTATTTGTTAAAAAAATTAATTTTAAATGTTTTTTATTTTTTGGTTAATTATTATTTTTTTTATTGTATGTTAAAAACGGCTTTAACCAAGTTTAAGATAATAAAATTGTAAATTTGGGTTTTTTTTTTGTAATTTAGGGTGATATTTTAGAAAAAACAAAAACGGAAACATCAAGGACTAAAGTAAAATTTAAATTATTGCGTTTTTTTATTAATTTTATTTTTTTCTTGTTTAAAGTAGTTTGATAAAAAAAATTTTTTTTTTTTTTGATAATTTTTTTGTTTATATTTTGAAATTTTTTATCATATATATTATATTAAAAAAAAATAAACTTTTATAAATCAATAATTTTTTTGTTATCTTTGAGGCTCCTTTTTATTCCGTAGTAGCTAATAAATTATTAGTTTTTTTTTTTATTTTTTGCAAGAGTCAAGCGACTGATAGACAAAAGAAAAAAAAGCCGAAAATTTCAATCATTTATATCATGCAAACAAAAAAAGCTCTATTTAAGAAATTATTTAAATAGAAAAGCAAAAAAAAAAGACTAATTGATTTTTCTTTCAAATTATTAGTATTTTTATCTAAAGGATTTCAAATAAGACTTATTCTTATTTTGAATAAAGAAAAAAATTAACATAGTTGAGGCCCTCAGGAAGAACCTTTTATTGCGTCTTATATTATGTAAAGACACTTTATTTGTCAAATCTCTGGGGCGCAACACATTACCGCTATTTTAAATTTTCAATTATTTTAATCAATGGAATTTAATTTTTTTCGAAAAAGATTTCTATTTTAAATTGTTTTCAATCACGTCCCAATCGGTTTAAAATAATCCAAAATATGGTACCAATTCTTAAAGCTTAGAATGACACCAAATAAAATTCATTAAAAGACTCACATGGTCCATTGGGATTCAGGAGAAAAAAGATTAAATCATTTAGGCAAATTATTTGTTTAAAAAGCTAACAAGGCTTGAGTTTCATTCATCTATTTTTTGGATCATGATCAGTAAACAATGAGACCAAAAATAAAAAGGTACTTGACAAAAAATTCAATAGAGACCAATAAAGATTTGAAGTATACACACTGATTGGCTTATACTGTCTTGGAAATTAATTTATATTATTGGTAATAAACCTTATAAATTCATATATAAACAACGATCTTATAAATCTTCTATACACTGGACATAGATAAAATTGAAATTTTCAACTTTATTTGGAAAATTATTTTGTTTTCTAAATTTTGGGATTATAAATGTAATGTAAAGTAATTGAGAATTTCCATGTGCATGCGCATATGGGAATTCTTAGCTTGGTTTACTAAACTTTGATAAAAACTAAGATTTGCAAACTTTTAGTGAAGGTAACAGATCACTAAAGAATCTATGATGATACCCACATTTATTTGCTTCACTTTATAAAATATCTTTTATTTAAGTTTTTTTTCAAATATTTAACTTGTTTTTTCGGCAAAGTTTTTTTGTTTAATTTGCTTGAAACTAAATAAGAATGAGATAAATTAATGAAAATAATTTATAAAAAAAAATTTAAATGACTTTTTCCCAAGAAATTACTAATTAAATCAGATATTGAAAAAAAAATCAAATACTAAGTCTTTTCTATTGCTTAAATCTCTAAATAAGCCACTTTTATTAAGAAAAGACTTATTGACCAATTGCTTAAGCGTTTAATATCTCTAATTAAACATATGTTTATTTTTTCCAAAATTTAAATTTTTCAACAAATCAATACAAAACAGGTTGATCATTATCATTATTGTTTATTTTTTTTTTCTTCAATTCAAATTAAATTTTAAAGTGATTAAGTTCCATTGTTAAATTGTTTTTATTTTTTCAATTTTTTTTTATTGACAAATTAGAGATTAAAAATCTTTAAATAAAATCTCTATTGAATTTTTTTTGTTCAATTCAAGACTTATTCACAATAAAAAATTGTGTTTTATTTAAATCTGATAGTATAAGAAAAGCAATAATAAAGACAACAAAAAATCGATAAAATTATGTAAGTTTATTGATTTATCTTTAATTTAACCAAAGGGCTATTTATCATTTTTTTTATGGTTTGCTTTAAATTTTCCGTAACTAAAAAGACAAAATACTCGCGTGCTCAACTCAATTAATTGATTAAAGTATATTTTATTTCTTTTTTTAAAGTAAGTCTGTCAAGGAAAAATTTATTATTTTTTATAGTTCTAGCAAATGCTTCTAGTTACCATAATTTGAAATTTAAAATATCTAAAAATATTGCTTTTTTTCTTTTAACTCTCTGACAATTTTTGCGTTCATCATGCAATTGATTTTAAAATATTAAACAGCTGAATCTAGCTGATTTCAAGCTAAACAAAAAACTAAACATATTGGTCATCATATTCTGGACAATATTTTATTTTGTTGATAGATCATTTTATGCGGATAACATTTTTGCTTCTTGTGATTTAAGTAAATTAAATTGAGTGGACATTTGTTTTCTTCGATAAAAATAGAAAATTATTTCAAAAAATTAATTTTTTTTTGTTGTTGAACAGAAATAAAACACCCGGGTTCAGCGATACCTAATAAAAAAATTAAAGATTTTTAATTTCGATAAATGATTTTGAAATTAGAAATTTTTTGAAGCGTTAAAAAAAAGAAACATGAGTAAAACAAAAATTAGATTTTCGATGGTACACACTCTCGCTCTCTACCTTAACTAGTCTTATATCGAATTTTTTTTTTTCAATTAATTTTCATGTTGGTCTTGTTTACAAAAGATTAGCAGGAAATAGAACTACAACTACAACATAAAATCAATAAGTTAATCTAAACTTTTGAAAGTAATTTGAAAAAATAAAGTTAAATATACTTGGAACTCGATAAGTCGTCAATGCTTTAAATTAATTAAAGAAATACGAGACATTATTTTCTTCGTAGTTTGCCATATATAGAAATTTGATAAATTACTGCCAGTAGTTACTTGATGATTCTAAGATAAGTATCTTACTGTTAAATAACTAAAACCTCTTAAAATTTGAAATATCAAAATTCAAACTTTATATGACATTAAAGAATTTTTGTTTTTTTGTTATTTTGTTGTTGCTTCAATCGACTAAATAAAATACTAACTGGGTGACGTAGCAGAACCGTCAGAACAAAAAAATAATTTTTTCTCTCAAAACTTGCAATTATCTTTATTTTTTTGTTGAATTCTTTTTTGTTTAGAATTTAGTCAATCAAGCTCATACATCACCAGTCATTTAGAACGAGAATAAAAAGCAAAATTCAAATTTTATTGCTGTCATTCCATTAGTTTTATGAAGTTTCAAATTCTTTTATTTTTAGTCAAGTTAAGCCTATCCATTGTCTAGTTAATTAAGCTAATTAATTTGAAACTTCAAATAAGCCCTGAAAACCTAATTACAAATTCAATTCGTATGGAGTATGGGAGGTTTTTTATTTTTTTAGTTTTACATTAATAGCTGGGATCAAACAGAATTAGTCATGTGTGCTAGTTTTAAATAAAAAAAAAGTCTTGTCAATTATAAAGATAATGATAATTTTATTAGTCATAAATCGAATAGGAAAAATAAAAAAGAAGCAATTGTTCATGTTATATCCTAGGGGGAAACTCGGCATACGACAATGTTATCAGCACCTCTATTTATCCATTAATCATTAGAGAAACATCAAAAACGTATGTCCACTTTAATCATCAAAAGTTAATATAGTATCTATACATGAAATTAAAATAGCTTTGGGCTCTTTTTTATTTATTATCAAAATTTAATTTGCATGATTAAAACTTTTTCTTTTAAAAAACAAAAAAAAAGCCAACTGTAATTAACCACTTTTTAATTTTAAGGTAAAGCTTTCAAAAGTTGTCAATCAAAATATTTGAAAAAAATTTTTTTTTTATATTTTAAGGATAATTTTTTTTGATTTCTTAAATCAGTTATTTTATAATATTTATTTTTTAAATATTTTCCACAAATGTCAAAATTTTTTAAAGGAATTTTAGTTGATTGTTCTTCTCGATACTAGTAGTAGTAGTAGTTGAGTTAATTATTAAATTGTTTTTAAATCAAAACAAAAAAAAATCAAATAAAATCTCATCGGAATCGATTTGTAATAATTTACAAATAAAGAAAAAAAAATTTCGGGAATTTTATCGTATTTTCTAACTTTAACTTGAAGGACAATTAACCTAATTAGTTTTGACTTGGGAGATTAAGAAAAAATTTGAATTTTAAATTTTTTTTAGAAAACCGTTTTTTTGATTTGTTTTGTTACTTGTTTCAAGCGTTTATAATATACCTTTTTGGTTGATGTTGTTGTTAAATTAGAAAAAAATGCATAAAATTATTCAATTTTTTATGCTTGGGTAATTTGATCAATATTCAGAGTTATTAAATAAACTTAAAGGAAAAAAAGGATATTTCTGAAAATCGCTTCTACTCAGTAGATTTTATCAAATTTTTTTTCTTTTAATTTTTGATGATCCCTAAAATATAATCTCGATTTAGATTCTAATTTTTGAGATATTTAAAAATTAAAATAAAATTAACCTTATAGAACTGCAATAAAAAAGATCAAATTCACTTTTTTTGTTTCTTAAAATAAAATTAAGAGATAAAAACTTGAGTCTATCAGCTTGAAATTTTCATTGATGATGTACATTAAAAAAAAATTGATTAAGAAGAAAAAAGAGCTCATGATAAGAAAATATACTAAAGTTTTATGACTTTGAATAATAATAAAAAAAGAAGAACATTAAGGATTAAAAATTAAGAGTGTAGGAGAATAAGATAATATGGTACTTAACACACTTATGAAATCATCATGGGGAAAATTTTAATTTATTTTATTAGTTTTGTTTAATATTAAACCTAATGATTTTACAGACAGATTGATAAGTTGGAGAAAAAAAATATTAAATAAGAATTCTCAAATGCTCAATCTATTTAAGTCTTAACAAGCATTCATCAAATTAATTTTCAATGGCTTGATTTTTAAAGTACTTTATTTTTCTTTTTTAATTATTCGATTTTACTCTTGATAAGCACAAAGTTTTTATCCAATTGAAAAAGTTATACCAAAGTCTGAATTTATGGTCTAACGTATTGTTTATCTAGCTTAAGTCTCTTGAGAACTAATTTTGGCATAAATTTCTTGTCTAGGTTTCGTTTAAAAATAGATAAAACTATTTATCTTAATCTTGAGCTAAATGGACGAAATGCTACGGACGCTTGAGGATAACTTGAACATTCTTTATTAACAAACACACACTTTTGCCCTAACCTGAATCTGGATAGATTCTCTGTGAGCGTTATGCAGCCCTTATACATCAACACTTTCGGTTCCGACAAATCTGTAAAAAATTCATTTACTTAAGTTTGGAAATCGATATCTAATAAGAATCGATCAATTACTATATTAATTTGAACTCCTGATGATTAATTTTGAAATATTTGTTTTAAAAAAAATGAAATCTTTAATGCCTTTTCCTAAATTGACTTTGGAATGGACCGTTCCTCAATATATCAGATTGTATTAAACATTTCAGTCAATCAAAAAATCAATAATTCGAAAAACACAAGATACTACATTTTGGTAAATGTTTTGGCAATTATATGATAATTTTTTGAATTGAAACCACAAATTTGTTTCAGTAATACGGTAAATATTTGTTTATCAACGCAGTGTTCCGAAAACTCAGCTGAGATCGTCCACTTCATGTTATAAGAGTTTTTTAAAAATTGTCACCGCTTTCATTTTTAATTTCGTTAAATAAAATCTCTTGATTTTAATTTTAGAGTGACGCTAAAACTAGTATAAATTTTGTAAGAGGATTTTTGAAACCATTTCTTACGACCTGGATAACTGGCCAAATTTAAAACTTTTTAAACTTAATTTTTCTATTCCCATCAAACATATCTTAAATATTAAGTTTATTACGATTAAGAAATAATGTTGAATATCTAATTTGACTCAAAATCAGTAAGAAATTATTAAAAGTTTTTACAGAAAGTAAACTTTTTTTAAAAAATATAAAATTTTGACATCTGATTATATCTAGAGACATATCTGTACCAACTCAAAAAATATTTATTTAATTCAAAAAATTATTAACTGTATAGAATGAAGTCTTTGATTTTTATGAAATTTAATTTTATGCTTTTTTACCATAAGACTATGTTCATAAGATATTATAAAATTAATGCAGATAAGCTTTTAGGCTAGAACTTCCAGTATATTGTACCTATTAAATTTATCAAAAAACTATCTAATTTGTCATATTTTATGCTATTTTTTAAGATTTAAAAAATATTGATAACTAATAATAATCTAAGTAAACCATAATTAATATCAAGCCGACTTTAATCATTAATTTTTTAAAGAAATATTTGCATTTTTAAAATTAATGGGACCTTAGAGCCAATAAGATATTTTTTAAATTTTTTTTTCAGTTAAAAGTAAAAGTTATGTTCTTTTGGGAGCATAGTTTTTCACGTAATATTAAGCCAAATTTCCAAGGGATATTTAATTTAGAACAATAATATGTTATTTATTTTAGATTACGATTAGCTTAAAAAAAACATCAAAGTAAACAAGAAGAAAAACTAATAAATCAAATTGAAACTAAAATTTCTTAGACATAAAGCACAGCATGAAATCAACGCTTAAATAAATGGCTAATGCTGAATATAATAAATAATCTTTTTATTTTCGGTAAGGTTGGCTAAATAGGTAAATTAACTTTTAATAAACATTCAACTACCTGTTGTGCACTTGAAACATATTTGATGATTATTATCAAAAAAGTTGAAATTAAAAAAAAATGTGCCTTACAAAATTTAAAAGGAAGAAAAAAAAACAAATACGAAACGAACGCTATTTCTTTTAATTAGTTTTCTAATTTTTTCTAATTAGATACGCTCAAGTTATTTTATTCTTTTTGAAATTCAAATATTTGTTTTGATTTTAGTGATTAGTTGGCGATGCCTTATGCTTATAATTTTCTTGTATTTTAAAAAAACATATAAATTAAAATTAAATTAAGAACTTAGACTCATAAATCTATTGCTTTTGCAAATTCTTTTGTTTTTTTTTTGATCATGATAATTACCATTATGAAAATTTTACTTGTCTTTTTTTCTGGCGTTACTGAAAATTCATTATTAATGGAATTTAATGGTACGAAAACTTTTTCATAAATTTGTTTATTTTATTGATTTGATTTATCAAATCAAGGCTCTTAAATTTTTCTAATTGCTAGAAAAAATATCATTCTCTGACCTATTGATTTTAAAAGTTTTTAAACATTTTCCAACACTGAAAGATTTGGGATAAGATTTTTCTAAAAAAAACTAAAAGACTGTTTACATTTCAAGATTAAACAAGTTATTATTTTTGAATTTTGAAATTATTTTTATAGCGTTCAAAGGCCTGGTCGGTTTTTCGGTCCTCTTTAGTACTCTAAAATTATTTATTTTTGTAAAAACTTTAACTTGCATCTAAACCATCAGCATCATTGAAATCGATAATAAATTTTGCATATTTAAAATTAAGAATGAAAAATAATTGAATTACTCATCAAATTTTTGTCATAAATTACTAACACTTATGGAATGCCTTAAACGACCTCTGGATGTATGTTATTTAGCTCATCAATTGTTTTTATTTTGCATCTTTTACCAAAGGCTTTAATATTGATATATCAAAAAGATACTGTATTTGCTGAAATCCTACCATTTTTCGAAAACTAAGGCCATATATTCAATCATTTGAGCTCTATAACTCTGTTATGCATTTCTTCTCGGGCCTTACAGCACTTGCTTCGAAAATAAGGCGTGAGCGTTACCGTTACCAAAAGTATTATTTCAATTTGTGTAATTAATTAGTAATTTCCGCTTTCAAAATAAAATTCCTAAGATGTTGAATTCTAATGAAGAAAATAAGCTTTCTTTTTTGCTGAAAAAAAATTCAAAAAAATATATAAAAAATGTGGTGAAAATCAGCCCTAAAAAATTGAATTTTGATCACGGTAACGCTCACGCCTTTTTTTCGAAGCAAGTACTGTATCCTAACATGACTTGTATTTTAAGTCACTAATACGTGGTTTCTGTTTTTTGTTCTTAAAAACATAATTGGTTTTAATTATAGCGCCTATAAGAAACGATGAGATTTCATTCAAAAGGGCGGTTGTCCTTGTTTTTATTGCATCAATGATGTTTCTTTTTTAAGACATTTGGCGAGTGATTTCAATTTTTCAATACCGATGCCGGGTACTCTTTTTTATTATTATATCGCTTATGTTTTTATTTGATGATTCACTTTTATAGGTTTTTTAAATTTTTGTTCCTTACCTAGGTTAAAATTGCCTTAGATGAATGTTAAGCACTAAACGTTCATAATAATTCATCAAATATTAGCGATACGTATCGCTAATACGTTAGTAATTCATCGGAGTTTTCAATTTCTATGGTTTAAAGGAGTATCGGATTTTTTATTGCAGTACAGCGGTGTAGCTCTTTGAGTCCCTTATATATGATACCAGCTCCTGTAATCATCGCACCATATTTTTTTCTCGGGTATTTTTCTTCTATATTATGTTTTCTTTCTGACTCACTCATTTTAGGATTGGAGGGTTCTTCAGCGGTTCATCGATGTAATGCTGGACATTAGATGACTCCATATCTCCTACAGTCATATCTCACTAGAGTCACACGATAATTAAATCACATTTTGACATTATCACAAAAAATTTTAAGAACGGATTTTATTTCGTTCTTAAAATTTAGATTTTAATTCGTTCATTTGATAATAATTTAATTTTGTTTAAGTCACAAAATTATGTCACATTTTTGATTGTAGCACAGTAAGAAAAAATAAAAGCATATGCATTTGCATTAAATTTTCTCATATTTTTACTACAACAACTTCTTTTTTCAAAAAAAATTATTATCTACTGTTGAATTTAAAATTCTTTCGATTAGTAATAGACAGAGATTGGAACCTAAATTTTTATGGGTTTTGGGTTAGGAATAGGTATACCTACCCATTCCGGACCTAATACCCAAATACCCGATTTTTCCAGGTTACCTACCCAATACCCATACCGAAATACCCGATATTTTCAGGTTACCCAAACCTTTAATTGCCGTTTTCATCTAGTCATACAAATCAAAATTAAAAAAATTAAGTATAATTAAATAGGTTTTTTTATTTTTAGGCTTTAAATTCTTCCAAAATTAATTTTTAAAGGGGTCTTGTCACTTAGATGGACAATTGTCAATGGACAATCATACTTTTCGATTTGGCGGACAAAAATTATTTTTTTTGTCCACCTATTTTTCTAATTGCCCATCTATTTTTTTTAATTGTCCAAGTAAATATTAATTTGTCTATGAAAAATTAAAACAAAAAAAAAAGAGAAAATTTTTTTGTTAAATTTTTTTTTTTTAGTTTAAATTATTTTTTTTCAATTATTTAAACTAGAAGTTTCCCGTAACTTCGATGCCGGAAGGATAAATGCGAACAACTAAAGTAATTTTTTTAAATCAAAGTAATGAGAATTTTTGCCTTTTTTTTGTCAGTATTTTAAAAAATTTAATTGAAACATAAAGTTTCCAATTTTATCAATTTAATGGGGCAACTTGGCGTAAATAAAGTGTTAATATGATGCATCGAATTAAATATTTGATTTATCGTTATAAAACATTGGTTTTGGATTCAGGACCAAAAGATTAGCTTTTCTTTGATTAGAACTATATCTAATATTTATATTTTGGTAAAATAACTTTTAGGCTGCAACGGTTGTCTACAAAAGGTATTGAGGCTTTAAATGTTATTGGTCCAATTCTGCTTAAAAATCGTTTATCATCAGATCTAGGTAATAATTAAAATTCAGATAGTCATTATGAACCACAAGAGGACCATCCTGAAACACTGTCAAAGGTTTTTTGGAGTTTTTTTTCATGAAAAAACAATTAATCATTTAGAAGAGGAATTGATTGCTCAACAAATAAAGAAATTCACCTATTTAAAGCTTAATTACATCTTTAGCTCTATCAGTTTTAAATCTATATTTTCGACAAAAACCTAAATTTTTGCATAAACTTAAAGAAATATTTTCAAATTTATTTAAAATAGCTTTAATAGTATTGAATATCAATTCATCAAGCACTTTTATTGAAAGATTTTTTAGTATCTGCGGTTTCATTTCAAGAAAAAATTCTCAAAATATAGAAACTGGTGTTGGTGGCCGTCTTGATGGCCGCGGGGTAAAAAAATTCTTTTCTAGCAATTTTAGAGAATTTTATGTTAGAAAATCGCTTATTCTATCAAATTATTACAGTTGAAACCTATAAAAAATTTGTTTTACCCGGCGGCCATCAAGACGGCAACCACCCACTTTTCGCTGTCGAGTGACCATCAGCCAAGGACACCATCACTAATAGATACTGATTTTTTTATCCTTCGATGTTTTGTAAAAGAAACTTAGATATTTTAAAAGAAATAAATGATGAATACCCAGTAAATTTAAAAATACTGCAAACACACTGAAAAAGAGCCTGATACAGATATATTTCATTTTTTCAAAATTGGAACGGTACTCAAAATAAATTCTTTTTTTTTATTAATTAAGGAGAAAATGAGAAAATAAAAAAATTAACAAGTCCAATTTTTTTTATTTTCAAAAAAATTATTTTATGAACCAAATAGAGCGGTTTTATTTTTCTTGAAATAAGCGATTTGATTGGTCGCATAGTAGTTTCAGTAACTCTTACTCTGAAACAGCTATGTCTCAAAAAGTTTCAGTGTTTGCGCAGTAAATTTTACTGGAAATTAAAAATATTGCTAATAAAAAAAATCAAAGACCAGTTAAAATATACTTTAATAAGATTTATTCAATTTTTACATTTTTAAATAAAAAAATTGGAAAAATCAAATTTCTTCAATGTTCCTTAATAAAATATGGTATTATGGTTTCGTTTTTGTTTAGGTAACCTGAAAATATCGGGTATTTCGGTATGGGTATTGGGTAGGTAACCTGAAAATATCGGGTATTTGGGTATTAGGTCCGGTATGGGTAGGTATACCTATTCCTAACCCAATACCTGGAAAAATTCCGGGTTCCAATCTCTGGTAATAGATAAAATAAATATAATTAAATTATACTATTTTAATTTTAAAAAAATTTGATTCTTCGTTTTGCCTCTTGATATTGAATATTAGAAATTTATTGTAAAGCATTTCAATTCTTGTTAAAAGTGTCTTGTTAACACTAAATCATTTATTTGATAAAAAAAATACTTCAACTTCATTCTAGATTAAAGTTTAAAAAACTAGAAATTTTTATGTAGACCGTATCAAAATATGTGATTCTCTTTCCTCGCAACTCCATAAAAGCTATCGACCTTGGTTGAAAAAGTCTCAAACACCTGAGTTTTTGCTATTTGTATTTTTAATGTATGAATAAGATTTTTCAATGACGCATTAGATTAAATAAACGATTCTTTATTACATATTCATTAACTTTAGTAATAGAATTTTTTCAAGTGGAAAATACAAATGTATAAAAATGTGAGTAAAAATCAAATTGAAATGTAAAAAAAATGAAAACAATAGTGCTTATAATATTGGTTCAATTAGGAATCGGAACATGTTTATTTATTCGCGATATTCCAGATGTAGTTTTTTTAAAAGATTTAGAAGTTCTTAGTCAAATCTCTAATTCATATGCAGATAATTTTAAAATTAGTCTCAATGAATTTAACAAAAATTTAAAAGCTGAATTTGTCAAAGTAAGCAATTATGGACTACCAATCGTATCTTATTTTTCAAATGGACATTTAGAAGATATCAATTTGAAAAAAAATCATCAAACTTATAGAGATCAAAATGGTAGAGGTTTTGCCACTCTTTTTTCAAAAGATGGCCAAGTTAGAATGGTTAGGTTATTAAATATTTATTTAATTGTTCGTATTTTTTTATCCTTTCATTAATTTAGTGCGCAAGATTTTATGACGATGATACTGAATCAAATTATTACGACATTATTCCTGGTAATAATCGAAATAAACAAGGGCATTTTTTACACAAGCGCATTTTAGATACAAAAACAAACACGAAGAATGGTTTACCCTCTCCGAGCAGCGCTAAAGAGTAATTTAGTTGATCAAAACTTGGTCTACTTCATAGTAATATCAAATTCAATGATTTTCAAGAAAAAATAATATTTTATTCAAACTTTAGGTCGCCTTAAAAAAAAGCCCAATAATTTCGCGCTCTGTAAATTAAATGTAAAAAGCTGACTTTAACATCTTAAAAAGAAGAAGAAGAATAAGGTAGCTTTTATTTTAGGAAAAAGACTTATTTTAATCAAGTTTTTTAAAATTTTTAAAAGAAAAAAACTATTGTCAGAACTCAATAAAAATAGTGACCAAAATTTTAAAGAAATCAAAATATTTTTTGGATTAATACCGTGTTTGAAATGCATTTGAAATATCACGTCATATGACATATGCATGTTCAATACAAAAAATTTTTACTTCTCGAGTTATATTATGGTTTCTTAAAAGATAATTTCTTGTATGTAAATCTAATAGCACAATGAATTAGACCGATGACCTTAAGGTTTTTAATCTTATAAAAAATTAGGCTCAAGGTTAAAGCTGAAACTGTAAGCTTTTTTGGCGATGAACTCCATCCACCAAAAAAAAATTTCAGACAACTTTCAAAAGAGTAATTATTAAATCTTTTGACTTATTTCATACAATATAATTAATTTAAAATAAAAGAAATATTATAAAACCAAACGTTGCGAGGGCTGTAAACGGTATACCGCTTAATATTGATGTTGAAATATTAGCAGTCGCCGATCCAACTATTTATAATGATCATAAAATGCTGGTAAATACTGAAGATGAAATGACTATTTTCGAACAAATTGGAATATACTATGCTCACGTGTTTAATGGAGTAAACTATTTTTTACATTTGAAAAAAAAAAAAAAAAAATCCATCAAATTTATTCTATTAAAATTAAAGGTAAATGATAAGTATCGAATTTCTTTTGAAGGTGATCCTGATTTGAGGCTCAATATAAAACTTATGAGAGTTATAGTTTTTACAGTAAATTTATTTTGGCAAAAAAATTTTAAAAAAATTTAAAAATATTTTGAATTTTTCTCGAATCAGAGCGATGCAACTTGGACAGATATTAATTTAGTAGGTGAACCTGGACTACCGAAATATCAAGATAGGGAAGTTATTATAAACGAAAAATCCCTTAACCAATTGGCCAAGACTTTAAATGATTTAAACATTTCTCAAAATTACGATCATATTGCTGCTTTTTTTAAGTAATTTAAAAAAATCTTAATAATTAAAAAATTATTTTTATCTTATTTACATTTTAATTAGTAAAGATTTGTGGAATGGAAACTCTAATTATTCATATTTGTTAAGAAGTTCAGTAGGAGGAACCTCTTGGGTAGGAGGCATATGTAGAAATTTTTATAAATATTCACTAATAGAAGATAACGCGTCATTTAGGAATATATATGTAAACATTATTAAAAAAAAATTATTGAAATAAAAAAAAAATGCATCCTTTTTTCTATACTTTAAAGACAATAGCTCATGAATTAGGACACAATTTAGGTGCAAATCATGATGGCTCGGGAAACTTTTGTAGTGGAAGCTATGGTTATTTAATGGCTACGGCTACCGATTTTAAAAATATGGCTAATGCTCAGAAGTTCTCTAAATGTTCTATAACCAGTATCAAGTCTGTTCTTTTGGTCAAAAATACGTATAAATTATTAATATAAAATTAAAAAAAAAATATGTAGTGAAATTAAAATATTAAGGTATTTATCAAGGAATTTTTCATGTTTAGCGAATAGTGCTATTCTTCCAAATTTATTAAAACCGCAGATTACTCAAAGACTGGTAGTATTTGGGATGCAAATGCACAATGCAAAATAATGTTTGGAACAAATGCTTCACCATGTTTTGTAAATAGCTATAAACTATCTTGTAAGAAGCTTAATAAATTTTTAATTTTTTTTAAGCACGTTGAGAGTGGTTTCTGTCAATATCTTTATTGTAAAATGAATTCCACTTCTACCAACTGTCAATCAAGAGGACCTGCTGCCGATGGGACTAAATGTGGAATTGGACAAGTATTTTTCAATTTATCTTTATTTAATTTTTTTGAAAAAATATTTAAAAATAAAAATTTTAACAAAAGGTATGTAAGAGAGGCTTTTGTACAATATAAAGCTACGGCATCTAATATTTCATTACAATTATTTTGAAACTATCATTAAAACATTTTTTATCTCATTTTCTTTAGTTGTTTTTTAGATAAAAAAAATGTTAGTTTATTTTTAAAAATAAATATTTTAAATCCTTAAAAATAATTCTGAAGACATGTGTCATATTAGACCTGAAAAAAATCGTTAAAGATCTATAGATCCCGTGCTGAACAAGGACCCCCCCCCTCTTTTTGGTATTTTTGTACCGTATAAAAACCATTCTCATATATTTTAGTTCCCGTTTGAGGTCTGGTTAGTTTTTTGAAATTATTTTTTCGAATTAGATTCTTAAATAATAATAGAAAACATGGTGAGGTATCAGAGCTCAAAAATAGTTTTGTTTTGGTCGATTCAATTATTGGGAAATTAATGAGATACACTTATGCTTTTCTCTTCGCAAAAGACTTTAAACTTTGCATGTATTTGCAAATCTAATTTTTTGACATTTAATCGCCTTAAACCTGAAAAAAGTTGAGAAATTACTCCAATAATTAAATGTTAAATGTAAAATTTAGCTTTTGTATCATTTTTTTTGCTAAATCTTAAGAAAATAATTGAATTGAAACTTCACAATCAAGCAGTTCGAAAAAAAATGCTTGTAAAAATTTTTTAGCTCAAATTATCAAACTTCGATTAAAATTTTCTAATTTTACATGTTTTTTTTCACTTTTTCATTTTTTCCAATGAGATATGACAATCTAAAAATTGGCTAAAAAAAGATTGGCATTTTTTTGACCAAAATATTCTGAAAATCCAAATTCTGACACCGTAACATTTTTCACCATAAAATGTTAAGGAATCTTACGGTTTTTTATTTTGAGGTTATACATTCAAAAATGAACTGTTGAACTGCTGAATCGCTCGAAACTTCCTGTTGCCGAATTGTACTGTAGATAATAATTTTAGAGAATGCTTCTTGAATAAAAAAATACTTTACTTGTGACAATAATGTACAAAGGAGCTTAAGTGATTGATTTTCTTTTCAAAAATTTAACTTAGATTTTATTTTGTGAAAGAATTTTATTGAAATTAATATTTAAAATGATAGACATTCACAGATGGTGAATTAAACAAAAAAAATGTTCTTAATTATTAAATGAAAATTTTGTCAAAAATTAAAAAAAAAACACACATTTATAAAACAATTGTAAATACTTCGTTCAAAAACTCATAAATTGTACAAGTAAGGATCCTGTTAATTTGACTTTTCCAAACAGCTCTCCTCTTGATCCAAATAAGTATCTTCGAGTTTATCTACAGAACTATCAATCTCTTCTTTTTTTGATTCAACTACTCCATTTTCTGAATCATTCATCGAACTATTTTTATCTGATTTCGACTCTAAGTTATTCAATATTATATTACACCGTTGTTTGATTCTTTCTTCATCAGTCCTCTTAAAACCTTGTTTATATTTTAGTTCGGCTCTGCTATAGGTTAAATTGTACATTTTTCTTAATCCAAATATAACAGCCTAAATAAAATTTATTTTTATAAATCTAAAGTAAACCAACAAAAACATTTTTAATATTTACTTCAGGATATAAAACGTCATATTCATAACTATTTAGATTTTCTTGTTTATTTTCATATTTTTCTTTGCTCAAATCGTTAATGAATTTGGCTAACTTTTGCTGATCATCCTCAACCAAAGGACCTGGCGAACTAAATTTCATTTTTCTTCTAGTTTTTAAGTCTCCTTCTATATAACTTGCATGTCTTGTACATTTAGTTTTCTCTGTAAAAATTGATATCAAATGTTCCTTGAATAAATTAAATTGAAAACGATTGTTTTACTATTCGAACGATTTAAGTTTTAAGACAAGAAAATACAATGACAAAAAAATTAATTTTTATACGCTGGTACATAATAACTATAATTTAATTTAAAAATCAAAATTTTGGAAAAACGATTTGATTTGCGAATCAAAACTGCCCTTGAAATTAAGGAGTATTAAATTAACCTGTATGATTTTTTTTCTTATCTCTTCCTTTCCTTTTCTTCAGTAAAGCAAAATGCAAATTTAGTTTTAATTCGAACAATTTTTTTCTTTAAATTTCTCAAATATTTGACCATAAGCTTTGACATTTTTTGGTAAATACATATGGAGCAAAAATATTGCCATTGTCTCAGTATGCTTGTAAAGAAGTTTTTTTAGAGTAAAATACATGATCGATTAGTCAGATTTTTGACCAGCCTCATATAAAATAATTTTAAGCTTGTAAATGAAAAGCTACAACATTTAACCTATCAAAAACATTTAAACTATCAAAAAATCAATACAGGCATTTTAAAGAGGGAGAAAATTTTTTTCCTAGGACATAAAACTGAAAAATTAAAGAAATTTTTCATCTTAATTGCCAGTTGACTAATTAAAAATTAAAAACTAACCTCGCACTCGGTTGTAAGCAAAGTTTCTAAAAGTTTAGCAGAATTTTCAACTCTTTCCTTGTTTATTTTAGCTTGTTCACTACTCATTTCTTTTTCAGCCATTTCTTTTACTTCATCAAGAGTGAACAATTTGCCATTAACCAAATATTTTTTCTTAGTCGGATCCGCTTTATTTACTGATTTAAACAATTGACTTAAGCCAATATTCTCTGATTGAGTATCTAAAGTTTCATTCAAATCTTTTTTCTTTTCTTGTTCGTCTAAGTAAGACATGTAATCTTTAAGCGCGTTTGTGTAACATAAGAAAAAATCATATTTAAATTTAGTCAATATAGCTGAAGCTTTCTGAAAAAAGAAAAAATTTTAAAAATAAAATTTTGATAGAGATAGAGAAAAAAAAATTTACTTTAATTTCAAAATGTTCATTTGATCTTAGAAAAATGTCCACTTTTGTCAAAGGCATTTTAAAAATATTTCCTTTTTTATTATTTGTTTCATAATATCTTATAAAGACCTTCATTGTATTTGACGAATCCTTAGCATATTTTTCAATAAAACAAGGCCACATAATACTGACTCCTTTAGAGCGCCAACTAGCCCATCCGATTTGACTTCTTTTTAGCTCAGTTGCTTTATCATAACTCTTTGGAAAAATACTCATGGCACGTTCAAGTAACTTAGTCTCATCAATATTTTCAAAATTGAACAATTTATAGTCTTCTTGGGACATTTTGTTTATTTTTTCTATCATTACATCAGTCTCAGACTTGGACTCATCTACAACTTCTTCTGAATCTCCTACAGATTTTTCTAGCTTATAATCTAATTTACGTTTTTTTTTAGCGTTTTCATCACTTTTTTCGGTCTTTCGATTAATTGTTTTTTTAACAGTTAATTCTTTTTTATCAAGAGCTATTTTAGTCGAATTTTCAGTTTTACTCAAGTGAGCTTTCCAAATGTGAGATTTTAGTGTTTTTACATCCTCAAGACGTACAAAGCATTTACAACACTTGAACTTTTTCAGCAAACTTTCATCAGAATTGTCAGTTTTTACATTTTCTTCAGTTAATTTTTCATCGGTGGCCATTTTTAAAAAAACGAAAAAAATTTTTTTTTTTAAATTTCAAAAATAATTAAATATTCAGAGCTTTTCCATAAAGGTATTTTAAATTTTTAATTCAAGCAGACCCGTGTACCGATTCAAAGTTTATTTTAATAAGCATTTAATTTTTTTTTAAACTTGCAATTCAAAATTTACTTTTTTTGTATCCTTCCAAAAAAAGAACCTGTTAGAAATTTATCAAAAGGTTTATCTTTCTTTTTTTTTTTAAATTAATTGGCAGCTAATTTTTGTTTAAGGAACAATTTCTTTAAATTTTTTTTCAGATAAAATGGCAACTAAATTAAAAAAAAATTATTTTTTTGTTACGCAAAAAAAATGAATTTTCGAAGAATTTTATGTTTTCTTTTCACATAATAATCACATAATTTCTTATTGCTTTGTTTTGCAGCAGCAAAATTATAATTAATCAATGAAATAAATTCTAAAATTCAAAGATACATTTTTTTCTTTTATTTTTTAGGAGCTTTGGGTTAATCTAATGTATCAATTTAATTTGGCAAATTAGTTTTTTTGTTGGCTTTTTTGGTTTGGCTGAAATGATTTCAAGCAAAAAATCTCAGCATATAATATTTTTTATAGCATTTATAAACTGTTGCATAATATTTTTGATAACTATTATTTCGTTGACTACTGATTATTGGGTTGTAATAAGACCAATCAGACACATTAACCCAGAAAAACTTGACATAACAAAACAAATATTTGAATCATTAAATTCAACTATTGACGGTAACTCGACCGTTAACGGTTCAAATCAAGATGATGAAATTGATTATTCGTTTATCGATGATGATATGGAAGACGAAATTGAAAATCAAATAATTGATTTAAGTCAAAAATTAGACTGCAAACGTTTTCAAGGGATAATTAGATTTGGCTTATTTAAGGGTGTATGGTTGTTAAATTATGCTTTTGGTTGTAAATACCGCTTAAACAAAATATATAGTAAGAATTTTTTTTTCTTAATGTTCAAAAAATTCAAATCTACACCATGCAATTAATTTTTATAATACCATAATTTTTCGCAAAATGTATTTATATTTAATAATGTGACGGATTTCTTAGATAAATCGGCCTTTTAATGAACCCATGCAAGTAAAGTGGCCTAAATCATGAACCCAAGTTGACAAAAAATCTAAAAAATTCTATTAATTATAATATTACAAAATCCAAATTTTTTTTCTCATAGAACT
The DNA here is from genome assembly GCA_002922825.1 of Brachionus calyciflorus. Taxonomy (NCBI): domain Eukaryota; kingdom Metazoa; phylum Rotifera; class Eurotatoria; order Ploima; family Brachionidae; genus Brachionus; species Brachionus calyciflorus. Next base: position 1,608,468 of record NTPY01000635.1, on the reverse strand, counting down.
TTTAATTCTTGATCATATTTGGTTTAGGTTTTACGATTCTTATGATATCAAAAAAAAACTAAGGAAAAGTATTTTCTAAAAAGAAAATCCTTCGAAAAAAGTAAAAACTCAAACTTTGAAAATTTTTTATCCATGTTTATGTAATAATGCTTTTTAAATCATTACCAGGAAATTTAGAGACTTAATTGAACTACTAAATAAAAAAGTTTGACCTTAAATCTCTTATTATTTAGAGGAGTTTTCAAAACACCAAAAGTCCAACTAGAATTTATTATTTGAGGCACCTTAACGTTTTGTTATTTTGTAAAATAATTAATTATAATTGAGTAATTAATCAATATTAGTATTTTTACGCTACTTGTTTGATCTTACCAATTTATATTTTTAATTACATTTTTATGGTAAGGTGCCTCAAATAAATAAATTAAAAAAGTAGCACGATCTAAATGGAACAAGTTAATTCTTTAGAGATACAAAAAATAGCAAACTTTGTAGAGGAAATTTCGCTCTATCAAACGCAAAAAAAATTTGAAAGAAAAAAATTTCTCTGATAGATAAAATCAACTATTTCAATTTCGATTATAAAAAAACCGAATTTTTCTTAAGAACAGGTAATCGAAAGTAAGTTTTTTTTTAATTTTTTTTCAAGTCAGGGTCTTTTTTAAAAAAATCAAAACAATTTTTAAGTATATACAAATTTTAAAAACTAGGGTTTATGACTTGAGGCACCTTTAAAGCCATTAGGCGTCAAATAGTCCCTAATAGTCTCCAATTACTTCTTCTTCTAACCTCAAATTACATGTCAACGTTGGAACTCAGTTGAGATTTAGTGACCGTCGTTGACAATACCTCCAAAAGTTAGAATTTTAATAACCTATTTAACAGATTTTAGGTTGTAAAATATTTTTGTTTTATTTAAAAACAAAAATAAAAAAACTCGATAATTTAACGTCTTTATATTTTAGTAATTGATGCTCTTAGCAAGGACAAAATTTTTGATCAAACTTTGTGGATTTGTACAATATTATGTTGTTCGTTATCCTTATTTACAATATTTCTAAGCGCAATTTTTTCTCTTTTGAACGCATTTTTATCACCAACTAATCCAATTCATGGACCTTTAAGCATTTATTTATGGAATTCATTAAGCGGTAAGTTTAACTTAAAGCTTAAATTTACCAATTTTTTTTTCAATAAAAAATTGGTAAATTTAATAATTTCTTAATTTTCATAATTTCTTAATTTTTATAAAGCATTATTTCATCTCCTTGGAATTTTAATTTTCACAGGAGAATTTTATTTTTACATAAATAGAAATATTTTAACGAAAGAATTACTCGAAAGTGGATGGACCTCTACTGGTCGCGGTCAATTAGCCTGGTCATTTTATATACAATTCATATCAATATTTTTGATTAGTGTAAATATTGTAATTATATATTTATATTCAAAATTCAAAAAGGACTCATTTTTGAATTTAAAAAATAATTTCGAAAAAAATGAAAATTTAATAAATGTTGCGGAAAATGTCGAAAATGAACAATTAAGCAATTCAATTTCAGACGAGAAGAAATCATCAAGAAAACTTAAGAGAATTATCGATTTTATTTACTAGAAATTTACACTTTATTCTTGAATTTTTTTTCTTAAATAAAATTTAAAAAAAACTTTTTTTTTTCATTTAATACTACTAAAGAAAAAAGACTCTCTATTGCTATTATCAATAGTTGGAATTTCAATTTGAATTAAAATATGTTCAAAATTGAATTTTTCAAATAAAAATTTTTTCAAACCTTCGCTAAAATGTCTCAGACTATTCACTTCTATTTTCCCTTGTGTAATCAACTTAGGATCTATTATAACTGATAAATTCAAAGCATGCGAGTCAGTTGTTAAATACCAACATTTTAAATCGTAAATACTTTTAACTCCCTGATAATTAGTAATTGTTTTAATCAATTCATCATAATCTATTTGCTTAGGAAACGATTCTAAGAGAATGTTAATTATATCTGTAATTATTGGTAGAGTAGTAATCAAGACAATAATTGAAAATGTAATAGTACATATGGGATCAGCTATTTTCCAACATGGTTGAAAAAATATTACCAAAGCTGCTATTAAAACCCCCAAAGATTGAATTATATCACCAATTATGTGAATAAAAGCAGCTCGAATATTTATATTTCGGCTAACTAGTGAATTTATTTGATCCGAATCAATTTGAAATTCATTTGAATTTTCTTTAGATGTATTAAAATCGTCTAATTTTCCTACACTTATTCTGCTCATGCTAAATCTGACTTTAGAGTCAATTATTTTTGGTGGAATAAAAATTGAATTTCGTTTATCGTTAGTGATTTCTTTATGTTTATGAGTATATGATAAAACAAAAGCCATTATTAGATTAAAAACAACACCAATGCTGGCCATTGTCGTCATAATTTTAGCATCTATTTCATAATTAGGATTAAGAATTCTTATTATGGCCATGTACAATAAAGCACATGTTAAAAGCCATATGATAATAATGCTTGAAAAAGCGCCTAATACTTCGATTCTCCTATAGCCAAAATTCATTTTCATACTAGGTTTCCTATGAGCTAAATAAGTAGAACATAAACTAATTATAAATCCACCCAAATCGGATAATAAATGAAAAGCATCGCAAATTATTGCCAAACTATTGGCTAAATATCCTCCAATTATTTCTGATATCATAAACAAACTACAAAAAATAATGATCAAGATCAATTTTTTAACAACTGTTTTTTCCACTTGGCTTTTGATGTGATTGGCTACATCAGTGAAAGATTTTTTCTTGTCCAAATCAATATTTATATCAGATAGACGTTCTTAGAAAAAAAAAATTTTAATCGAAGAATAGAAAAATCGAAAATTAAAAGTTTTACTTTCTTGTAGCCTAAACATTATAGATTATTTTTTTAGCCTTAAATCTAATTTAATTTTGACAGAAAAGTTTTTTATTCTTCCAGAAACAGAATTAGATTAAGATAACAATGTTTTCTTTTTTTTGAATTTTTTTTAGTTTTATGATGAAATAATTTTATTAAGAATATCTAAGAAATTAGATTTGTTAATGATTGTGGGGGATGTAGCTCAGATGGTAGAGCGCTCGCTTAGCATGCGAGAGGTACCGGGATCGATACCCGGCATCTCCAGGCCGTGATAGTATAGTGGTTAGTACTTCTCGTTGTGGCCGAGACAACCCAGTTTCGAATACTGGTCACGGCATATTTTTTTCTCAGTTAATTATTTGTTTTTTTCAATATTTTTTTTTCAATAATAAAATTACTAAGGCAACTATAAAAAATGATAAAAAGAGAATGCAATTTTAATTTTTTTAAAGAACAGATTATAAATGAACATAATTAAATTTTAAAGAGTTTTAATTTGTAACTTAGTTTAATAAAAAAAATTTATTTAAATTAATAAATAAAAAAATATGCCGTGACCAGTATTCGAAACTGGGTTGTCTCGGCCACAACGAGAAGTACTAACCACTATACTATCACGGCCTGGAGATGCCGGGTATCGATCCCGGTACCTCTCGCATGCTAAGCGAGCGCTCTACCATCTGAGCTACATCCCCTTCATTTCTTCTGCATTTCATTTTTCAAGTTATTTGTAAAAAATTTTTTTTTTTAATTTGTCTAATAGTGAAAAAAATATTTTTGAAAATTTTTTTTTTAATTCTGAGACAAAACAATGTCTGTTGTTGATCTCTTTTTAAAAATGGACTGATAATGAACTCAAATTTAAATTTTTTGACAGTTTAGACGTTTTTAAAATATTTTCCGTTAATTACTGATCAAGAGTTGAAAAATATCATCTTAAGCATTTCTTATTAGGTTATTTTTTGCTTAGAACTTGCTTACGAGTTGTTTAAAAAGTCTTAAGACATTGCCTATGGCTTGTTTAAGACCGTCTTAAGATTTTTTAAAAACTTGTCAACTTATTAAAGAGATGTACTGAATAAGATTTTATGTGACCAAAAACCATTTAAAAAAATTCGCCTCAGACCAAATCCAGCAATAGATAAGCAAACATAATCTCCCATTTCTAAAAAATTGATTTTTATTAATATCACACGAGGCATCAAAAACGCCCTCAACTGAAACTCAAAAGCTTTGTTATTATCTATGATTTTTTTTATTTATTCTCAAATAAAATTGAAAAAAAAATGAAACCTTAGGTTTTAGGATTATGAGTCTTAAAATGATTTTATTCAAATTAGAATTTTTTAATTGTTTTATTTTTAAAATTATTTTATCAGAATTTGAAGATAAAAATTTTCTCGATATGATTTTTGCTAGTAAAATTATTTCTAGAAAAAAATATGCCGTGACCAGTATTCGAAACTGGGTTATCTCGGCCACAACGAGAAGTACTAACCACTATACTATCACGGCCTGGAGATGCCGGGTATCGATCCCGGTACCTCTCGCATGCTAAGCGAGCGCTCTACCATCTGAGCTACATCCCCTCTATGACGTCGAAGTTTAAATTGCTACTTTAGTCTTAATATCAAATATAATTTATTTAATATTATAGTCAACAGTTAATAGAAAGAAACTTGGTTTAGCGAAAAAATCTTAAAAGAAACTAAAAAACGAACGAAGAATTATTAAAATATATGAAATCTTGATAAAATGCAAGAGTATTTCAAGAACTGACACTTATTTTATCCCAACGATCGGCTGTACCTTCGATAAATTTAAAGGAAAATTCTTGTCGATGAAGAAGTTATTAAAATTTATAAATTAAAATTTTCAGTAAAATCACTACATACTAAAACTAAAATAATTTAACAGCCAAAACTTTTATTTCATGATTTTTAAATATTTATTTTTTCAATTTAAAATTTTTTTTTAAAATAAATTTGAAAACTAATCAAAAAATATTCACCCTAAAAACAAAAAAAAAACCTTCAACTAATGTTTTTTTTAAATAAATAAATAATATCAAAAGTATAAAAGAATTGAATGCGATTTAAACAAGGCCTTTTCTTTTATTTTTGTTTTTCGTTAAAAAAAAATATAAATGCTTTAAAAAACTCAATAAGGATAAATAAAAAAAAAATTAACAATTTTTTCACGCTTTGACTAAGAATTTGTTTTTTTACTTTGGTGTTTGTGGCGATTGTTTTATTTGTGACATTATTTGTTGAGTTATTGAGCCTGTTGGTGAAACATAAGAACTGCCCAGTCTGTAATCGAAATTAGGTTCACTTTTAACTGACGGTAGATTTGATGCTACGACTGGAGTCATTTGAGGCTGTAAGAAACTAGAATTGTTCAAATTTGAATTAGGTGTATTTGTGTTTGAGTTTGGAGCTTGAATAGCGCTTGTCTCTTCCATTTCAGCAGCACTTCGTTTTAAGTCTTGTAAAACTTTGACTAATTTTGTCCAATCATCTGCACGTGGATTTGCATATAATTCATTAACATCAAACAGATTAATTTTACCTTGATCATCACCAACAGCCAATTGATGACCATTTTGAGACCATCTAATTTTATTCAGAGCAGGTGCACCATCAACCATTATCGAAGCAGTTGGTACTTCAGCATCATTATTTAAATTCCACAAATCCAAACGGCCAGTGCCATCAGCACAAACAAACAAAGCAGGATTTGTTGGAGACCATTGAACATCATAAACGTAATCGCTATTGTGTTCAAACGAGTATAAAGGTTTACCAGGCTCTTTAAGATTCCATAATTTAACAGTCCAATCGAATGAACTAGTTAAAAATATATGCGAAAAATCTATTTGACCTTGTACTTGATGACAGCTTAGACCAGTCACGGGACCAAAATGACCTTCGAATGACTCGTTTATACCAGATTTGCTAAAGATAAAACAAATTATTTTTTAAAATTATATAATTCAAAATTATTTGCATTTCTCCGAATTTCCCTTAGAAAAACTTAGCCAAGAAAATACGATTTGCTATTAAAAAGTACGGTTTGAAATTAGTACGGTTGAAAAAAGTATGGTCTGAAATTAGGACGTCCTTATTTTTGGACGGTTTTATTTAAGTACGGTTTGAAAAAAGTATTATCTGTAAGAAAGTACGGTCTTATAAAAATATTGTTGAAAAAAGTACGGCTCATTATTTTAATTAAATTTTAATATAAAATAAATTATAAAAAATTAATAGTGTCCTGTAATACTTTTTGAAATCAATTGATTTTTGCCTCCAACAAGGTCTTTTTTTTCAAGAATTAAACAAAAAATTTCTGCTATTTATTTGACATTTTTCTTCTTGAATTCAAAAAGTTTAGTTGTCAACGAAATCCAAAAGACTATTAATGTCAATAATGAGATGTAATCTTTCTTTCGTTATGACAACAATAATCAAAATGGAAATCGTATTCTTATTTTTTTTTCTGATGTTGGTGCTGAGATTTTAGAAAAAACAGAAGAATATCACATTGATGGTACATTCAAATATGCACCCAAGATTTTCTACCAGCTTTTAACCATTCATTGTGTTGTTAAAAATATAGTTTTAGCCTGTGCTTTTATATTTCTAGAAAAAAAACAGGCAGATTCATATATTGAAGCATTAGAACAAATTAGAAATCTTACTTTCAATAAAAATCTTAAGCTTATCCTGACAGATTTCGAATATTCTTTAATGGTCAGTATAAATACTGTATTTAAAGAAGTTCAAATTAAAGGCTGCTGGTTTCACTTTTGTCAAGCAGTTAAAAGGAGATTATTTTCATTCGGTTTTAAAACAGAATATTTAAACAGACTTTCGTAGGGACTTTCGTTTCTGGATTAGAAGGTTTTTAATCTTACCATTAATACCTATCGAATATTTAGAAAGCGTTCTAGAAATAATAATTTCTGAAATTCCTTTCAAAAATGAAAATTTAATTAATTTTGTTAAGTATTTTATAAAACAATGGGTGAATGGGGTTGAAAAAGTTGAAAAAGAAGATATTTTACCAAAATTTGATCAACCAGAAGTAAAAAAGCAAAAAAATAATGCTGATGAATATTCTCAAATTTCATCAATTGTCCAAGTCGAAGAAGTCACTTTATCTGATTCAAATTTGGAGATAGAAAGTTTAGATAATGGACTTTCCTATCAGAAAAAAAATGGTTATCTTCTTCTCATATTGATTATGGGTTAGACTTTCTTGATGGTTATTTTAATAAACCGTTCAAATTTAAAACAATTACATACTGGAGAACCTGGCAAATACAGAAACTTTTAAAAGAAACGATTCAAGTATGCATCAATCCAAGTAATGATCAGATTTTCGTTTTAAATGCAAATAATAACCACTGGTTGATTTTAACGAACATTAATCCTACAGATGAATCAGAAAAATATTTAGATGGATTTGATGACAGTTTAAACGATGCAAACAATGTCAAATCAACAAAATCTATTTTTAAATTTTTGTATCCAGAACAGGAAGTTCATACAGTTAATATGGTTCAAGTGAAATCTCAATTTGGTACAAATGACTGTGGTCTTTTTGCACTTGCTTATGCTTACGATTTGTCACTAGGACGTGATCCCTCGAATTTTTTTTATGATCAACAATTTATGCGATCAAATTACAATACTTTTTTAAAATATCTTTTTTATTAGAATTTAAATCGGAGTTCCTAAGTGAACAAAAAAGAATAATTAAAACTGAAACTTTTTAAAATCAACCGTACTTTTTTCAAACTGTACAATAATAAGACATATTTGTTTTCAAACCGTACAAAAATAAGATCGTACTTTTATAAAACTAACTTTTTTATGCGTACTAATTTAAGACCGTACTTTTTTACAAAATACCGAAAATACATCTCATAACATATATTTTGTAAATATATTTTCAATTTGAGATCAAAACAGTGAAGACCTAATCATTAAAAGAGTCATGTTTAAAAATTTATTTAAAATTTGAGTGCACTGATAATTTTTAGACTTTCTTTTTATTAAAAGAACAAATAACTTAGTAATTTAAAAATTAGATCTGATACTTTTAGAGTTTATAAGGAAGTTTTTCACTGTAATAAATACAATTTTGTATTAAAATCAATACATCCAGTTGTTGTTTTTTTAAAATAACTCTGCACTAAATGGTACATAATTTACTGGAAAATACTGGTACTTATCTTATATCTTGAAATTTTTTGTTCGATCTAACAAATGATTGTGTAATTTAATTTTACATTAAACTCTCGTTGATACGAACTTTTCCGTTCTCAAATGAAAATTTGTCACCTAATAATTTAATATTTCATATAAGGCCAAAAATTACAGAGTTGATTATATTAATTATTACGGCTAATGGAAAAATTAAATTAAGTTTTTTTTTAAGAGACTGAATACGAAAAATCCTTTAATTCTTCATTCGATTAATTTCAAAAGCACTTACTTTCCATGCCTTGTTGCGGTATAAATAGGACCTTCTTCGGAACCAATGATAAAATTATTTACATCACCAGGTCTAAATGCCATTGAAGTAACAGCAACTTGTTTAGTTTGTTTACATTGAAGTTCTAATGTTTCTTGTGGTGTGTTCATATTATCTAAAGTCCATGAGCATAATTTACCATCATTACTAATACTGATTAAATTATGCGCATTTTGAGAACCAACCACTTGAACACAGTAGATAGGATGCTATTCAAAATTACAATTAATTTTAAAAAATTTTTGATTAATTTTTTTTTCTATTTAAATTTACTGTATGCGATGAAGCTGAAAGAGATGAACGTTGAATCGGAGTTCTTTTATTACTACGATTATCCCACATTACTATTTGACCAGAATAAGTACCACCAATTATCAAATTAGGATGAAATTTAGCAAAACAACATGATGTAACCCAACTCTAAACATATTTATAATAGGTAAACAATAATAAACTAACAAAGTATAATTCGATTCGAAATATTAGCTTTAGAATAATTTTTACGAAAAAAAATTTTCTTAAAAACCTCTGGGGCAAATCAAACTCTTTTAAAAAAGATATCCAACTTACAGAACAATTAAAAACGAATTCTGGTGATGTAGATTTAAATTTTGAGTTCCATACCAGGCAAGTGCCATCTGGGTCAAGAGACGAGTCTTCATATGACGCTAGTAATAATTCTGGATACTAAAAATTTAATTTTGTTATTTGAAATATTTTTTTTTATTTAATTTTTTGATTTTGTTTACGTGTGGCGACCAATCAAGCCAAGTAACAATTCGATTTTTCCATCGATCATCATAAAATTCTCTATTCAATTTAAATGCTTGACCAGTTTCAATAATTCTAAACATTTTTAAAAAAAAGTAAGAATTAAGAGAATCTTTAGAGAATTTTTTTGTTCAAAATTACTCAGTAGTTTCTTTAGCACCATATTCAAAAAAAATATCATCTTGGTCCAAAGCTTTTTCTAGAATTCTAGTATTTTTCATAAAAAAATTCAAAAAATCATCTGATTCAATTGCCTTTTGTCTTTCTTCCTCAGTTATTTCTTTTATTTGTATAGACTTTACTACAATTAAATTAAATACTAAAATTTTATAAATTTTGAAAATTTTTTTTAAAAGTATATACATTTATCATCAATGCTTTTAATATCATCATTTAGTTGATTATCTAATTTAACATCATTTTGAACGTCTCTATGATGTTTTGTAGATTTAGTTTGAGTTGAAACTCCACCACCAGTAGATATTGATATAGCGTCTAAACTAGTTGTTTCATCCTCATCATTGTTGTCATAGTGTAAAACTTTAAGAAAATTTTTTTTTACAAATTTCTAAGACTTAATTATTATTCGGTATAATTACCATAATAATCAAATGGCTTAACTTGAAACAAAAATTTAAACAAAATATAATAATTTTATGAGTTTATTTTTTTAAAGTTATTTTCTAAATTTACCATCCTTATCAATGACGACGTCTGTTTGTGGTGTTTGTGTTTCTTTTGAATAAGTTACATTCTCTTTTGGTGGAATATCAATTGTGCCACCTGGATTAATTGTTAGATTACATTGTTTCTTACTTAATAAACAAAAAAAAAATTTATCTTAATAGTGTTGAAATATTTGGTTTTTGTTATACAAGAGTTTATTATGCTTTAATTAATTTAAATCGAATTTTAAATGAAAAGAAAAATATATAAAAAAAACGGGATTCACAAAATTTACTTTTTGACCATTGGTTTAGAAAAGCCAGGTACCATTAAGTGTTGCAAGTTAGTTTCATCGCCATTGCTTGCTAAAGAAGTAGCACTGGCAGTCATTGAATTTGTTAGAACTGGTGTGGTAATACCACATTGTATTAGAATTTTTTCGGGATCTATGCTACTTGTATCGACAGATGTTGTAGAGGAAGTAGCTGACAAGTCATTTGCAGCTGCCTAGATTT
>NTPY01000635.1:1575253-1597270 GCA_002922825.1 Brachionus calyciflorus | reverse complement strand
TGCTAAAGAAGTAGCACTGGCAGTCATTGAATTTGTTAGAACTGGGGTGGTAATACCACATTGTATTAGAATTTTTTCAGGATCTATGCTACTTGTATCGACAGATGTTGTAGAAGAAGTAGCTGATAAGTCATTTGCAGCTGCCTAGATTTGACAATTTATCCTTTAATTTTTCAAAGAGACTTTTTTTTTCAAAACTTACTTTTCTTTTTCTTATTTGTTCAAGTTTTGCTTTTTTTAATTCAAGTTCGGTTTTTTTGTCCATTTTTTTAGAATGTTAGGCGGAAATGTATGAATTAAAAAAAAATATTTAAATAAAAAAGAGATCCTAAAATATATTTTTTTAAAAATTAATATTTTCTAAAGAGAAATTTAGTCATTATGTTAATGTAAGCAACCAGTTTGATGAATAGAGCAACACATACAGAAAAAAATATATTTCAAATACGACATTCACATAGTCAAGTTATAGAGTTTCAACTATCAAAATAAAAGATAAATCTTAAGGTTTTTTCGACTTTTTAAATAGTTGTCCTAAATTTTAATATTTCGAATTTGAGCTGTAAAAATTCTGAATTAAAAATTTTCTTGAATTATTTGATAGCATAAATATTCGAAAAAAAATATTGAAAAAATTTCATTTTTAATGCGGTATAGATAAATTGTTTGGATTTAACTTGCAAATAAATGCACATTTGAATTTTTTAAAAACTTAATTTTTTTTTAAAGATTTTATTTTTTGAAATTTCTAGTTGATATCTTCAAAAACTTGAAATAATCAATATTAACTTAACAAAGATTTAGTGAACTAAATTGAATTATTGTATTCAGACAAGAGCAGTAACAAAAGATGTTTAAGAAGATGAACTAAGGCAATTAATTAAACTATTTTTCAAATTTTTTTTCTCAAATAAATTATTTGAATTAATGCACTGCTCCCGAATTAAAGTCGCCCCGTTCGCGTAATCAAGCAAAGATAAATAAATTACGCATACGGGTACAGCGTTAATTCGAGAGATGTGAAGTACCTTAGAGATTGAAGCATTAATAAGTCGCAAAGAATACTTAAAAATTTAGGAAAATATTAAAACACGATTTTAATTTTAAAAAGTTAAAGGGTTTTTGAAAGGCCCTTTAACTTTTTTATCTTTATTACGGATTTTATATAGAAACTTAATTAAAAACGGTTAAAAAAAATTTCAGAAAAAAATATTATTTAAAATTTAGCCATTAAATTTTTGTATACGTTTTGGGTGCTATTTCACATCTTCAAAGCTTTTTTTTATCCCTTTTTTTTATTTTGAATTTTAAAATTTAATAGAGGAAATTTTTTTTATTTTTTAGAAGATCGATTATTGTTCTTGAAGGAAAAGTATAATTGCAGTCTAAAATTTCGATTTATCTACCTTACTGCCTTGTTATTTATGGCATTGCATTTTTATACAACAAGTTGGTATTAAGCGCGGCATCACACGCGTATTTTTTAATTTTTAGAAAAACGATTTGATGCTGCATTTAAAGTCAAAATCCATGAATAATTCTGTCATTTACAGCACTTGCATCGAATAAAGGCGTGAACGTTACCGTTACCATAAGTGTTAGGTAAAATTATGAAATTAATTTGTAATTTCAATTAAATCATACATTTTATAAGAGCCTAGATTTTAATGAAGAAAATAAGCTTTCTTTTTAGCTGAAAAAAAGTGAAAAAATAAATCACAAATATGGAAAAAAATCGTCATAAAATATTAAATTTTGCTCACGGTAACGCTCACGCCTTTTATTCGAAGCAAGTGCTGTATTATTGCAGAGTTTGAGGATAAATGCCGCATTAGGAATTAGAAAAAAGAATTAATATTTTTTTTTATTAATAAAAAAAAGCAGTTGTTGTCGAAGATTTTTTTAGTTTTTACAACAATTTCATAATTTATTTTTAAAAGTTTAACATCTTTTCAATTATTGGTATCTTAACAATTCTGCTCTTAATTATCCGTACTTAAGTAATAATCAATTAGCCTCTGATGCAGAATCTAAGTATTTTTCTAAATGAATTAAAATACGCCTTTAATGAATGCTTTTAATTTCAACTTTTTAATAGTAAATGCCGCATCGAGAGACACGGCAGTAAGGTATTTCAAAAAGGTCTAAATTTCAGTAAAAAAAAACAGACTTTTAATTATTTAATTTTGAAAAAAAAATTATTTGATTTCCAAAATTTATGATTTTTAATTTTGGCAAATTCGCGATAATTCACAGGAAACGTTGGGAAGTGTGGATAATTCGAGTTCACTCGGAAGGTTCATGAACATTCATGAAGTGCGCCTGTGAATATCCCCTACTGTATATGATCGAATGTCAAATGACATGGATCTTTCTAAGTAAACTAAAAAGTTTATTTTGTAATATGGTGAAGATTTTGAAATACAATCGGTTTAAAAATATTTTTTTCAAATTTTTTTAAACAATTTATGTCTTATATGAATTTAACTAAAATCAACCTCACATAATCAAAATAATTTAAAGTGATCGATCTTCAAGAAAAAACTTGAAAAGGGGATTTTATCTAAAAAATGTTAAGATGATTAAAATGAATCATCTTCTAATTTTCTAAGTGATCATGAATAACCATAAATGTATATGCTTTCACAATCGAGAGCCTTTAACTCGAGTTTTAAAATTAGAAGCTCTGGTAAAAAATTAATTTTGATTTATAAAAATTGAAAAATTTTCGAATTTAAATGATCGTGTTGTCGAAATTTCATATATTTAAACGATCAAAATGAGCTTTTTTATAGCTGAAGAACAGATTAGCAAAGATTTTTTTCTCAAAAATTTATTTTTACTTGGAAATTTAGTAAATAAGTAATTTTGAATGAATTTCAGGAATTTAATTAAATTCGTTGTGTTTTTAAGCGATTAGAATTAATTTTGAATTTAAAAAGTAATCTGGCCGAGTTTGGAAAAATAATTTTTTTTTAAATTTATTAAGTTAAGTCTAAAATGAAATCAAAGTTGCTTGAAATTTGAAAAAAATTACTTTTATAAATATACAGTTTGAATTTTTCTAAAAACAAGAGACTTTTTTGAAATAATGCAAATTTTCTACTAAAGACTGTAGCTAATTTCAACTATTATAAAATAACAACTAAGAAAAAAAAAAAAACTAAAAAAGGGGTCGTTTCAAAATTTTAATTCTATAATTTTAATGTTACAACTTCAAATCTTTAATTTAACAAAAAACTTTAGTAAGCTTAGGATATTAAAATTTTCTTAATTTTTCTTAGATTTGTTTAACATTTAAATTGTAAAAAAAATGTCTGGCCGTGGTAAAGGAACCCAAAACAAAGCAAAAGCCAAATCTCGTTCCTCTCGTGCTGGTTTACAATTTCCAGTAGGTCGTATTCATCGTTTGTTAAAAAAGGGCCATTATGCTGAACGTATTGGAGGTGGAGCTCCAGTTTATTTAGCCTCTGTACTCGAGTATTTGACTGCTGAAATTCTCGAATTAGCTGGCAATGCTGCACGAGATAACAAAAAAACAAGAATCATCCCAAGACACTTGCAATTGGCTATTAGAAACGATGAAGAGTTGAACAAATTATTGTCGAATGTAACTATTGCTCAAGGTGGTGTTTTACCAAATATTCAAGCTATTTTGCTTCCAAAGAAATCCACCGAGCCTTCACAAGGCGGCACTCAAGGTAAGAGCAGTCAACCTAAATCAACCATGGGTGGTGATGATGACGAAGAATGAATTTTATGCGCTTTTGTTTATTCGCTTAAAATAAACCGATTTCCGAAATTAAATTTTTGTATAAAGGTAATAATTCTAAAAGATTTTCTTTCCTTTTTTTTGTAAGCTTCCAATTTCTATGAATTGTCTAATTTTTTCTTTTCTAATTTAATAAATGATAGCAAAATTTAATTTTTTCCTTTTTTTTCAAATTTATATTAATTAAAAAAGCATAATTGATCAAATTTAATTTGTTTTCTCATTATTTGATATCTATTATTATTATAGAATAAATAAAGTTTATTTTTGCTAAAATTTTTCTCTTAATTTTTTGCTACATTTTCGTTATCAAGGACGAAACAATTAGTCAACAATCTTATTAATAAATATTGTCAATAAATCTAAAGGATTTCTATCTGTGAACGTTCATGACCTTTTTGATTTCATCAAAATCCCGCAAATTTCACTATGAAAAAAAATATGATTATGGCTGAAAATATTATCGTGTTTCGATAAGGGTATATAAATTATTTAGCCTAAATATGGTTCACAAAAACTCATGTGATTATCTTGAAACAAAAAGTTAAAAATCAGAGTTTTCCTAAAAAATACAGTACAAATTAAAACTAACTTCCTCAACTCTTCCCCTTCTTTTCCTTTCTTTTCTCAGAAAAGGAAAATACGTTATAAAATATTAGCTTTTATTTATTGTTTTCTTCAGAGGGAGATTCGAGGAACAAAATGCGTACAAACTAGTTTTAATTTGTACTGTACGATACACTACAAAAATCTAATTTACATTAAATCTAGTTTAAATGAAATTAAAAAATTTGAAAAATAAAACAGATCAACACAAATTGGTAGGAATTTCGATGAATTCTTAAAAATTTTTTGAAAGTGAGGGGAATTTAATTTAATCGATCTTCTAGAAATTTGCCTTCATAAGCTTACCTGAGGATGCGTCTGAATGTTTTCAACTTAATACAAGATGGTAGATAGAAAGACTTTGAAAAATGTGAAAAATTTATTCTCTGTAAAAAATAATTTTCTATTCAATTAGTACTAGAATTAAAAGCGCGCTTTTTAATATAAAATTTTTAAGGAACTCGGATGTTTTTTTTAAGCAAGATACACTGTACTGAAAAAATTTAATTTTTGTCGCTTTTATTATTACCGTATTCCCTTGCGCAGAGGCGCATGCGGCTTATCCCATTAAAACCATGTTAAAAACCTTTTTCCTTTAATTTTTTAACATGGTTTTGATGGGATTAGCCGCATGCGCCTCTGCGCAAGGGAATACGGTAAAATTTTTCCAATAAAATGCCTGAACTTGTCGTATGCTTATTTTAGCTTTTTGTATCCTAATCGTAAAGCGTAACAATATTTCGTTTTTGATAAAGAAGAAATGATATTATAAAAGCTGTTGATCGTTTCAAAATTATTTTTAGATGGAAAAGGCTTATACTGAAAGCGAGAAAAAATTTTTTTATGTATTTAACGCGATAAACCAATATTTTGGATGTCGAGTTTTTTATTCTTTAGATGATTTTTTGGCAAAACAAGTATTTTGCTTGAGAGAAGAAAGACAGAATATACGCAATAAGAATGACAACATAATTTTTAAAAGAATTCAACATGATGGAAAGGTTTTTTTTTCGATCATATATATGGCGATCGGTATTTAGCTTCAATTCAAAATTCAAATTCCTAGAAGAATTGGAAAAGCTAGAGCCAGGAAAGTCCTTAATGAGTTATAATTTCAAATTAAAAAACAAAAATAGAATGCATACAGTTTGCATTGAAAAATATGAAGATAATGTTTTAACATGTTATGGTTTTGATCCGATTACTTCAGATATGCTTCCATTTGTTAATTTTGATCTTAACCAGCAACGCGTAGAGGCTGATAAAAAAATCAAAATGTACCAATTGTGTAAAGTCATTTCCATTTCAATTTCACAATATTTTTAAAAAGAATTTTTTTTTTTATAATTCTAACTTTTTATGTCAATTAATTGTACTAAATTTAAATTATGGTTTTTAAGTCAAGTTTTTTCTATGTTAGAAAACATAAATTTTTATATTCGAATTAACTTTAATTAATTTGTTTCTAAATAATACCATTAAAATTAAGCAATCATTATTTTTTTAGATAAATAATTTAACAAAAAAAATTTAAAAAATTACATTTTTCATTCTGAACATTTTCTGTCCATTTTTCGACTTCTTAAACGACTCGGGAAAATTACTAGTGCAAGTTTCTAATTATCAAACGAATTATCGGTGTGACCTTAATCGAACCGGTATTTGAACTAAGTTTTTAGATCAAAAAGAAAACATTTTTGCTTTAATCACTAATTACTAATTCGATATTATTTTAGGTAGTAAATTATATTCCAAGAACTATCGGTCAGTTTCATTAACTTGTGTCCCATGTAAGGTTTTAGAAAGCTTAATAAAGGATACCCTTTTTAAACATCTCCTTGATAAAAATTTAAAATACCAAGCTGTGAAAGAGACTTAGGCATTTATATTCAAAGTGATTTAAAGTGGGACACCCAAATAAAAATGTTTCTAGTAAAGCAAATCGTATTTTGGACAAACATTTAAATATCCTAGCCTTGAAACAATTAAACTTCTCTATTGTTCGTTAGTTATACCTTATTTAGAGTTTGCGATCTGCTCATGGTGTCCATATTTTGAAAAGGATATATCTGAAATAGAAAAAGTGCAGCATAGAGCAACTAGATTGATATCAAACCATAGATAATTTTGAGTGCGAACAACGTTTATCGATTTTAGGTCTTACAAACCTTAAAACCAGAAGGATAAGAGGTGGTTTAATACAAAAGTAATTAATAAAATGGAGCTTGTTAACTTCAAAAATGGAATTAATTTTAGTCGAAACAAAAAATTAGAAGATAAACGATACAATTTGAGAAAAATAGCCTAAGCTTAACAACACAAAAAGAAAAAAATTGTCTTCCTAGATTTAACTTTTTTAAAAATAGAGTTGTGAATCACTGGAATCAATTGACGGAAGAGGTGATAAACGCAAAAAATCTCAATGATTTCAAAACGAAGCTCGATGTTTGGTTTATGAATCATAAAGAAACAACTGCTATAGCTCGCTAGAGTTCCACTTAGATAATACCAAGTTGCAGTAAAAACTAATACAACTATTGAAAATTTCCAAAATTTTTATTTACAGTTAAACCCCGATATAAAGAAATGGTTGGGCGGAATTTCGATGTCCATTAAAACGAATTTTGTTATATCGAATATAATTTTCTTATATATTATGTTAGACTGCTCTTTTTTCCTTATTCATTATATCTACACTGTAAGTACACTGTAAATATTCTTAGTAAGAGTATTTCCCACTTTAATGTGTAAATAAATACACTTAAATCTTTAAAAATCAAATATTGAAAAACGCTACACATTAAAAAGGGAAATACTTTTTTACACATTTCCCTGTAAAAAAGCCTAAAATACGCATTTAAGTGTAATACAATACTCTTAAGGTATTTACAGTGAGGGTTTTTGTTATGTCGAGGTTTGACCTTAAATAAATTTCAATAAAAGATAATTTTATATTTAATCAATTTTGTATAAAATTTGAGTTTTAATTTTTTTTCCATTAAGTTAGGAAGTTTATTTGACAACAATTAGGACCTTAAAGGAAAATGACCGTCTCTAATTTATTTAAAGCTAAAACATTTTGAGAAAATTTTTGAAAAAGGCTAACAAAAAATAAAGATTAAAGTGTGAATAATTTTTTTATTAAAATTTTTTGCATATGAAAGAAAAAATTAAACTTTAAAAACATCTTGAGTTGGATCAGCCATAAATGTATCTCCATCTGTTTTTCTCGATTCCATAGATAATTTTTGTGCAATGCGATTATTATATTTGAACGAGGCTCTTTCTTTAGCTAAGCGACGATTTACAACCGGCGCTACATATTTAGGATTCTCATACAAAACAGCACCACCAAAACAACCGTCGAAAATTTTTATCGGATTAAGTACAAATCGAGGTCCAACTTCAGCCAAACTGTTCAACTCTTCACCAATTTGAAAATTTCTCACCCATATTTTGTTGTCTAAAATACTAAAATTAAGTACGTGATCAACAAATGGCTGTGATTTAGGATGGTGATATGGTGTGCCCATAACTTGAATTAATAATTCTTTTATTAATTTCCAATGTGGTTCTGAATCGAACTCGTCATTAAAAGCTAATAATGGTCTTGAACCTTTAAGACAATTACCAGTTAGTTTTAACTCTTCCATGGTGTGCATATTCTCTAACGAAAATTTGACTGATGGACCATGTGGTTGAGCACTCATCCACAAAAATGCATCTTGTCTTTTGTGCATTTCAAGATAGAATACTTTATTACAGTTTCTAATCTCAGCTATTTCGTTCAACTCTTGCAAACCATGTTTACGTGAGAATTTACTATCTGATCTAGTATGAGGCATTAGGGTTTTTAAATTGGTTAATATGTGTCGTGCTAAATAACTAACTCCTCTTGATGATACTAATAAAACTCTTTGTTTATTTCGCCATTTTTTAGCCAATTTTCCCGGTTTAGCGTCGACTTTTTCAACTTTTTCACCGTTGGTCTTTTTTATTTGTTTCTTTACTTTTTTAGTTTTTTTACTCAAAGATTTTTTATTTATTTTTTCGACTAATTTTGCCATTTTTAAACGATTTTCTTTTATTTAGATTTGAAAAAAAAATTTTTTTAGTTATTTTTTCTATTTCTAATTAAAAATGAATAAAATCTCTTTTTAAAATTTTCCATGTGCCTTATTAACAAAATTGCAAATCGTGCAAGTATTGTAAGTCGACTAAAATAAAGAAAAAAATAATTTTTCAAGAATCGCAAATCCAAATTAAATATCAAAGTAGTTTTGTTTAAAATAAAAAAAAAATTTAATCATAAAATAGGACTTAAAATTTGTTTTTTTATACTAGTGGTATACATTAGTTGAAATTTCCTTTTTAAAAATGATGATGATGCTTTCAAAATTATTCAAAGAACAAAATTACTATTTTATCGTTTTTATGTAAATTTTTTTTTAGCCCTACGAGAAAATCGGAATTTTTCGAAAATTATTCAAAATGTTTTTTTTATCGATAATTCTAAGAGAGAATTTTTCGTGACAAATTTATTTTTCAACACTTTAATTTCTTAAAAACGAAATGTCTAGAGATTGACAGGAATCCAATAGAATTTCTATAAATTTTTCGTCAGTTTTTCAGAGAGTTAAGAGTAATATTTAAAAAAAATTTGGATAAAAATTTTTGAGAATTGTTTGAACAGAGCTTAAATAAAACCAATCAGAACTAAATTTTTTTCCAAAAACGGATTAAATTTTAAAATCACTTAGATAATTTCTTTAAGTTTTTATTAAATATTTAAGAATGTTTTTTATATGTTTAAAGACTCTATGTTTAACACTCAAAAGACCGGCTATTTTTTTTTACAAAAATTCAAAGAAAGATTGTGACATGAAAAATAATAGATTTAAAAACTTTTTATTAAATCTTTAAAATGAATAGAAAAACATCTGAATATGATTTGTGGTTAATGAAAAAATGGTGTTTAAAATTTTGAAAAAGTCAAATTGACACCACCGGTCCTTGAGTATTAAACATTAGTCAAGTTAAATCGTTAAAAAATTCGTATTATTTATCTATTCATTTCAAAATTAGTTCATTTTTTTCCATGAGACTTTTGTCACCGAACTAATTAAAACATAAAAAATTGAATTGAACTTTATACTTTTGAAGTTGATTAATGTTCAAATCATCGATTATTTGCCAAAATAATTTGATAATGAAAAGACGTTCTACGTAGAATTAAAATTTAAAAATTTACTTAAGAGCTTTTGTTTTACGCCTTTAAAAGTAAAAAGCCATTGTACTCGGCTAAAAAATAAAAAAAATAATTATTATTTTATTTAATTTTTTCTATCGTGTTATTAGGATTAAAAAGTGTCTTCTAAAGAGTGAATCACCCGCATTGTTTTGTAATTAAATATCCAATAGAGCCTTATCTTCGCTATAGTTGACATAACTTATTTTAAAACAAATTTTGGATGGAAGTAGCAAGTAAAATATATTTTCCTAATTTTATTTAATTTTGAAGGCCTTCACAAAAAGTAGTTCTAGTTTTTCTCTAAAAAACTTAAAAAATAATTTAATTTTTAGGTGTTATTTAATTTTGGTCAGTGTGGATTATTTGAGGCGTAGATAACGATTTTTGACATTATATCCTTAAGTTTTTTCGTTGCTTAAACGGTAGTTTTTATCTTAATATTATGAAATATTTTTATGTGATTTAAATTATAACAATAACAAGTGACCAGGAAAACTTAAAGAAAAATTTTAATTTTTTTCTTAAATTATTTTTAGAAAAAAAAAATGAGTCGAGAAAATGACGAGGATAATCCCGATAATTTTTTGAAGAAAAAAAAAGTTGGTTTAAATGACGAAATAGAGTCTATAGTACCATACAAATTTCGACCGTTTTTAATCCACTTGAATATAGCTCCATTTTTTATTGGTTATTTAATTTGGTTTATAATATGGGCTCAAAAATTCGGTATCGAAGAATATCCTGAACTTGGCATGATAATAACAGCTGTCATAGCTATTTTACAAGTTCTAACATGTCTTTTTTGTTATTGGTTTGTTGAATTTCGTGTTTTGATGCAGTGTAGTCGTATGTCAGATCCAGAGAAAGCCGAAGTCGTCAAAGTAACACCAACAGAAAATAATGGTTTCGCTGAATTAGTCTATTTGCATCATAAATTTATATTAAGAGATCCTAATCAACCACCAGTAAAAACAACTTGGTTTCTCTTTCAAAAAACTAAATATTTATTTGACACTGACAAGAAACAATTTAAACCATTAGAATTTCCATTAAATCATTCGCTTGCCTTTTATATGGAATCAAAAGGCTACTCTCAATCGGAACAACAAATTCAAGATGCAGTTTCGTATTTTGATTTGAATAAAATGGTTATGGATATACCGAAATTTGTTGAGTTATTTATTGAACGAGCGACAGCACCTTTTTTTGTATTCCAAGTTTTTTGTGTTCTTTTATGGTGTTTGGATGAATATTGGTATTACAGTGTTTTTACATTGTTCATGTTGGTCTCATTCGAGTGTACACTAGTTCAGCAACAATTAAAAAATATGCAAATGATACGTCAAATGGGAAATAAGCCATTTAAAATTTTAGTTTATCGATTAAGAAAATGGGTTCGTATAAACAGTGATGAATTAGTTCCTGGTGATATTGTGTCTGTTAGTCGAAATTTTGGTTTGAATAACACAACATCATCGACAAATAATACATTAGTTAACAGCAATACTCAAAATTATTCGTTGCCTTGTGACATACTTTTGTTAAGAGGTCAGTGTATAGTAAATGAATCTATGTTGACTGGAGAGTCTGTTCCGGTTATTAAAGAGCCTGTTGAGTCTAGAAATGATTTGAAAGATATGTTTGACATTGATAATGATGGTAAATTACATGTACTGTGTGGTGGTACTGTTATTGTTCAGCATACTCCTCCGCCTAAAAATGACTCGGGTTTAAGAGGTTTGTTCAATATTTTAAATATTTTAAGCTTAAAATTAACTTGATATATGAAATTTTTTACGCAAAATTAGAAAAATTTTTCTTCACTAATATACTAGTTTTTCCTCTCATTAAATAATTTGTTTCAAAATTGATTTCTAATGCATGCATTTGTTTACAAGGTAATATAAATATGGTAAAATAAAATCTAATTTTAGTTAAAAGAACTATCTTGCTCTACTATTAACCCTAGGAAAAAATTCGGTAATTTGGAAGGATTAACTCGGGATCCTCTAAAGAAAATTATAGATTTTTTATGATCGTCGATCTTCGATTTTTTTTGACCTTAGCTCGATTAATCGACGATTTTATCGCCCGAAAATCAAAACTTTAATTCTTGAACTCATGACTGGCCTATAATTTTTTAAAACTCCAAATAATTCAATCGACTTATTGTTTTATTTCTTTTATATTTTAGCGTTAAAAAAATCGGATTTAAGTTTATTTAATCAACCTTAAATGGTTCTTTCTTGAATGGAAAGGTGCCTAACAGATAGAAAATAATGAGAACAAATTTATTATCCGTTTTTTTTTTGATAATGTATGAAAAAAAAAACGAAATTTATAAAAAACATTTTTTCAAGTTTAATAACAGTAGAAAATAGCGCCAAAATCTCTAAATTTTTAAGATTTGAGTCAATGTTAATTGCTCGCGATATTGGAATTTGTGATCGAACGATTTCGATTTTGAAAACTGCGATCGATTAATTGCGATTAATCGAAATCGCTGCATCACTAGTTTGGAGAATTATTTAATTAAATTTTATTTGGCTAAAACTATGCAGTTATTTTAGCTAAATGGGGATCAAATATTTTGCACAAGGCCAATTAGATCCTCAGTAACAATAACATTTGGATACACTAAATACATAAATTGGGTTTTAGGGCGAGTTTATGGTCATCAAAACTATAAAAGATCTCAATTAGTTTCTTTTTGCAGAAAGCTGCTTTTTTATTAGAAAAAATCCTTTATTTACTAAGTCAATATTTTGACACTTTTTTAAAATAAATGGCTTTAAAAATAAATTGAAATTTTGAAAAATAAAAGGAAAATTTAAAACTTTTTTTTAAAACTCTTGAATGGGTTCGTAAAATAATTAAAAAACATGACTTGATATAATTCTTATTTATGCCCACCTTGTAAAAAAAAATGAAATTATTTTTAAGCTCAGGATAATGGTTGTATTGGTTATGTACTTAGAACAGGTTTTAACACATCACAAGGAAAGTTATTACGTACTATTATGTATAGTGTCAAACGTGTAACGGCAAATAATTTGGAGACATTTATGTTCATTTTGTTTTTACTTATTTTTGCGATTGCTGCATCGTCATACGTGTGGATAGAAGGCACTAAAGATCCATCTAAAAATAGATACAAACTCCTTTTGGAATGTGCTTTAATTTTAAC
Organism: Brachionus calyciflorus; assembly: GCA_002922825.1. Lineage (NCBI taxonomy): Eukaryota > Metazoa > Rotifera > Eurotatoria > Ploima > Brachionidae > Brachionus > Brachionus calyciflorus. The sequence goes on along the minus strand of NTPY01000635.1, from coordinate 1,584,454 downwards.
ATCAGTTATTCCTCCAGAGCTGCCAATTGAATTAGCTCTAGCCGTTAATACTTCTTTAATTTCGTTAGTTAAATTGGGAATTTATTGCACTGAACCATTTAGAATTCCATTCGCTGGTAAAATTGATATATGTTGTTTTGATAAGACTGGTACCTTAACTAGCGACGATCTTTTAGTCGAAGGTGTTGCTGGAATAGAGTAAGAATTTTCATAAAAATAAAATTGAAAAATTTAAACAGAAAAATTTTTTTTTTCTTTTAAAATAATAGTGATAAAATGGATATAGTTTCTGTGAAGGATCTCCCATTAGAAACATTACATACTTTGGCAACTTGTCAAACCCTAATGAATTTAGATGATGAGCTCATAGGTGATCCATTAGAAAAAGTTACTCTACAAGCTATAGATTGGACATTGACTAAAGGAGATGTTGTTATTGCTAAAAAACCAAAAGCTATTACCGATGGTAGTCAAGTCAAATCAAGTGCAATGGGGTGGAAAATTTATCAGAGATTTTATTTTTCAAGTGCATTGAAACGCATGTCTGTTATTGCTGGTCATACAAAACCTGGTTCTGTTGAAACTAGTTATATCGCTACTTGCAAAGGAGCACCTGAAGTTCTTAAGTCTATGGTATTTAAAAAAATTTTTTCTTAAATTTTTTAGAATTTTTAAGTTATAAAAATTTTAGATTAAAGATGTTCCTTCGAATTTCGATTCAATCTATTTGCATTATGCAAGAGAGGGTGCACGTGTTTTATGCTTAGGCTATAAGGAATTAGGAAATTTGACTCATCAACAAACTCGTGAAATGACTAGAGAACAAGTTGAAAGTGATTTAAAATTTGCTGGATTTGTTGTTTTTTCAAGTCCTTTAAAACCCGACTCAAAAAGTGTCATTAAAGAAATTATGAACGCTTCTCATCATATAACAATGATTACTGGTGATAATCCTCTAACAGCTTGTCATGTAGCAGCTAAACTTAGATTGACTGATAAAAAAAATGCTTTTGTTTTGACAAGAAAGGATGAAATAAGTGATGAATGGTTTTGGCAGTCAATTTTAGATGAGAAAAATGTAAAGCCAATTGAATTTGCTAATCAAAAGCAAAAATATGTACCACCATCAAGACTCAAAGAGTCTGAAGATCTAGTTTATCATTATTTATGTTTGACAGGAGAAGTAAAATTCAAATTTATATTCATATTTTCAAATTAATTTCTAATTTTATTTTGATTTTTAACAAGGGTTTTGATTATATGTACAAAAATCAACTTGTTTTATTAAAAAAAATTATACCAGAGGTTAAGGTATTTGCTAGAGTTTCACCTAAGCAGAAAGAACAAGTTATTACAATGCTTAAGAATTTGGGATTTGTAACTCTTATGTGTGGTGACGGAACTAATGATGTAATTTATAAAATAATTTTAGTTTCTAAATATTTGTTATTTATTTATTAAATTAAATAAGTAATTGTAAGGAATTCTTTCGTTAATTGATTCGATTAAAATTATTTTTTTTTTCTGTTTTCAAGTGAAGTTCTAAGGTTGTCTTCTCTAATTGAAAACTGTATCTTAAATCTTAGTGCTTAGAATAAAATCACAGAACATATAAAAAAATTATTTTTTCGCACAGATTTCTCAATTTCTCCTAATATCCATTGAGTAAAATTCCATTTCCGTAATCAATTTATTTTCGAAAAATATTTTTATCAGATGTATTTCAGATATTTTTTTGGTCTGTTGCATGTAATATGAAAATAATTATTCGAATTATTTTTAAAAAGGTTGGTGCTTTAAAACATGCTGATGTAGGCGTTGCTTTATTAGCTAATAGTAATGCTAATTCAAATGCTGAATACGAACAGAAAAAGAGAGCCAAAATAAATGAAGCACAACAATTAAGTATGGAAGTAAATACGAATAGAATGAGAGCTAGTCCAAATAATTTCAATTCACAAGCGCCAGTTATAAACGCTCAAGTAAACTGTCTTTTAAGCAATTGAAAAAAAAAAATTTTTTGTCAAGTTAAATTTTTTGATTGTAGAAAAAATTAGCTGAAGTTTTGAAAGAATTAGAAGAAGCCGAAGAAGCTCAAATAGTCAAACTAGGCGATGCTTCAATCGCTTCACCATTTACTTATAAACAATCTTCAATTCAATGCGGTAATTTAAAATTTTAAAAATAAAAATCGAAAAATTCATATCGAAATATTTTTATTAATTTTAAGTTTGTGACATCATAAAACAAGGTCGATGTACTTTGGTTACAACTCTACAAATGTTCAAAATTTTAGCTTTAAATGCTCTTATTTTGGCATATAGTCAAAGTGTACTTTATTTAGATGGTATTAAATTGAGCGATGGTCAAGCGACTATGCAAGGACTTTTACTTGCTGGCTGTTTTCTTTTTATATCGAGATCAAAAGTATTTTTTGTATTCATCAAAAAGAAAAAATTACTTAATTAATTTTAACCTTTGTTAAAAGCCTTTAAAAAATTTATCAAAAACTCGACCATTACCAAACATTTTTAATCTTTATACAATTTTAACTGTATTGGGTCAATTTGCAGTTCATTTAGGATGTTTAATTTATTTAGTTAATGAAGCTAAGTCTCGATCACCCCCAAGGTTATTTTTTTTCAAAATCAAAAAAATATTTATTTTTTTTTCTAATTTTTTTTCTCAAAATTAAAGAGAGGAAAAATTCGCTGACTTAGAATCTGAGTTTAAACCATCGTTATTAAACTCGACAGTTTACATAATTTCCTTATCGTTACAAGTAGCAACGTTTGCAATTAATTACAAAGGCCATCCGTTTATGGAAAGTTTAAAAGAGAACAAGCCTCTTTTGTATAGCATTATGTTTTCAGCAGGAGCCGTATTTGTTCTAGCTGGACGATTAATGCCAGAATTGAGTGATCAATTTCAAATTGTTGATTTCAGTGAAGAGGTAAGAAAACAAGAATTATTATATAATTGAAAAATAATTTTTATTTTTTGTATCTTTTTTAAGTACCGTAAAATTTTGTTGATTGTGATTTTACTCGATTTTTGTGCAAGTTATATTTTAGACAGAATACTTGAGTTTTTATTTGGTAAAGCATATTTGAAAAATGGTTGATAATTTTGAAATTATTTTGGTTATATAGTTTGACCAAATCCATTATAAAGATTATTAATTGTTGTTATCTTAAATTTAAAAATTGTTTTTTTTTTAAATTTTTATTAAAAATAAAATAAAAAATTCGTTTCTGATTTTATTTGAATTTTATTTTTGTTTCTGTGTTGTGAAAAATGTTTTGAAAAGTATTAAACTGATTGTAATGAATCAATTGATTTAATTGATGTTATTTGGTTGTTGTTTAGTAATCGTTTGGTTTATTTATAGAATTCTTAAAAGTGATGGAAAAAAAGAACATAAATAGTCAAGACGTTGAAAAAGAAAAATTAGGAAATTCCAAAGAAAACATAGCAAAAAATGAGTCTTTAAAATCTCCACTTGAAGACTTTAATAATCTTGTTAATTCTCTGAATCCACAAAAAAATTCTTATCATCTTACTCGAGTAGTTTTAGTCAGATTTTTAGCCTTTCTTTATGGTAAAAATTTTTATTTTTTTTTTCATTTTCTTAGCGTTGAATTGAAGAGTTTTTAGAATCTTTTTTATATTTTTAATTAGTTACAGTAAATACCATATCTCTTGGCACTTACTTTATGGTAAATTTTGACCAAAGTATATCGATACAGTAAGTACCAAGAGACCCAAATTAGGCTTGTTAATTGAAGTTTTTAAACTTTAAAGTTTTTCAACATTGAAGTAGAATCTAAAACTTTGAAAATTCAATTTTTTGAAATTGAGTTTTTGCTCTGAAAAATTCAAATATAAAGTTTAAAAAAATTAACTTGAAACTTGATCTGTATTAAATCTCAAAAAGATAGTGAAACATCACTGTAAAATGTCATATTTTTTATATCAGAATTATTTCTTTTTAAGCTGTTGCGTTTCTTGTAGCTTTTAACCAAAATAAAAACCTCCTAGGAAAAAATGGTTTGTTACCAGCAAATAAGTATATGGATCGAATATATAAAAATTTCAAACCTCAGTTCAACATGCTAAATGGAACTATTTCAGATCAACTATGGAAAAAGTTGGATCTTTTTTCTAAAATTCCAACTCTTTTTTGGTTTTTCAATTGGTCAAAGAATATAGATCTACTTTTAGATTACACATCTTTAATAGGTACATTCAAAATTTATCCTTTTCAAATTATTTAATAAAAAAAATTATTTATTCAATTTTAAAAGGTCTTTCTGTTTCTTCTATTATTCTAATAAGTGGTTTGGCGAATTCGATTTTATTTGCGTTTTTATGGATTTTGTATCATTCCATAGTTAACATAGGTCAAACATGGTACTCATTTGGATGGGAAAGTCAAGTTTTAGAAAGTGGTTTTATAGCTATATTCTTAGTTCCATTTTTTTCATTGAAAAAAATAAACAGCAAGTCACCGCCGTCTTTTGTAGCAATAGTCCTGTATAGGTGGCTTATTTTTAGAATAATGATTGGAGCAGTAATTTAATCCAAAAAAAACCTAACTAATCAAAAAAAGTAAATTTATTTTGTAAGGGTCTTATTAAACTAAGAGGTGATAAATGCTGGATTGATTTGACATGCATGAATTACTTTTATGAAGTAAGTCAATTTAAATACTTCGATTTTATTTTAAATTTTTTAATTTTAAAAGACACAACCAGTTCCTAATCCACTTAGTTTCTACTTGCATAAAGAGCCTGAATTAATTCATAAGTTTGAAGTCTTGTCGAACCATTTCATTGAGCTAATTGCTCCCTTTTTAGTCTTAACGCCTTTCAGACCGATGAGACTTGTTGGTGGTGCAATTCAAATTATATTTCAAGTAATTATTTAAAATAAAAAATATTAAGATAAAAGATTTTAATTGAGAGTTTTATTCAAGGCTGTTCTAATATTGAGTGGTAATTTAAGCTTTTTAAATTGGTTAACAATCTTACCAGCCATTGCATGTTTTGATGACTTTTCTTTAAAATTTTTATTCAATCGCAAAAGAGGTTCAACAATGTGGAACGTACTAAAAATTCAACATATGGAAAAATGTAAAAATTCGGCTCAAGTAAAAGTTATTAACAAGGGCCAATCAATAAGTAATTTTTTTAAAAATTTTAATTAAATTTGCAAAAATCGTTATTTTTTTAGAACGAAGAATGAGACAAACTATTGACCTTTTAGTTTTGGCTTCAATAGGTTATTTAAGTATGCCTGTGATCATGAATTTAATATCTGAAAAACAAGCTATGAATACTTCATTTGAACCTTTTCGAATCGTAAATACTTACGGAGCGTTTGGAAGGTACTTAAAGAATTATATTTATATTTTTTTATCATTCTTGGTAAAATTACGATTTTTTAGTGTTACCAAAGAAAGATATGAGGTAATTTTTAAAGGAACAAATGCTAAGTATTTCGACGATCCAAAAACTGAATGGTTAGAGTATGAATTTAAATGTAAACCTGGAGACATAAATAGAAGACCGTGTTTTATTTCACCGTATCATTACAGACTAGGTATAATTTATGATTGGATAAAATTTTATTTGTTAATCGAATTTATTTTTTATTTTTAAGATTGGTTAATGTGGTTCGCTGCTTTTCAAGTATATATTTAAATAAAAAAACTAAATATTTGAATAAAAATGAAATTATTTTTTCGAAGAGTTATGAGTATAACCCATGGTTACTAAGTTTGAGCGCTAAATTGTTAAAAAATGATAAAAACTTTACGACACAAATGATAGCATCTAACCCTTTCGAGAATTTGGAACCACCAAAGTAAAATTTAAATAAAATTATCTTTGGATAATAACACATTAAAAATATAATTTAAAGATACATTAAAGCAGATTTATATTTGTATAACTATGCTGAAATAAATGAAAGCATTTCAGCATGGTGGAAAAGAAAATATGTTAAGAGCTATATACCAACAATTTCAATGCGAAATATTGATCATTTTATCAAGGAACTTGAATGGGATTATTAAATTAAATTTTTTTTCAATAATTTTAAACGCTAGTTTTTAAATAAAAATATTTGCAAAAAAATATTAATAAAATTTTGTTTTTAAAATAAACTAATTGAAAAAACAATTGGTCATAATTAATAAATATTAACAAAAAAATATGCCGTGACCAGTATTCGAAACTGGGTTGTCTCGGCCACAACGAGAAGTACTAACCACTATACTATAACGGCCTGGAGATGCCGGGTATCGATCCCGGTACCTCTCGCATGCTAAGCGAGCGCTCTACCATCTGAGCTACATCCCCTTCATTTACTGATCTTCTTATTTAATCTTTAATCTTTTTGAAGTTCATTAAAAAATTTTTAATACTCACAAAGCAATTAGAATTTTTAAAGTTTATTTTTAGTAAAAAAAATTATTTTAATATTGTTTGAAATTGCTACTACTTTCCTTTTTCAGGAAAAGAAAAATTTAAAAAAAAAAACTTTAGTTTATATTGATAGTTTTCTCAATATTAAAAAAAGAGTCGAGGAAGAGCTGAAGAAAAGTTGAGGACTATAATTCTAACAATTTAGTTTTAATTTTTACTGTTAGTAAATAAGAAAATTTGGAAAAATTCTTTATCAATAAATTTTTACTAAGCATGATTAAATTTTTACCTTTGTTACGAATCTAATTATATATCATTAGATACTTTAATTTTTTAGCAACTTTATATTTAAAGAAAAAATACAAACATCAGTTAATCAAGGGGATGTAGCTCAGATGGTAGAGCGCTCGCTTAGCATGCGAGAGGTACCGGGATCGATACCCGGCATCTCCAGGCCGTGATAGTATAGTGGTTAGTACTTCTCGTTGTGGCCGAGACAACCCAGTTTCGAATACTGGTCACGGCATATTTTTTTTATATATTTGTGTATTAATACACATATGGTTTATTTAAATCTTTTAATTTAATATAGTATTTTTTTTTGATATTTATAATTTATGTGATTTAATAGGAAAATTCTACTAAACACAAATTTAAGGCAAAATTTCTTATTAAGGCACATAAAGCATTCTTGACAACCATATAATTAATTAAAAATTCAATTTAAATGGTCTCTTTCTTCTTCGATTTAAGATTGGGACTCAAATGGTTTGTTTTTGCTTTAGGTACCAAATTTCCAAAAAAGTTAAGGGTCAAAATTAACTGACGGAGCAAGGATAAAACGCTAATTTTTTTCTAGATAAGTGCCAACAGTAAAATTTAAGCTCTATAAAGTAAATTAATGGTAGAAGAATTCTTTTATCTTTCTGTCTTGTTATTTATGGCAATCCATTTTTATTCTACAAGTTGGAAATATGGGCGGAATCAAACATGTATTTTTTATATTTTAGAAAAATATATCAAAAGCTAAGTTCGATTGTTAATTTTTTATTTTATTCTTGCAGAGTTTGAGAAAAAATGTCGTTTTTAAAAAAAATTATTTTTTTTTGTCTTTATTGAGTTTTACATAATATTAAAAAATTACAGAAAAAAGTCTTCCAAGGTATCAAACAAATATATCGTTTTGTAGCTCTAGACCTCCTCTACCTTACATGAAATTTAGTTTTGAAAAATAATTAAAATCCATGAAAAACACACAGGTGTTGTTTTTAAAAAAATTGGTAGGTGTTGTTTTTTCAAGGGTCCAATCATACTTGATAAAAACGAATTCAATAACTTATTATGATATTCTTAATGGAACTTAGTGGGATCTATTTTGTTATAACAAGATTAAAATTTTTTAATTTCCATTTATCTAAAAAAGGGAGGATTCATGGAGATACGCCTAAGCAAAGTTTTACCGGTATTTTTTTGTTTTTCAATTTTTAATTGCTATTTTTAACGAGTTGAAAGCAGTATTTAAACTACTTGGACCATCTGGTGTTAAAAAAAATCATTTAATAATATAAATATGATTTTCTTAGATTTATTCGAAAATTAAAACTGTTACACAATTAAAATTTAAATATTTAAAAAAAACTAATAACAAAAATATTTAAAAAATAAAGGAAAAAAATCATGGTATAACGTTTTCTAATGGTTTGCAATTTTTCTTATTTACAGTACTTTTATTTGTGGTTTCATCTTTTATTTCAACTTGATTGGTAGCTTCATAAAAAGATGGAGTTTTTATAGTTCGAATAAGACCAGAGTTCTCAGCATCGTAGTGAACAATTTCGTCTTCATCATCACTAATCATTTTTTGATTAACTTCTTTTTTTTTATTTTTAGGTACTGGTTCGATTAGATCAGTCATTGCCTGCACTCTCTTTAAAGCTAGTTAAAAAAAAATTAAAAAATAAATAACTTATCGAATTAGATTATTACTTACAAAACATGAGAAAAGCAACCATTGTTGCTGCAACTATAAGTACGCAACCAGAAACGAGAAGAACATAACTAGATTTTATCTTAGAATCGGCATAATCTTCATCGAAATCATCATCAGAATTTGAATAAGAAAGATTAATTAAATAAAATAGAATTAAACTAATTAAAATCATGTAAAATTTGGCCATTATTTATAAGAAAGAAACTAAATTGACCCAAATTAGAATTTATAAAATAAGGAACCAATAATTTAGAATTTTTTTATAAAAATTCAAAATATTTAAAAAAGCTAATATATATTAGAAATAATTCTAAATTCCTAGTGACAAAGAAAATAACTATTGGTTATATATAAACAAGCATTTAAGTTATCTATAAACTTGAGCAATAATAATACAAAAGATTAAAAGATCAGTTAATGAAGGGGATGTAGCTCAGATGGTAGAGCGCTCGCTTAGCATGCGAGAGGTACCGGGATCGATACCCGGCATCTCCAGGCCGTGATAGTATAGTGGTTAGTACTTCTCGTTGTGGCCGAGACAACCCAGTTTCGAATACTGGTCACGGCATATTTTTTTGTTAATATTTATTAATTATGACCAATTGTTTTTTCAATTAGTTTATTTTAAAAACAAAATTTTGTTAATATTTTTTTGCAAATATTTTTATTTAAAAACTAGCGTTTAAAATTATTGAAAAAAAATTTAATTTAATAATCCCATTCAAGTTCCTTGATAAAATGATCAATATTTCGCATTGAAATTGTTGGTATATAGCTCTT
>NTPY01000635.1:1563571-1574258 GCA_002922825.1 Brachionus calyciflorus | reverse complement strand
TGTTTAAGATTATTGTTTTTTTTTATAATTTTGGGTCAATAAATACCTCACTAATCCATAGTTCATTTAAACCTACGCCAAAATAAAAATAATTTACTTTTTTTAAATTCTAAAAGTTACTGTAGTAAAGTTAGTCGAATTTATCATCGAAATTTTACTTTGGTTTTTTATTCTATTTTAATGAAGAAAAAAGTGCTTTTGGCGCCCGAGAGCAAGGTCCTAGGGAGAAAGTAAGGTATAATTTTTTTTCACATTCTTGCCTAAAAAGGGACGCTGAATAACGTAAATTTTTTTTTCCTGAAAAAATCAATTTAAATACCGATTGGACTTTATGGCACATCCGCCTTTATATCCTAATACGTAATATCTTAATATTTAATATTTTTCTTTTTTACGAGATATCGATGTCAAGGTTATATTTTAAAATGTCAATGTAAAGAAAATAATAAAAATAAAAATAATCAATCAATTAACTAATAAAATAACTGACTAATTGATCTATTTTTAATCGATAAAAAATGAGATGTACTTTTTTTTTTTAAAGTAAATTAATTAAGTTAACCACTTTTTAAATATCAAAAGCAATTGGTGACTAATTTAGCTCAAAAGTATTTCTTTCCTTCTTTAAAAAGTTTCTTAGATTCTAATTTATCTAATGGTGAACTTACCTTAGACGATCAATGGGGCATGTTAAAGTTTTTTGATTTTTTGTTTTTTTTTGTTTTTTTTTGACCGAAAAAATCATTCTGCAAAGCTTTTAAAGCTACTTTTAGCGATAAAAAAATTATTGCCTACTGCAACAAAATTTGCTGCACCTTTTGGCTAAGTCTGCAAAAATTTGTGCAATTTTAATTGCGTATTTAAATTATTGGCTCTTTTTAGAAAGTGCGCATATTTGCAGCTAATTAATAGATTTTTGCAATTTTGCAGGAAAAATATTTTAATTGCAAAATTGCAAAAATCTATTAATTAGCTGCAAATATGCGCACTTTCTAAAAAGAGCCAATAATTTAAATACGCAATTAAAATTGCACAAATTTTTGCAGACTTAGCCAAAAGGTGCAGCAAATTTTGTTGCAGTAGGCAATAATTTTTTTATCGCTAAAAGTAGCTTTAAAAGCTTTGCAGAATGATTTTTTCGGTCAAAAAAAAACAAAAAATCAAAAAACTTTAACATGCCGATCAATGGGGTCATCTTAAAATCTAAGATGAAAAATTTTATTAGAAATACCGTTCTGTATTAAATAAAACCAATTTTTTTTTTTCAAAGAAGTTAACCTTATTTTTTTCTTCATTTATTAAACACTTTTGAGAAGAAAGATTGATTATTCAACTATAATTATTTTTAGTCATGGTTTCCACGGCTGACGGCTACTTGACCGCAAAATTGGATGCTGGTGGTCTTGATGACAATGGGGTTAAAACTTTCATTTCTTAGGCTAATTCTAAATTTTGCTCAAATGAAACAAAATTTTACGGAATTACTTGCACAACGAATTTTTAAAAAGCCAATACTCTTTCTTTTTAATTTCAATAAAAGTATTTAAATGTAAATAATTAAAAGACTGTTTCTAAAAAATTGATTGTGCAAGTAATTCTGTATTTAAAATTTTTCTTTTGAGCAAGAAAAAAGCAAAATTTATACTTAGCCTTTTCTTGATTATTCAGAGAATTTTATTAAGAACATCGCTTAATCTATTAAATAGCTTAATTTAAAGCCTGTAAATTTTTTCACTGATGGCAACCAACTTTTTCGGCTTTCTTCTCACCTTCAGCAAAAATAAATTTTTTACCGTATTTATCCGAAAATGTTGAAAGACGTGAGCCAGAAAATAAGTATACTTATTTAGGAGGAGCTTATAATTATATTTTATCTAATGATCGAATTGATTAGGAGTGGTAGTTAAAAAAAAGTTCTCATTTTTTGATAAAATAAACCGGCAGCGAAGCAACGGGTCGAACTAGTTTTTGATAATAAAAAAATCTTAAGACCAAGAAATTATTTATGTGACCAGGTTAATTAAAGTTGAACAAAAAAAATTTAATTAAAAAGGTGACCTTAAAAAAATAGCTTACCAGCTGATGACATAATGGAATAGACCCAGTTTTTCGAGTTTAAAAATATATAAAGGTTAAAATTAAAGCTTTTTTATCCTTCTTTATGTGCTTTAAAAAAAAAACATGGCATATAGTTTATGATCGCCTAATCTGTTTTTTTTAGTTGCTCGTAAAAATAAATATAAAAAAATGTTAGAATTTTTAAATTTTATTTTACAAATTATTAATTTTTATACAAAATAAAATTTTATTATTGAATCTAATTTATAAAATCTACTATAAAAATTTAACTAACAATTTTTTTTTACAAAATTTAGTCCTGTATCAAAAAAATTTTACTTTTCATTTTTCAAATAATGCTTTAATTCTTTAAAAGATTTTTCAAACACATCACTCCATCTAGACCTTACATTACTATCCACTTTTATTTCATCACTTGAATCGTCTAAACTAAACGTGGTTATTAAAGCCAATGAATCTGTTAGGATATTATACATCAAATCTAAAATTTGATCATTCAACTTGGCTTTTAGCTTGACTTCTTCCAATTGATTTTTTCGCTTAAATGTCTTAAACACATTCGACAAACGAAAATGAGTTTGAAGAACATAATTACAATAATCAATAATTAAATCTGAACTTGGTAAATTGTCAGTGACAATTTTCGAACATTGAGTTTCAATCCAAAAATTTTTTATATTTTTAATATAATCGACAACTGGATTTTTAAAATTTTCCTTAAAATTTAATTTTCTATTTAGAAATTCTTCGAATTGTTTGTCAATTCCTTTTGAATATTCATGCAAAAATTTTGCATCTATCATCATTAATGAATAACTAGTTCTGTTTAGTAAAGTATTTGTACATGATAACAACTGGTATTCACCATGGAAATAAAATAACTTGTTTATTTGTGACATTATCAGATCAAATTTACTATTGGTCAATGTTTCCAAGTTGTTCTCAATGCTCTTCAAGAATAAAAAATATTCAAAAAAATTTTTTTTAAAGGTGATTCAATTTTTATTCTTACCTTAAAAAGAAAGTTTATTGATTCTCTCAAACTGTGTAAAAGTTTATTAATTTTTCGATAACATTTTTTAATTTTTTGAATATTCTCCTCGTTTATCAAGCTCCAATAGTCTGGTTTAAATTGACTTAGTTGTGAGTATAACATAAGAATTTTACAACAGTATAAGGGTTTGTTTGTAGTGTCTTTATCTTCGAGGGTTATTAAACTATTTCCTGATCTATTTATGTCTTGTTTTTTGCTTATTTCATATGAATGAATTTCGTATAATTTAGTTAAATTATAAGTCAAACGAGCATAGGATTTTAAAAATGTATCATCGACGGTTGGTTGCGATTTTCTAACTTTTTTTAACGGCTCTAAATTTTCTTCATCTTCAGAATCATCTAATAATTCATCTTCATCCTCAACTTTAAAAAAAGAATAATCAATTAAAAGACGAAATTAACAATTGTTTTATTAGAGTCTTCAACTCTAACAGATATTTTTAAATAAAAAAGCTTCTTACGCTGAAAGTCATCATCATTCAAAGCATCTCGACAAGTGGCATAAACAAACGCATAACACATATTTAATTGATTCGATACATCAAACGAAGAATTCATATCAGGCTCAGGATCTTGTGATTTTGATTTTAAAACAGAACCTGGTGTAAAAGAAATTACTGGAGTTTGAAGTGGATTTTGACACTTAGGTGTTTGTGTGATACATTTCCGCTTGATCAAATTTGTTGAGTCGACACAATCATTTTCATTGTCCCAATCATTATTGTTTAATTGTGGCATTTTTAAATTGCTCTTAGAGCATTGATTCATGAAACTCAAGCGTCTTTTAAACGACTTTTTATCGCCACTAGTTGCATGATCAATCACTCTAGGTGAAAAGCATTCGTTTTTTTCAATATAACTGTCCATCGTTTGCCATTCATCATTTGAGTCAGTCAAAAAAATCGACTCATTTTGACCTGAATTGTTTGATGATATTGAATCTTCGTCAATGTAACGATTATATTGATCTCTCAACATGTTAAGTTTATCCTCAAATGTTGCCATATTCCACAAAGTAATTAGTTTAAGTCGTTTGTCTAAAACACTAATTGCTTGAATATATGTTTTATGATTGGATGGATCTGAATTTACATCTGTTTCTTGGGAATTCTGAATTTCATAACGTTTAAATTCCTTAATTTAATTTTTAATTTTAAAATATTAAATTTAAAATAGGAGTTTATATAATAAACTTACATATTCATAACCAAGTACTGAGCATATTTTATTAGCTTCAGTTACTCGTAAAGCTATTGAAAATAGGCAGTTTGAACTTGCATGAAATTGAACGATTTGCTGATCGGAGTCTAAATATTTATGAGAAAATAAATTGAAATTTTTAATCAGCAAAAAGGATTCATTTCGAGTTTTTTCAGCAGACATAAATTTTTTGCAATGAAATTTCGCAGAAAATTGTTCGGCTTACTTAGTTTAGTTTAGGTTATTTATACTAGTATTTGCCAAGAGCTATAAGCTGTGTAGGTAGGTATTGGCTTTTACGAGTGATAAGATTATACTCGAAAAGCATTATCACACAACAGGAAAAGTGCCTAAATTTTTACTCACCCGGTTAGTAGTAATGTAACCTTTGTTAGGCTTTTTTCAATGTAGAATTACGCATGATTGAACCTTAAACCTTTATCGCGAAATTCGAACATGCTATTCTCTACACCACACTAGCACTTAATGTTTTTTTGTAATTTAAAAGAGCAGACTCTACATTCCTGCTATGATACGATAAATTTACGATTTTTTCTATTAAAAAATATACTTAATTTACCATATTACCGATATTTTATCAAAAATTACATATTTTGAATCACTTTTTTCATGAAAAATGTGGTAAATTCATCGTATCATAGCAGCAATGCATAAAAGATTTTTTCAGATAACTAAGAATTTCGAATTTTCTAAACTCATATTATTGAAGATTGTACAATACCCCTTTTAATACATAAAAAAAGTCTTTGCAAATTTTAATTGTTACTTTTTTTGATTGTTGAAATTTTTTTTTCCGAATAAAGTTTGTTTATAAATCGCCGATTTGCGACTGCTGAAGGTGTTCTAAAAGCTGAGCTATCACTATTGAAACTATGAGTTGATTCGTCAATTAGTTCTTTTTCTTGTTTATCTATTTCTTTATTTGTCTCAGCCACTTGATTTTCTACCAAATTTAACTTGGTCTCTATCAACTTTAAATAGATTTTAAAATTAAATTTGAATAAAAGATTTTAGAAATCGTTGAGAAATTACTATTTTCTTCTCGACTATTTTCTTAAGCTTTATTTTATTTTCCGATTTTAGAAGCTCAAGTTCTGCTCGTCTGGCTGAATTTTCTCGCTCGTAATCACTTTTCTATATAAAAAAAAAGATAAAACTTAATATTTAATTGCGACAAATTTTGAATTGAATTTCAAAAAAATTTTCACTTGAAATTTTACTTTTGATACATAAATAATTATTAAAAGATTATTTTATTGTATGTATTACAAAACAAAACTTCGGGATCTTATATTATACATATGAAATCATTGTGTTGAAAACTTTCTATAGAATATTTATTTGCTAGCAAAAATGCTTTCTACAACGGTTCTAATATAAATGTAATGTCAACCGTCAACCGTTACTTTTGATCGTAACCGCAACCCGTTTTAATTAACCTTAATTTTCAATTTTAAGATGGCTGAACTATGGTTACGGTTACGGTTACGGTTACGGTCAAAAGTTACGATTGACGTTACATTTATATAAGAACCGCTGTATATTATCCTCTTTATTATCTACAGTACATTTATGAAGTAAGTTGGAGAGCTAAATCAGCTAAATAAAGAGCCACTATTTAAAAGTCAAATAATCGTTTAAAAATCGTTTGATTATTAATTTTAAATAGTTTTTTTTTAAATGAGCTTAAGAAATAAGTTAAAACAAAAAAGAAAAAATTAGTTCTAAGACCTACAAGTTATAAAAAGTTTATTCTTATGAATTAACATCATTATTTTATAAATTAAAAAACTGGCTAATTATTCCTTACATGGCTCAATTATTCTAAAGTGTTTAAATACTAGAGTTATTTTTGAGTCATTTAAGGTTCTGGTTACTCGGCTCAAATTAGAGTCAATTTTTTTGGCTAAAAAAATACTCGTAAGAAAACGACTCAAGTAATTTTTTCAGGACACGATCTTTGATTAGATCTCATAAAAGGTAATTTAAACTATCATTTGATACTTATGAACGTTACTAATTTCAAAGTTGTTAAAATTTTAATTTGAAATATTAATAGGGATTTATTATGATACAAGTATTTTTTGATCGAAAAAAATCTAGAAATTCAAAAAAAAAATTTTCCTCGAAAAATTATTATTTTATTGTATAAATTTTTTCAGGATTTTTTTTGTGAAATTTTGTCTATTCTAAACGAAATACAAATGAAATTTCTAAAAACTTTTTCGAGCTTTGAATTTTAAGCATGCAAAATTTAGATCTGGTCTGGTAAGAAATAATTTACAACAGACAAAATATGAGATGATTAATTTGATATATCTAGAAATTCAGGTGTTGCTCGGAATGAAAAACAGTAGAACTCGTCTTTCAATGAATTTTTTTGAAATTTTAATTTTTTTGTAATAATTAATTTCTGAAGATTCCAATAAATTAAGAGTTATTCTTAGAAAAAAAACAAAATCTTACAATAGATTCTATATTTTTTTCATATTGTTGTTTAAGTTCTTTGATTTTCATATCACCATCACGCTGACATTGAGTCAATACTTCATTTAACTTTTTCTGTATCAGCTCATTTTGTTTGCGTTCAATTTCATTTTTGGCAAATTGATAGTCTTTAAATTCAAAATTCGAATTATTCATACTCGAATTGGCACTCGAGTTTTGTTGTTGTTTCATCATCATTTTCGGATTATTAAATCTAAAAAAATGACTGCCACCAAAAATAATTCGATCACCATGATTCAACAAATATTTCTGACCATTCGAAATAACTTCTCCATTTAAATAAGTCACATAATGTTCATCTAATTGAACTAGATAGAAAACTTCACTATCACCATCCATCTCGGACAAAATCTTTGAATGCTTTTCTGAAATTAAAGCCCCACTCAAATGTATATTAACCAAATTACGATCACTTCCTATTAGAGTTTCCCCTGTTTTTTTCAAAACATAAATTAACTTTTCACTTAACAAAGGATCCTCGTTTAAATTAATAAGACAACAATTTTGAGCACTAGTCTCTTTTTCATATAAAACAATCAACGACTTTTCCAAATCGTTTATTTCTTTTTGTTTCAAGCGTTCGGCTTCTTCTAATTTTTGCTTCCATTCCAATTCCATTAATTTCAAAGTCTCTTGTAGCTCGTCATTTTTTTTAATTAAAGATTTCTCAAATCCTGTATTCATAGGCGACAACGCCAAATTCATCTCTTGTTCAACACCAAATTCATTTATAAATTTTTGCTTAAAATTACGATTCAAATGAGCACTATTTTTGATAGTAGCCGTCTTAGCTGCGTATCTTAAAGTACAAATCGTCTCGTCTATGTAACAACTAGACGCGTTAACAGTCGCCAACATAGCCGTCTTAGCATTACCACCTAAACTTTCTTTTAACAGCCAAGTTAACACTGATTCCCTATATGGTAAATGTCCATTAGTATTCATAGTATTTGAATTATTAATAGCTGCATTATTTCCATTACCATAAGCCGGTAAATTAATAAAACCCGCACTTTGACGCTCTGATAATAAACATATTATTTTGCCTAAAGTCAATAGGGATTTATTAATACAAGTACTTTCTTTAAATCTAGAATTACCAGTACCAGTCGAAAACATCGAATTAATACCTGAAGAATTAAGTCTCTCTGAACCAGCCAAATCAACCAAATTAATACGACTAGTTACTAATTGTACTAAACTTTTGCCATTTTCATCTTCATCCGCCTTATGCTCTAAAGTTTGAGTGATATTTATTTGAAAGACTGAATGAGAACGCGATGATTTTTGATTCATATTAGTACATGCAGTAGCTCGGCGTTTGTTACCAATATCAAGCCAAAGCTTAGCATCAGATGTTGAATTGGCACTTAAAGTCAATAAATCGACTATATAAGGACCTGTTTGAGGATTTTCTCTTATTTGCAAATTCCTACCAGTCAATGAATTTTTAACGTCTTTAGAATTTTCTTTACAATCATTTGAATTTCTTAATAAATCGTAAATTTTTTCATTATAAATTTCATAATAACTTATTTCAATATGAGTGCTTGAGACTATACGATCACGTTGAGCTTTACGCTCGAACAGATCATCGAAAAAACGAGGTATAAGACCCGGTTGTTTTTCAGGGCCTATCATAGAATATGTTTTACCCGATCCAGTTTGACCATATGCAAATATTGAGACGTTATAACCGTCAAATGCTGTGTCCAAAAGGGGTTTGCCAATACATTCATAAACATATTTTTGTTGACTACTTGCTATTAAATCAGGATCTTTGGACAATTGTGGTGGAATTTCGAAATTTGGCGAGCGTTGATCACTTATTATATGATCACACATGAATTTCAAAGGTTTATTTGATTTATCCGTTACGGATATTTCTTTAGTTTGTTCATTAATGCGAATTGAATTTGTATAGCCATTAGCGGCTTCTTTGGAACTTAGAGGACGAACTCTAACGGCAACTGTAATGAGATTAGTCTCGTTTTGAGAGTTTTCTTTAATTGGTTTTTTAATTGTTTCAGATTTGGGAGTAAATTTAGAAGCTAATTTTTCAATGTTGGGTGTTTTGGCAACAGTCGAAAATTTGGTTGTATCACGATTAGATAAAACTTTACGAGATGGTGTTGTCATTATTTTAGAAAAAAAAAATTTTGAAAAAAAAACAAAAAATTTAAAACTTTTTTTTGGTAACTGCTAAAATTTATTTCCTATATCAGCAATAAAATTCTAATTTTTATTTTGAATTAATTAAGACGTTTTAAACGGTTTTTCTTTTTTTTTTTTTTATTAATTTTGAATTTAAGACATTTGTATCATTGAACTTTTTTTCAGTTAAAAATCAGGAGTATAGTCGATGGAATTGATTTTCGAAATCGTCAAAATTAACTTTACTTTAAATCTGTTTTTAATTAAATCAACCGCTAGAATTAAAGTAAAAAGATCTTTACGATAACCAAATCTTTATATAATTTTATTTTTTTCAAACAAATACCCTTGCGTAGAAGCCCCTTTTCATAAAGATGAGAATTTTATCTCATTCACAAATCTAATTCTTAATACAGTATGTTCTCGATTTCGTCAACAACTTCGAAAAAGTCATAAATGTTAACAAATCAAACGTAAATAAATCCGGAAAAAGTACTACTAGTCTCATTTTAAAAGCATTAAAATAATCGAGATCTGAATGTTATGAATTATATTTATTCTTTAAATGTTGATTTTTTTTTGGCAAGTTTTCAAATAGAGGAAACATTTAATGAGGATGAAAAAATAAAAACCACAATTTGAAATATGTTTAATAAGCTAAAAATAGCGGTTAAAAAGAGTTTTTAAATATTTTTTTCATCCCCTAAAATGTTCCCTTTTTAAAAAAAAAACATGCCGTTTCGGATTTTATATATTTTTCAAGTTTAGAGATTGGGAACAATAATAAACCCTAAATTCGATTATATTAAAATGATAGATTAACCCAATTTACGATAAACAGCGTACCCGGGCGCGGTTTCCGTATTTTTCAATATTTTCAAGTTTTTAAAATAGCTTCAAATGATAATCTAATTTTTAGCAAATTTTAAAAGTAATTTTTTTGATAATACGATAATTATTCGTACAGCTCACCCCATACGCACTCCCTTTATTTTCCAACGCGCTCGATGACTCATCAGTGAAAAAAAATTTTAGAAATGTAAATAAATATTTTTGATCCTAAAATTCGATGAAAAATTAAAATTTTTGTTTTTAATATAAAATTATTTCGCGAAAATATCGATGATTTGGGAATTAGTCGACGTGAAAAGTTTATTATTTAACTTAGAATATAATTTTGATGAGTGTCCTATCGTCGAAAAATCATTTTATGTGTTAATTTTTGATTTTCTCTTTTTATATGTTTTATTCTACCTCAACGTTTTTTTACATAATCTTACTCTTTTAACAATCAAGTTAAAACTGATTTCATATATGGGTCGAGTGCTTTTTCAAAGCAAAAATTATGATTCCTTTATTTTTAGGGCTTAATGAAGAAAAAGGCTAAAAAATTTTGGAAAAAATTATAAAAAACTTTAAATTTTAAATGTTACTTTCTTTTTGAATTACTTTTTATAAAAAGGCACTTAGACAGGCTTATTAGTTTATGTACTTTATAATAATCAGATTCATTCGGTTTTATGTGATAAAATCAAATGAATTACTAAAAAAGAAAAATAACTTTTTTCATAGAATGTTTGAATAATTTTTTCCAAAATTTTTAGCAAGTTTATAAAAAAGTGCATTATTTATTGGCGATTTTTAATGATAATGTAAAAATGATATATAA
>NTPY01000635.1:1533939-1544508 GCA_002922825.1 Brachionus calyciflorus | reverse complement strand
TTTAAACAAAGTAAGTTTAAGTATGATAAAAATTTATACTTTTTTCTTGAAATTGTCTTTTTTTTTTTTAAAGTTTGGAAAAGCTTATTGGCATACAACTAGTCACAACACAGGTTTAATGCTTTCTCGTACCCAATGGAAAATGATAAAAGATTGTTCTAATGTAAGCTATTTTCAAATCTATATTAAAAAGTTTATACCTGGCGTATCGAAAGTATAAAACTAACTCTACGGTATACTTTGCTTGCTTTGTTACGTTGCATTTAAAAGAACCAAGTTTTTCAGTGAATTATCTATTAATATATTTCCGAAAGGGTCTACCTAATCACCACACTCAAAAGTTATTTCAGCACATTCAAACGACGTTTCAACACACTCGCTAAAACTTTGAAACACACTTTCTTATTATCACACTTAAAAAACTTTTCAACACATTTTTCTCAGCCTAGAAAATAGGAAAATTTAAAAAAAATTGAATTTCTAAAAATTTTCCTACAATTTTTTTTTACTTAAAAACTAACAAACTGTTATAAAATTGAAAGAAAAGACTTTCTAAGACAAATAAGACACTAATTTCTGATTTTTCTTATTTAAATAACTCTAAAATATGCTGCTCAGTCGAATCACGAATGATTTTCTCTAAACCAAGAGAGTTTTTAACTTGAAGGCTTTAATATTTTATTCTCAATACTAAGACCATTTATTGCCGTTCGAATATGGTGTAAATGAAAGACATAAATTTAGTTTGTCTTTAGAAAATTAAAAAAAAATATTTTCTGATGAAAAGGCTCTGGAGGGTGACAATAAGGAGTTGTGTTTTAAAGTTTTAATGAGTGTGTTGAAACGTCTTTTGAATGTGCTGAAATGATTTTTGAGTCTGCTGAAACAATTATCCCTTTCCGAAAAAGTATAAGAAATAATACTTTATATACTTTTCCTAAAATTGTTCAGTTTGGTATTATTTCAATAGCTATTTTCGATCGATTTTGAAAATGTATAAATATATATGAAATTTATACTTTTGCCAGTAGAAGTATAAATTTTACATACTTTTACTCATATACTTGTAAAATCATTCATTCTGATCGTCTTGTTAAATTAATGTGAATGAACAAAAATTGGCAATTAAAAGCTCCTTAAAAAGTAAAAAGTGGTCTTTTTGACCACCTGACGCTTCTAGTGTTTAAGATAATCTACTTTTATTCAGAGGGAAACTTTGTAATTGATTAGAAAATAATTGTGTAATTTTTAGTTTTCGAGTAAAAATGAAATTTTGAAAAATTGTAAAGTGAAAAAGAGCTTTGAATTGTAGCTTTGCGACACTAACTTGTAATAAATTTTGTTTTTTCAGTTTTTCTAGAAACTTTTATTTATATTATTTACAATCTTTTCATTTTTGACAAAAATAAACCAGTGATTTTATTTTTCTCAAAACTGGACAAATTTTTAAAAATCAATTATTTTCATTTAATTTGTGGTCAAAATAGGTAAAAAATTTAAATAAGTATCCTTTATCAAATCAAATTTTTTTTTTGCTATAAAATTTAATAAATAATATCTAATTATAATTTTTGTTTTTCTTTGCTAAATGACCAGTTTTGGTCTAAATTAAATCACTGCGCAGTCCTTGGAGTTTAAAAATTCATTTACGTCAGAGGATTTTAATTGAAAATTTTATGAACTTATTCTTGACTTGATTCTGTTATTTGAAACATGATCTCGATATTCTTATTTTTATATTTAATAAATTCTTTTTTATTTAAAAAAAATTTCAAACTTTTAAGGCGTTTTGTACATATGATGATTATAATTGGGACTGGACCCTACAGCATTTAAGTCAAACCTGTTTCAAATTACCTTTGGTAGCAATTTTCCCGGTTTCGTCAAGAGTAATTCATATTGGTGAATGGTAAGAATATTTTCATTGATTCAAGATGATAGTTTGTATTTATTTTTAAATTTTTTTTTTCTTAGTGGAACTCATCATAAAGGTTCGAATTGTGATCCTAAAGAAAAAATAGAGAGTCTCAAGAAAACAATACAAAATAAACAAACACAATTCTTTCCTGAGAAATTTGAATTAAACGGTGTCAATACAGGAATAATAGCAATCAAAAAATCTAACGGTGGTTGGGGTGATCCCAGAGATCACAATTTATGTAAATCATTTATCGATCAATATTTAAAGTCAAATAATACAAAAGCTATTAAAATTTAGTCAGCATTTTTTAATTTTATTTATTTATTATTACCGAAAAAAATAACAAGCAAAACAATATTTTTATCGTTTAACTTTTAAGTCATTATCATTATTCTTAGTATTTTTCAATTTTTAAAGTGCCATAATACATTTATACGAAGAAAAAAATGTAAATTTAAAAATAAATTTGTTAAATAAATTTTAAATGTAAAAAATGGTTCTTTCTTTTTTAAACTTCAAGTATTACTAAATTAAATTAAGCTCTTACTTTCTTATTTTTCAGTTTTATAGTTCTCGAACCTTGAAGATGTAAATACAGTAAATTCCAAAACAAAGTTAACGAACATTAACAATCTTTCAAAATTATGCACATGGATTTAAAGCAGTTACGAAACAAGCAATTTCTACTTTTTAAATCATGTTCAGAAATACGTATTTATAATTGGGAAATTTCAATAAACACTACAGCAATTATGAAAAAGAAACCGTTACCATTAACCATTACAACTTGCCAATAAGAAAAATTTTCGGGGCTTAACGGGAACAAATTTTTTTTTATCCATTTAATTTTTATTTAGAAATCTATAACATTTTCTGTTCTTTTTTTATGAGATTACTTTACCAAATCAAAAAAAATTTCAATAGAATTTATTTTTCAAATAAAAATTTTTGAATCTTAAATTACAAATTTTTTTTTTGGTAAAGGTCATGGTGATGGTATACTCACGCTTCTTCTTCATTATAAATGCTCATAATATGCTAGAGTATCAACATACTATACTGGTTATTCACGAGTTCCAAATGTGAACGTTCACGAACATTCATGAATTTAAATGATTGAAATTAAGTTAGTGTTCGGATTCTCCTGACAACCCGGTTCTTCTAAAAAAATAACTAAAAATCATTTTTTATTTGAAAATAATTTTGTATAAAAAGCATCTTTTTTGACGTCTTTAATACCGTGGTTGAAATGCGTTTGTCACATGACGTCAGTGTTTATTTTACATCCTAAAAATTTTTTAATTATTCATGACGCATGTGACGTCAACTGACGTCAGTCGTCATCTGAAGTCATGTTTTTTTTTATCATGTTTGAAATTTTGCTGACGTCAGCTAGCGTCATGAAAAATTAAATTTTTTTCTGGATGTAAACACTGACGTCACATGACGTCAAGTGACGTCAGCCGATGTCATGTGACAAACGCATTTCCACCACAGTATATGAAAATTAATTAGACATTTTGCCAAGAATTTTTTTAAAAAATGAAAATTTTTTATTAGTCACCAATTAAAATACTTTTGAAAAACTTTATTGCGACATTGAAATTAAGTTTTAATGGGACTAGGATTAATAACAAATTAAATTAGTTTTATCAAATAAACTCGGTTAATAGTTAAAAAATAAGTAAATTAAACAAAAACAAAAAATAAAAATAATTTATATACAAGACAAAAAAATATATATATTTTTAAAATATAAATGGCATAGTTATTTCAAAACAAAACTTTTACACAGCTCATGATCCCTTGGATCAGACCATCCTTACAAAAAAATTTATTTTTGATTTAGTTTTCTAAATTAACCAATTACAAAATAAAAATACCTCCGTTAGATTTTTTTATTTTCCTCATACCAAATATTTTTCCTGAAAAGTTCAAATCTCTGGGGAAAAAATTTGACTTTGATTCTTCATATTTCTTTTTCATTTCACCTAATTTAACTTTTGGATCACATGCTTTGCTTTTGAAATGTGTACCACTTAAAGAATAGCAAATTTTGTTCATATTTTACTAATATTAATTTTAAATAAATTTTCAATTAACCATTCTCCTAAATGAGCTACTCTTGAAAATGTTGGATAAAGAGAGACGACCACATCTTTAAAACATTTTTGAATCACTTGTTGTAAAGACCAATCCTTTTTTTTACTCAAATTCAATGGTGTAAAATTAATTTTTTATTTTGAATAATTTACCCAATTATAATCGTCATATTCACAAAACATCTTTAACAAAAAATATTTATTAAATTGTAAAAACGTTTCAAAAGTATTCAAATTTATTTAAAAATTACCTTTGAACAATTTTTTATTTGTTCAAAAAATTTTCTTGATACCAATATTCCAATGTTATTACTTGAAGCCCACCAGTATCCTTTGGACCACTTTGAAAAATATAAGAAATTAAGAGCGAATGTATTTTTTTACTAAATGTACTAAATTTACTAAATGTATTTCTTTTTTATCAAAAAGTTGTAATTTTCCTTTAAAATATCCTAATGAAACTACGTCGACATCGCTTAAAATTCTAAAAAAAACAAACATTAAAGGCTATCTAGATAAAATTCTATTCTTTTAATTACTTATCAGTTAATTGATGAATAATGTGTATTGAATCTTGAAAAAGATAATGATCTTCTTCTAAAAGTAATACATGCAAATTTTCCATTCTACTTGTAAGACTTAGTTTATCAAAAATATAGTTCAACTTAAAAAAAAATATCAAAAATTTTTGAAATTTTTTATTCAAAAATTAAAATTCAACATACCTTCCAAAACCAGTGATGCTTAATTTGAACAATTTTAGATTCTCTGTAGTGACCAAAAGTGTCTGGATGATCTGCATTATTGCATTTAAGTTGCTTAGCTCTAATTTAAAAAATTCAAATATCAAAGACAGATTTAACATGGTATTTTTGACCACAATAATAATTAAGAGCCAAGGTATGTTTTTTATATCTTAAATATTGAATATTTTTCAAAGAATTTTTAACTAAAGATATTAGGGTATTTTAAAGATAATAACAGTTTTGAGCATAACTGTTACTTGCTTAAAAGTTTAAAACTTCCAAGGCACTGAAATAGATCATCGGATACTATTTTTATATTTACATTAAAGCAAATATTTCACAAAATTAATAAAAAATTAAGGAGACGTGTCTACTCTCAAAACAATAGTAAGCAGACGTGTTGACTTGCGTTTCCTTTACTAAGATTGAAAATAATATAATCATATTTTAATATTATTTTACCTCTATACCAGAGAGATGCTTACGAACTTAGTGTAATTTGGCAGTAGTAAACGCCTTAAATATGTAAAACTTCCTTTAACATGAACTTTTATTTTAAAATTCATAAAAACTAACTAAAGTTTAAAGTTGACGGTATTAGATTATTTTGTAAAAAAAAAATCTTGATTAAAACAAATGAAATTTTCAAGAAAAAACTGAAAAATTAGGTTTTATGTATTTTCCCGTAAATTTAGGCAACAGATCAATAACCAATAACAACGGAGAAGAATTAATTATTTTATTTTTAATTTAGTTAAACCCTCTGTATCAGAATTACCCGATTTATTTTTTGATGATTAAATACGGATAAACAATGATATTAAAGAGTTGAATATTTCACTGACCCCTAATTAACGTCGTATCCAAACAGTAAACTAAGACCGAACCCATGCTCGAAAAAAAAATATGGGTGCTGGTCGGAATAAGGTAAGACGTTAATTCGGGAACAAAGCAGTACTCAACTTTTTTATATCATAGTTTTCAGGTATTTTATCATTTCAAACATTTTTAATCAAATAAAAAATAAAAAAGGAATTACTTTTCTTTAGTAATGGCTCTAGGACAGTCATTCGGATCATCACCTGGGAATTTATTTGAATACAATTGTAAAGAAAAAGGATAAAAAATTTGCAGAGTCTTATTTTGAAAAAATAATTGTTTTATTTTAATGATAAATTAATTTATAATAAAATATTGATATTTTACTTACTGCGCAAAAATCAATTGACTTGACTAATTGATTCATTTCTTCATCATAAATATCATGGGAAAAGATAACAAGAGCCTGTTCAATATACTTGACTTCTTTTAACGATTTAATAAGTTCTCTCAGATAATTTAAGCGTGAATGAACCTGAATTACGATGACAAAGAATTTCGGAAATATATAAACATATTTTTTATCGCTTTTTGAAGAAACTTTCTTGAGTTTGTCGTTTAAATGATCTTCTTGCAGAATATTTTCGATAAAATGATAATTATTAATGGTTGATTCGTAATTTTTTGCTGATATGATGTCACTTAATTGTGATTGAATAAAGCTATTTTTTATAATTACATGCTTTGTGAGATTTCTATGGTGAACTGACGTTTGTTTTACAACTCCTTCACCTATTAGCAAGTTAGGCAAATATAGATAACAAGTAAATATAACAATAATAACTGAAAAAAACAAATGCTTGCATCTTTGACGTCTCCTCTTTAAAATGAAAAATTTCATTTGATGAAATAATTAAAATTTAGTCTTTCTTTAGAAAAATTTTAAAACAAAATCATTTTATCTAAAAGAATTTTTTTTTAAATTATCAAAAATAAACTTTTATTAGTCGTTAAAAAATTTAAATTTACTCGAGATTACCAAAGTCATATTAGTCAGATAAGATTTATAGGAAGTAAGTTTAGTAGGTCAAACTTGAAGTTAAGACTATTTTAAAGAAAGTTATTTTGATTTAAAAGTTTTTATGTTATTTCTCCAAGATAGTAATAGGCCAACGCCACAAAAGAGTATTTTAAAGTTGGCAAAAGTTTTGGACATAGCTGTTTCTTGCTTTAAAGCATGACATAATTTAAATGTGAACATACCTTATATTAAAGAGACATTTTATTAACAAAAAATATTTAATTTTAATTAATAGAATGTCATCCCTTCGTTTTACGCTACCTGGTGAAGTTCAAATACTTAAATATTTTATTTTAAGTTGTCAAGTATTCAAGTCTTAAAAAAAATACCAAAGAAAAATCTAATGACTCCTTAAAGATTAAACAATTTTCTTACTGAATTCATTTTTTCTGACAATTAATAAATTAAAAAACTACTACTTTCCTCATTCTCCAATTTTTCCCAAAGCCCAAATTTTAGTCATTTGTTTCGTTATAAAATGAAAATTATTTATTAAAATAAATCATAAATGGATTAAGTCATTAAAACTTTAAAAAAATTATAAATATTGATGCTGATTCATTTAAGAATTTATGAGGTTTTAAGTACTCAGAATAACAAATTTTAATTAAAAAATCGAAATTTTAGACTCGAAAAACCTTGTTTTTTCGTCATCGCTTCTAAAACTCACTAAGAATTTGATATTTGTGGTACAAGATTAAGTATTTTAAATTTGTTTTATCACAAAGTTTTATCTCTTCCAAGTCACTGAAATAGACCAGCATATACTATAATTCATATAAATCAATATTACTTATCTTAGTATTAAAAATACGTTTTTATATTGTTGAACTAATCACGCAAAACATGAATCCAGTTTTGTGAATTTTAAACGATTCTTATGTTTTAAACTCCAATATTTAGTAATTGAAGAGATTGAATCTTGTTATTACTGAATGGTGGGCCTAAATTTTTTAAATTTATAACAGATTTGTTTTGATTAAAATGAAAATTTTGTACTTATCAATTAAATCTCGCCCCAAATAATTTCCGCTATTTACTTTAAAAATTCGTACAAAAACTAAATTAAATAACATTTAGAAGCATTGTAGTTTTTTTTTATTGCAGCAAATATTATTTCAGATCAATTTTAACCATTGATGCTAATTTTTTTTTAAAGTTTTTCCTTCGGACTTTAGTTTTTAGTTTGAAAAAAAAAATAGCGTACAACATTCACCCTTTAAGTTCTAAATAAAAAATGAATCGCTTATTCTTGAAAATTGTTACTAGAATATCGAATATTGGTATCGAATTTAAGTTTTCATAAATCTAAGATTTCTGGTTATTCAAGAATTTGAATATTGATTTTTTTATTTGATTTGAACAGTAAATTTATTGAAAATTGTTTGTTGAAATTAATAGTTTTAGCGCGAATGTCGTAAGAAATAAGCAAAACAATAAAAATTATCCTTTTTTTAGGTTAATTAAAAGCTATTAAAATTAATTTTTTTGCTTATTTCTTACAAGAGATATGAATCGAACATTTTTTATAAATTTTTTAATTTTTAAAATACTTTTTAAGCTAATATTTCTTTTTCGAGCAAACAATTTAAGAATTGTTTGCTCGAAAAAGCTCCTTTAATAATTAAATTCAGAAAAAAAATATGGTAACAAATAAGCAAAGTAACAATTTCTCTAGTAACAAATTCTAGGTAACAATTTAAAAGTCGTGAAAAATTGCTTTCTACGTATATTGACTTATGATATAACTTTTAAATTTTTTTCTATAACTTATTCATTTTATTTTGCTAATTTAATTTAAAATATTCGATGGAGACTAAACCCATGAATTAATTCCTATTTAGGACCTTATAAGAATCTTTAAGAATTAATAGGAATAAGAATCCTAAACGGACCCGATTGGAATCAGTCAAGGATTCCTAAGGAATCTTTTGTAAAAGGAATTTATTGGATTATTTATTAAGATTCTTTAAAAAAACTTATTAATTCTTATTTGCCTTTTGTTTCATAGATTTATCAAGATAATTCCTTAAGATCCAGTTAGGATTCTTTTCTAAAATTTATTAAGAATCTTGTTTTAATTTCTTAATCGGAAATTAAAAAATCTTACTTACGAAATCTTTCTGAAGGGAATTTTTTTTCAAGGTTAAGAATCTTAATAAGATCTTGGAACGATCAAAAGACCCTATAACATACTGGATTAAGATCGTATAACATCCTTAATAAAGAAAAGACCAAGTTTCCTGGTAGGAATCTGACATGGATCCTAATTTAGATCTGTTTAGGATTAAGCTCATGGGAAACTTTTGTCTCCAAATGAATCGGAATGATCTGTCTAGAGATATTAAATAAATTAATTGAGTAATCAACGACTTACGCATTTTTAATATTGTAAAATGTAAAAACTTGTACGTAATATTTTCGATAACGTTAATGTAAAATAAAATTTAAATTAGGAATTTTTTACAGTTAAAATAAATAAAGCCAATCCTGGTTTTTAACAATTTTAAAAATCGTAATTTTCTCTGAGCACTGTAAATATTGTGAATGTAAAAACATTTGCTATTTTTATGTGTAAATAGATACACTTAAACTGTAAAATATTTGAAATCAACCAATCAAATAGTATAAAATTAGGTGTCTTCCAATTTTATAACTTTCCTATATTTTAACGTCTAAAAATATAACGTCAAAATTATAACAAATTGACTTATTCCTAAATTATAACTTTTTAAATTTATAACATCTAAAATTTTAACTTTCCAAAAATATAACGTCCAATAATTAAACTTAATTAAAAAAAAGAAAATTTTATTAAATAAGCATAAAAGTAATTAAAATAAAAAGAGAAGATTAAATATTTTAATTATTTTACCAATACTAGAGACGAAAAAAAATGCAAGGAAAAATGCAAGAAAAAATGCAAAAAGTTGCAAATAATTGCCATAAATGCAAGTTGAAAATTAAAAAAAAACTTTATGAAGTGCAAATTAATCAATTGTTCACTGTAAGTTATTAATGCTAAATAAATTATGCATAAATGTGTAAAAAACAGTGAAAATGAGCTGAAATGCGTATTGTAGGATATCCTCCATTTATGAGATAAAAATTAAGATAGACGTAGTCATAGGTAAGTTTTTAGTCTCGATATTTACGACTTCGATCCTTGTTTTGGGTCACTTTAATTGTTGTTTTTAAGAAAAAAAAGCGAAAAAAAAACTAAAAATGCTAAAAATGCCATTTTAGAAAACAAATGACCATTACCATCAATTTAGAACCGTTAATCTAAGTGTTACAAAAAATGATCAATAGGAACTTTCTTACCCATTCTCTAAATTTTTCACAATTACTATATATTTTTTTTAACCCAATATGAGACAAATGCCTAATTACAGCCTTTTTAATTTTTAATATATTTCAAATTCTTTAATCTTAGTAATTATGAAATAATTTGGAGTTAATAAACTGGAAAATTAAATTATTAGAAAGTTGAAAATTTGGAAAGTTTTATTTTAAGACTAATGTTAAGTAGGATAATTTTCTACAGTTAGAATTTTAGACGTTTATTTTTTAGATGTAAGAATTAAAGTGTTGAAATATTGGAATGTTGGTTTTTGTGTATAAATCTAAAATTATTAGAAATAGAAAAAAATAATTAAAAATTTTTGAACTTTAAAATGACTTCAATTAGTGCTCTATAAAAACTTTTCTCATGATTTTTTTGTCACTTAAAAATTCCTGAGTAAGAAAATCCTGGAAAAATGTAAGAAAAAATTATATTCAATATAATAAAATTTTAAGTCTATAAAAAAAGAAAAGAAATTTTGGAGATAATTTTTCAAAGAATCCAAAAAGCAAAAAAAATTTTCTATTATGAAATCTTCGGTGAAAAGTTTTAAA
>NTPY01000635.1:1482036-1533379 GCA_002922825.1 Brachionus calyciflorus | reverse complement strand
TGATCTGTCTAGAGATATGAAATAAATTAATTGAGTAATCAACGACTTAAGCATTTTTAATATTGTAAAATGTAAAAACTTGTGCGTAATATTTTCGATAACGTTAATGTAAAATAAAATTTAAATTAGGAATTTTTTACAGTTAAAATAAATAAAGCCAATCCTGGTTTTTAACAATTTTAAAAATCGTAATTTTCTCTGAGCACTGTAAATATTATGAATGTAAAAACATTTGCTATTTTTATGTGTAAATAGATACACTAAAACTGTAAAATATTTGAAATCAACCAATCAAATAGTATAAAATTATTAGAAATAGAAAAAAATAATTAAAAATTTTTGAACTTTAAAATGACTTCAATTAGTGCTCTGTAAAAACTTTTCTCATGATTTCAAGTCGACCTTTTTTGGTCGAATCCCCTTGAATTATTTAGATAGGCTCCAAAAACGGATTTTCTATTAAAATTTTACTTTAGTGACACATTTATTTAATCTAGAAAGAAGTCAATTCGAACAATTTACAGTACTTTACATACAATTCGTTTTTCTCTCTCTTTTTGAACTTACCCCTGTAAAAATCTCAATGAGATCTCACGAGAAATTATTGGTGACCATAATCTCATGAGATCTCAAATATGGTTACATGTAAATATATTGTAATGAGGACTGAGATCTCATGAGAATATGGTAACGAGATTTTGAAATGGTTAATTTAATAAATAAATAAATAAAACTTTCTAGTTAATTTAATAAGCTACAATAGTTATTTTATTATTTTAAATTTTTATAAGAAAAATACTTTACACACGGTAAATAAAATAGATAATTCAAGTGATATCTTAAAAAAAATGTAACTTAAGAAATAAACAATGCTATTGGTTTTGATGAATATTTACTCATTGGATCAAATATACTAAATTTTAAGTATGATTAAAAATTTTATTTTTATTTTACACAAATTTTAATTTGTTTTAAAAATAATGTGTGTTTGAAATTTAAAAAAATACGGTTTTTTTTGAATATAATAAAAAAAACTCGGTTCAAATATTACATAAAAATATTACACGTTTCTCTAGGGCAAAAATTGACGAAAAAAAGAAACTTTTTAAAAAATAAATTTTATTCCGCCCTCTTCTCCTTCTAAAATATTTTAATTTGATCATATAAAAAATAAAACAGAAAAAAAAGGCTTCATAAATATTCATATTTTGCAAAACAACACAAAAAAAATTACTAAACTCTTCAAGACAAATTTTTCAAAAATTAATTGCCTTTATTTTAAAATCGTACAAATTTGGAACTAAAAGAATGCATAAGGATTTTAACTTGATTTTATAATTATAGTGATCACATTCTTTCTTAGAATCTTTTAATAAATTTATTAACAAAGGCGTGTTGAGAACCCTTAAAAAAATAAAATTTTTTCAAACGTTTAAATTACCTGGGACGATTCAAAAAATAAAAATACAAAAAAGAAAGAAATTCTTTTAGCCGAAAGGTTTGCTTCAAATGAAATATTTTAGCTTTTACCGTAATACCCTATTTCATTTCTAAAAACCAATTTAAATACAGCCGAGCTACTCATTTGTCAGTAAAAAAAGTGTGATAAAATTGTATTGTGATTAAAATGCAAATAATGCAAAATTTATTTATTACATTTATAACAAAATAATTTTGTCTTCAATTAACAAAAGATTTAAAATTATTGAAAAACAAAACTTAAGTATAATAAGCAGCATTCAAAATGAACTTTTTTGAAGGAAATTTATTTAGCTTTAGAATTAAGACATTAAAAGGACCACCAAATTAAAAAGTTTGCAACTAGTTCAAAACTCGCTCCTTTTAATTCTAAAAATTTTAAAGTGCCTCAAATAATAAACCCTAGTTAAACTTTTGGTGTTTACAAAACCTAACAACTCCTCTAAGTAATAAGAGATTTTAAGTCAAACTTATTTATTTAGTAGTTCAATTAAGTCTCTATATTACCTGGTAGGAATTTGTCAAAGTTGCAATTTTTACTTTTTTCGGAAGATTTTCTTTTAAAAAATTCTTTTCCTTTTTTATTTTTTTTAGATAACATAAGAATCGTTATACCAAGTATGATCAAGAATTAAAAGTTCTATAAGAAAAAAACAATTTGGATTTGATTATATTATAATTAGGGGGAGATAGCTCAGTTGGTACCGTCATGGGCGTCCAAGCAGAAGGTCGAGAGTACAAATCCTGTGCGAGTCAAAAAAATTCAAATGAGTTCCCAAATTATCTCCTGGTGTTATATTGAGTAAAACACCTAACTAACCCAGCTTGTGGCCGTCGAAACGCTACTTTAATTTAATTTATTTTAATTTTATACTTTCTCCAAAATTTGGAGGTTAATTCTATTCAATAAATAAATAAATAATTAATAGAATTTTTTAGATTTTTTTGTCAACTAGGGTTCATGATTTGGGACACCTTATTAATCAAAATATTTCGTTGGCTCATGTTTCTTTCGTAACCAGTGATTCAATTATATTTTTTGGTAATTTTAGATTAACTAATATTGGAAAGATTCTAAGAAAAAAGGTGTTAAAATATTTCTGGTAACAATCCAATTTTCCACATAAATTACTGCAGTCTTATGTGCAAGGTTTTACGTTAAGAAAAAGAAAATCAATTTTTTCGCTGTATACAAAATTTGTTTTTATCGATCTATTTTATTAAAAGAAATTATGAATTTTTAACCAAAATCAAAACTTACTGTAAAAAATTTGATCGATCATTGATGATTAAAAAGAAAATATTGAATTTAAAAGAGGTTCATGACTATAGGGATCAACTTACTCTCTAAGTAATTTTCATCTATTTATTAAAATCATTTAATAGAAAAAATACTAGTCAAATCGAAGCAATTAATTTAAAAAATTATTATTTTCTTCTGTAACTAAGCGAGCTCAATTCTTTTTTATTTTTGTTTCCCTAAGGTTATTATTTTCTTTTTTTTTATTTCAAAAAATAAAAATGATTTTTTTCCAGTTTCGTCATTTGAAGGAAAAATATTTCAAGTAACGCTAAAAAAAACCATTAATACAAAAGAAAAAAACTTTTTTTCCAAATTTATTATTGTTCCTACATATTTACCTTAATTTTAGATTATATAATTTTTTTTCGAAAATAAATGGTGGGTTTAAAACTTAACAAAATCGTCAAGTAAACACGATGAACTGCTGAAAATGTCATATTAAAAAAATTAGTTTTTTTTTTTATTTCAAATAGTTTTATTTAGTTGAGTTTTTGAGTAAATAAAGAAAAAAAAAACATTCTTTAAAGATTTCTTTTTTTCTTATGTTTTTTGATTTTTTTCTAATTTGTACATCAAATAATTTATTAGATTATTTTGTTTGGTGTACACCACCAAGCTTTGTTTGTTTTTTTTGGAAAAAAATTCTATTGAATCTGGTGAATAGTGAATTTTCCATATCAAGTCTTGAATTGGATAAAATAATTCTAATTCCTTTGAGTAAATAAAATAAATAAATCAGTATAGAATTCAAGTTTTAAATAAAGAACTTACTCGTGTTTGTTTATTCAAGAAATGTACACCTGTAGGGTTGACGCAAACATGAACATGCTTTTGAAAAAAAAAATTTAATTTTTTTTTTTAAATTAACGAGAAACTTCTAAAAAGGAAGAAAATAAATATACGAATTCAAATAAAAATTTAAATTAATGAAATATTGACATTGATTGCATCATAAAGAAAATTTACATACTAACACCCTAAAAATTTTAAATTGAGCAACTAAAAAAACTGATTCTTTTAAAAAAATAAAGTGAATTTTTATTTAAAAAAAAAACATAATAATTGGCTCTGAAATTTCGAGTAATTCTTAAAATTAAAAAAATATCATACTAAATAAAAAACTG
Organism: Brachionus calyciflorus; assembly: GCA_002922825.1. Lineage (NCBI taxonomy): Eukaryota > Metazoa > Rotifera > Eurotatoria > Ploima > Brachionidae > Brachionus > Brachionus calyciflorus. The sequence continues at coordinate 1,529,473 of NTPY01000635.1, read as the reverse complement.
AGCATTTGACCTAAAATCAGTAGAAAAATTCTAATATAATTAGTTTTTAAAAATAACTTCTTTTTAAACTTAACAAATAATTTTTTTATATATATATTCTGGAAGCATTTGGTGAAAGAAAGACGTTATATCTTCAAAAAGATGTCCTAGCGATATGATTATAAAAGATTTCCAATTTGTAGATTACGAAATTAAAATTCGAATCCCAAAATAGTGCATTCCCGAAACCTCAGTTTAAATATTTTGTTTGAGATTATTGTTTCCCCACAAACACGTTTTTCTTCGTCACAAACGACTTTTAAACACATAAATATTGTGTTAACGAAAAAAATTATTCTTAGTTTTTGTAAAAGTATTTAAATATTGAAAAAAATCTTTTCGCAACAATTACTTTTTTGCCAGAATAAATATAGTTTTTATACAAGAAAAATGGTTTGAAGTTGTAGTTAAGCAAATTTCTAAATGGATATCTTCGGATTATTCCTCATCGAGAATTATGCAGAAAATTTTTCCCTTACATTTACAATAATGGGCAAATCTTAATAAATTTGATCTATTTCATGAAGTGAACATTGATAATCATTGAAAGAAGGGACTTTTCTACCAGTTCAGCCTCATATTCATTGTGAGATTCAATTTTTTACTTTTTTTTTAAATTAGTTGTTGGTACGGCATTCAGACCAAATCATTCGTTTTTGGCTTTGAAATTTTTTTTGTGTTGAAGAGATATTTTTTTTTGAAATTCTATTGATGTTTAAAAGTTTTTAATTTGTGGTGAAGAGATTTTTTAATATAATAGGTTGATTTTGTGGTGAAAAGTTTCTATATGTGGGGCAGAGTGTTTTTATTGTTGGGAGAAGATTTTTGTTTTAAAAACTTTTTTTAATTAAGAAATAAATTGTTTACATGGTAAATTTTAATTTCGATTTTCCTGAAAAGAATAAAGAAACAATAATAAAACAAGCTTCCAAAAATTAAACTGTACAAAGTATTTGTACAAATTTGCTTTTTTGTTTAAAATCATAAAAGCTTATATACCTACAAAGCCAAGAATAAGATATTTCTTTTCTGATACTACACTCTTATCGTTTTTATATCGTAGCGTACATTCTAGCGCCTCATCGTAATGTATCGAGACGCAGCGTATTATAGTTTAGTTGCAGGTCAATTGTTTTGAAAAATTTAACTTTATTAAATTTTTTATAGAAATTTAATGATAAAACGCATGCATATTCGATTTAATTTAAGTATTGTTTCGAAATAAACAATTGAAATATCATAAAATATTTAGTTTAATTTTTTGATGAAAACAAAAGTCTGTTCAAACAGAGTTGCCTGATAACTTAATTTTAATAAAATTGAAATAAATTCCTAAAATGCTGGTAAGTCTCTAGTGCACATAGCTATGTGGCCCTGTGTTAATTCGGAAAAGTTACTGCATTTCTCGAGAATTAATGGCTTAACCGAACCGAAGAGAAAAAATTTTTTTTGGTACGGTACGGGAACTGATTATTGAATATTGAAATTTAGATTAAACTTACATTAATTTTTGGAATAACTGCCGAAAATAAAGCCGATCCGTAGTTTTGAAAATTCCAACAAATTGATAAAAATTTTAATTGAAGCTTCTAAAATAATAATAAAAATATTTAAAATTCTAAAAATTATAATTAGAAAATATGAAATGAGTAACTGTTTGACTAAGCGAGCTTAATTGAGATATCGATCTTTCCCATTCGTTTGAGATTATTTTTATCCAATCAAGTACTGTTTTATGAAACAAATGCTTCAGTGGAACGAAAATTCTTAAATTTTTTCGCCTAAAAAATTATTTTTTTATTCAACTTAATATTTAATGAAATATTTCTTTTGGGAAAAATACTCTGATTTGAAGAATTGAATCCAGTCTTTAATTTTTAAATTTTCATTTATCATTTTCATAAAAATAACTGCTAGTATGGCAGCTTCTTGCTCTGAACTGATGTACATTGAATGAATATAGTTGTAATAAGCTTCAAAGCATAAGAGTCGAATAGCTGTAGCGTTGTTGATCTAAAATTATAATAGAATTAAAATAATTAAGACTAAAATTAAAATCTAAGGATAAATGCCTAAAAAAACTCAAATGACTTTTGTATAGAATGTCATATTTAATTTGAATTGTTGAGCTTTTACGGGTAAAATATATTATTTAATATTAATGCATTACTTTTCTCATTAAATAGAAATTTTTAATTTAACACTCAAAGGGCAGACGGTGTCAATTTGACACTTTTTCAAAATTTTAAACGCCATTTTTTCAATCTATTAAACTGTTAATAAGAGAGGTTGGAAATTCGAATTTACAGTCTTGGTATTGACAACTTAAAGGTTGGAGGGTATTTATACATGCAAGAGAAAAAACCAAAACCAACCTGGGTTGTCAATACTAAAAAAATTTACAACCTTTTCTGTTAACAGTTTACTTCTCATGTTACAATTTTTCTTGAAACATTCTTTTCTGATTTGACATATCTACAATATTTCCTTTCAAAATAACATATGAGTGTGATAAGGGTACCGGTACAACTTTTATTCGGGATGAGGTTGATGAAAACATGTAAAATGTGAAAACAAAAATTTAACAATAAAATTAAACATCTTTAAAAAAAATTTAATTTTATTGTAAAATTTTTGTTTTCACATTTTTCATGTAAAAAACCTCTTAGTCTAATTTTCAAGAAATATGTCATGAATTGACCAAATTTTTACTAAAAATGATAAATAATTTACTTTTTTCTCATTTTTTAAAGGACACATGGCATCTCTCATAAACAACAAATTTGGCTCTTCCTTTAACGGATCAACAGATGTTAACTGAGGTACTATACATCGTTTCCAGTCAGCTAATTGCTGTAAAGGTTTATGATCTGGTTTCAATTGAAGCTCTGAATTATAAAATAATAACATCAAATGTTTAATCTGAGATTATTATTTAAAAATTTTACTTAGATGCTTTGAACCAATCCAAAAAGAAAAATAGCTAGAACTTTCCAAATCAAGTCCTAATTTCTTCAACAAAAAAAATTTGTTTACTTTTTATTTTAAAATTTATTAAACGATATTAAAGTCACATTATTAAGTTGTGCTTGAAGTTGTTCGGCTGTAGTATTTGAACCAGAAATCAAATTTAAATTTATCTCTGAACCATCCATCAGCTTAACAACTATTTGTTTTGACTAAAAATCGAAAAAATAAAAAAATGAATCGTATTTTTAACAAATAAAGTTAATTTCTTACAGGCCGATTTAGCCTTGTCTTTAAAATTTCAGCACATTTTTTATAATTTGCTTGAGAATTATTATCGCATAATTGTAGAGGTGTTTTACCATCAGAGTTTTTACTTATCTTTAAAAAAATTTTTTTGATATAAATATAAACTTTTTAATAATTTTCTTACTAAATCAATATCATGATTTTCTACTAATATTTTTATAATATCTGGTAATCCCAAAAAAGCCGCATGATGCAAAGGTGTCATTCCATTTGAATCAACAGTGTTAAGATTACAATTGTAAGTTTGAATTAATAAATTTACAGTTTCAACATTTTTGGAGATAACTGCATAGTGAATAGGATATAATCCCTGAGTATCGGGTTTTTGTGGATCACAGCCGTCTTTATCTATAAATTTTCTAATCTTTTCTACATTTCCTAATGAGCATGCAAAATGCAACGGAAACATCTTTCTATTTCTTAAAGAAAAAATTAACAAAAATAAAAATGAGGATAAAATTAAAAAAAATACCTTGCTTGGATATCTTCATTTGATTTTTTGTCATTAAAAGATGACCTTAAGATTTGATTTTTTACAGGTAGAGGTACTTGAGGAATCGATATTTTTTTAGCATTATCAACTAAATCCAAGTAATCAGTTGAATAAGAATTTAACGATATTAGATCAGTCTAAATTGTATAAAATTTGAAATTCAGTTAATATTTAAAAAACTATGCCTGTCTAGCAAACAATAAAATTTTGCCGATTCTAGGAGAAATAACAAACATTTTTTAACTCATTTTCTGGAATCGTTGAAAAAACTTTAAAATGACGTTGTAATAACGACTTATAAAATTCTTTTTTTTTTTTATTTGGGTGAAACTTTTTTGTGTCAGGAGTGGGGACTTGAACCCGGACCCTTAAATCAACTAGGATCGCTAATTAATTCAAAATCCCAGGTCTGCCATCCAACGACTCGAACCATTGGGCCATTTAATTTTTATTTTAAGTTTTGAAGACTGTGCGATATCATAAATTTTACTCTGAGTTTAAAAAATAATCAAAATCTAAAAATTGAATTGAAGCGAAAATAAAATTCACAAAAAAAAGAAGCTTTTAAAGAATTTGGTCTACAGAACAGAGTTTCCTTGATCACATAGATCAAAAGTACTTTAAACAAAATTTACCAAACTTTGAAAAAATTTTCCTTTAAATTTCGATATTGCCTATTATTTCTTTTAACTTTATGAAAATTAAACAGGCATTTTAAAATTAAAAAATATGTCAAACTTGATAAAAACGATTGTTAAAACATGGATTTATGATAACCAATTCACATTTTTCACCAAAACCTGGCTGGCTATTTCTTATCTCATCGACTACATTCGTCATTTCAAGAGGGATATCAAACGCTCTCTAGAATAATAATCAATTATATAAGCTAAATAAATTCTTTTTTAAAAATATAAATCATACAAATGTTTGACTCAAAATTTAAATCTAATTTACCTGTAAATTTTCTGAGCATCTAATAGTGTTAATGAAAATTATGCTCAAACACCAAAATATTATGAAATCTTTATAAATTTCTTGGCGTTTTTATGCCTAAAAATTAATTCCATTATTTTTACCTGAATTTAAAAAAAAAAAAACAGAAAAAAAATTAAACTTTTTTAAATTTTATTAATTCATTGAGAAACGAATAATTGAGAATATAAATTATTCTAAATGAGAAAGTCTTAAATTTTGATTGCGAAAATTTAATTTAAATTGGTATTAAAATTTATCAAAAAAAAAATTATAGAAATTCTTTAAAAAAAAATTTAAGTTTTGAATTTATTCTAAATATTTACAACAAAAAAATCGAGATTATATTATTGGTTGCATTAGAAAACAGTTGTCACATGACATTAGCAAGAAACACGAAGCTACTGGTTGACTACCATACAATTGGGACACAAAGATGAGATCATTTCTACTCATTTGATCTTTTGTTTTAAATTGAAAAATAGGTACCTCATTACAATTGTGATTTCTTAGAGCTAGCTCTAACCTTTCGGCTAATTTATCTAAATCAAGATTTGTTTCTTGGCAGCTAATTTTAAAATTGCATCTATTCTTTAATACATTTTTGCAATAAACAAATGAGTTCTCTTGAGTCAAAAACTCTTTTTGACAAACTGGACAAAAGACGTGAGAATTTTTATCGGATAAAGCATACGTAATAGATTCTTGATTAAGCATTTCTTCCATTTCTTGTTGTTTTAACAAATCATTCAATTGAGCCTCATCAAAATCTTGTGGAATCAATTCATTTTGAATTTGTTTATAAATCTCAAGTGCTTCGTCAACTGTGATTGCTTCACTTTTAGCTTCTAATAAACAAATTTTTTCCAATTCTTCTTCTAAATAATCTTTTATTTTTGATTTATTTTCAGTTTCAATCTTTTCAATAATTATTTTATAATATTTCATTTAAAATTTTTTGAATAAATGAATTTAGAAAATTTACTTGACAATTTCTAAATCTGTTCACCAATTTCTGTCTACTTTTTTTAAATTCATCAAAGCATCTCTTTTTATAGGCATTTCTCCAAGTTGGACTTTCAGTCATATCTTTGCAGTTAGCATTCATTGGTGAGCTATGGCTATTATGCCTGTATGGTGACTTGTACATTTCTTTATGATGCACAAGTCTAGTACTAGGGGAGAAAGTCATTTTTGATAAATGATTTTTAAGATTTAAGATGAAATTGTTTTTTGATTTTTTATAAAGAAAAAAAAATTATGAAGTTTGAGTAATCATTTTTCCTCAATGCATAATAAATTACTCTATTATTCAGATTTTCTAAAAAGATTTAAAAAATAATTTGATTTAGATATTGAAAGGTAAATTTTCAGAAGCGTAAAATGATTTAAAAAATTTAAACTGAACTAAAAAAAAAACCCGGTGCGGATTATCGATCAAGATTCACTTTTTACAGTGTTGATTTCACCATTAGAAATTACCATTTTTACGGATAATTACTTAATTAACAGTAAATTTAGGGTTTTTAAAACTTAAGAACTTTCAAATTTTAAGACAATGAAGAAAAATTTTAAACTTTAAATTTTTCTGTCAATTTTTCGATCTAAATAAAAAATTGACTTTTTTTCGATTAAAAATTATTTTAATTCAAAAAGAATATTTAGAAAACGATTAAATTTGATCGAAAAGTTTAGCGGTGATTTAGATACGTAAAGAACCGTTACGGCTTAGTGGGTACGGATACGCTATGCTTTGCAAAAGTAGAAAAATAGCTAGAAGTCCAATATAAGTCTAGATGATTTCTTCATCATCCGCACGATGAATTAAAAAACTTTTTTCAAAAAATTTATTAAAAAATTTTTAATTAATCAATAGACTTACTTAATTTAAAATAAGGATTTCGACGCATTTATCGAGTTTTATTATAAAATCTTTCAAAATACAAACAATTTATACAAGCAAAATTTTAAATTAAACAATTAAAGATTGTGAAATTATTAGCTCTTTTAATCAATAATAAAATATGACCCTTGCTTAAATCAAACATCAAAAGTTAAAGTTTTGTTAATTTAATAAAAATAAAACTTCTAATTTTTATTTATTTACAAAAAATAACCACTAGGTCAGTTCTTATAATAACCGTAAAAGTATCATAGGTGAATTATGACTTCGTTTACATTAATTTCGTTTATTAATTAAGTCAGTGTGTTAGATCAAGGAAAATAACTTAAGTTCTGAATTATATCCCACATAGCTCATATTAGGTTCGTTTTTTTGGCTACTGAAAAAAAATTATTAAAAAATTTTTAATTTTATTAAAAAATTTATTTAATATAAATAAAGTGATAAGTTTTAAAAAATTTTAAAAACGCTTACGATTTAAAAAAAATAAAATAACTGGTATATTTTTTAAATATTAACATTTTAACTTGGATTACAGCTAATATTTGGTCCTAAACTAAAACCTAGTCGAATTTCATTGTTGTTTGGTTGATTGCTAAAAAAATTACTCCTAATTTCTGATGCAAATGTTTGTTCCTGAGTTCTTGAGCTTTTATCATTTCGCTTTTTAATTGCTGTTTTTGTAAAATCACTAGCTATATGTATGAATTTATTAAAAACTTTTGATGCGCCCGTAGATAAGCCGTTAATGTCATGGAGTATCTCTTCATCGGTCTCAATAGAATTACATTTATATTGCTTTTAATTACGAATTTTTTTTTTAAAAATTAAAGAAAAAATTATTTTAAGAAAAATTACCACAGTTGCTCGACGATTTGATGTATCTAAAGATCTTAAATTAATAATAAGACATTAAATTTTTAGATCTCACAGCACTTGCCTCGAAAAAGTGGCATTACTATTACCGTTACCGTTACTTTTACAATTTTCGAAAAAATTTCTATTTATAAATTTTTTTTGATAAAAAATCAGTAAAAAATTTGAAAACATTTTTCAAAAAAAACATTGACAAAAAATTTTTTTTCGAAAATTGTAATGGGAATGCCAGTTTTTGGAAGCAATCGCTCTATCATAGAAAATAATGAAACTTTAAGCAATTTAGTTATTAGAAGCATTAAAAGAAAAACGCACTTAAGCAGCTCCTCAATTTTAATTCAAATTATTTAGTCCTCAAACTTTTAAATTACTTGACTTCGCTTAAATTTTCAATCTTAAAAACATTAATCTCTATTTTTGATTTCTATTGAAAAAATTACTTTTTGCTTAAGGGTTTTTCAGTAAAAATTCGTATTAGAAATTCGCCCTGAACATCTTCATCGTATAAAGATGGAACTATGACGTAAGCGCCTGATTTAAGATGAAATCTTCCAGTTACTTCTCGCTTATTCGTATAAGAACCACTTGAGTTTATTCTATCCAAATCAGTGGGAAGAATGGGCTCTCCTGTTCTCAATGATTCATAATAAATATCTAAATCTCTTATTTTATAAATTCTAAATTGAATATATTCATCCGTATTATCTGTTTTTAATTCAATTCTCTTTTGTCTAGTAAACTTTTGCATTAGACTTATAATAACCCAGCATGCATCATCTTTTATAAAATCGCTTTCGTTTATGATAAAAGTGTACTGAGGATTAGTCCAATATTTAACTTTAAAAAAAAAATTAATTTAGAAATAGTTAAAAATGTAAAAAAAAAAATAGATGACTTTGGTTAAATTGACCACGTCCTCCTGCGCTTATTCCCTTTACCCATTTTCCATGAAACATTTGACACTGCCACATTGAAAATATATTCTATGAAAAAGAAGAAAATTTACAAAAACCAAAATCAAACTTTGGCAATCTTGGAAATTTAATTTACGCTTAATAAACGAGAATTTTGCCAATCATTTTCAGATATGTCATTTATGGTATCTGGTGTTAAATTGCATATTTGACAATTATCAAAATTTCTTAACCAATCTTCAAAACTCATCCAAAATTCACCGTCATTTTCTATTTTTAATTCCAGTCTTTCTTTAGTCCCTCTATCAATCATATTCCAAAACGCAGATCTTTTAAATATTAACTATATAATTTCTGCTCGATCGAATACATCAATAAATTGTGATTATTTGATCAAATAATCACGCATAATCAAAAAAATAATTTAACTAAACAACCAAAAAGTCATTTAATGTCAAAGTGGTTCTAATAAATATGTATCGTAAAACTTTGTTAAAGGAAGCGCTCGAATTTTAGAGGGTGACCTTCAGATTACTCAGAAATTTATTTCAAAATCAAGAAAGGTTTTTCAAAAGGAAAAAAAATAAATTTTGTTATTTTAAGAGAAAATAAAATCTTTTTTTAATTATTTGAGATGTAATTTAGATTTAATTTGGAAAAAAAAAATTTAAATGCATTTTTTTCTATTAATTAAAAAAGCCCTTAAAAGTCAAAACTCGGAAATTTTAGAAATTATTGGGAAGACTTAGAAATGGAAAAATAAAAATTAAGCAAATATACTATGAAAACTTGTTTTTTTATTTTATTTAAATGATTCCTTAAAAAATATTTTTTGGATTCGACATCCTCATGGAGAGAACCCTAAAAATTATATTGAAAAAACCCAACCCCCAACTGAAAAAAAACGCTACGCCCCTGACGTCAAGCTAAACTTTTCGCCTTAACCATAGTTGTTAACCATAATTTTAATTGACTGATTCAATAATGAGTTTAATTCAATAATTATTGAAATCATAAGGTTTTAAACAACATACCTATCTGACCAGTCCCCATTCCATTCCACATCATTACCCCATGGATTATATAATCTTATCAGTCTAAAAGTCATATCACGTTTTTCTAATTCGGCAACTTTTGTAATTATATAAGCATGCCCTTGAACTAGACCGTTACTTAATCTCACTTCTTTTTGGCTTCCATTTTCTAGCTTGAAAAAATATAATTAGCTTATAGCTTAATTTTAATTTTCAATTTTTTTTTCAATTACTTCTATATTGCATCCTATAACAGAAAACTTTCTTCTTGCTTCAATTAGAATATTCCAAAAAGTTTTATGATCAAGAGTTTGAGGATCATTTGAGTATAAATAACGACTTGAATACAAAGATTTTCTGATGTTAACTAAATTATAGATTTCTTCAATACCTCCAGACATATCAATTAGACTAAATGAAATTGAGAAATTATTTAAAATTTTAAGATTGAAAAAAATTTCTATTATTACGCATCGGTTGTGAAACCTCCCTCAAGTGCTTCATAACAACCACAAACTTTTGCGTATGCTTTTTCCAACAATGCGCACCAAAATTCATTTTTTATATCTCGATTTTTACAAAATATCAGTCTATTATCAGGTCCCACTGGTAAATAATCATCAATAACAACATCTTTCCAGGTTCCGAATATCCAAAATCGGAAATGAAAAGCACCTTAATATTATAAAAGGATAAACAAAAAGGTTTTTGGAAATTTTAAATTTTTTAATAGGATTTCAAAAAAAAATAATTAATTTGAAACATTTTTTATAAAAATGATTTAATGCTTTACTGCACCATCACCACTTTTTTTTTTAGAAATTAATGATTTAAAAAATTAAACAAACCTGTGTATATTGAATTGTCAAATGAATTATCGAATGGAACTACTCGTTTAAATAAATTAAAATTTTGAATTATTCCAGTTGCGGCACTTATGAACCAGCAATTTCCTTTCAAAAAAAAATTGAAGAGAAAGAATAAATTCAAGTATTCTGTTTTAGATTTTTGTTTCCTCAAAATAAATTAACGTAGTCAAATAATCAGAAAACTTCATTTCAAAACAAGAATATCTTCATCCTAAGTGGTCGAAAAATTTATTTATTTTAGTACAATACTCGTCTTTCACAACTTTCATTTGTTAAAATTATTTTGAAAATTATTAATATTCAAAACTTATCAAATTTTCCAATAATTTGCAATTTGATCCAAAATTTCGATTTTAACTGTTGCATTTTTGAATATTTTTGAAAAGTGATAAATGCGGCAATTATTCTCGAAAATGATTCCAAATTTTTTAATTTTTTTGTCATCTAAAGTTAAATTCTTCGGATTAAATGCAGCATTAATGATGAATTTAAAAAATAAATAAAATAATTAGTTATAAAATTCAATAAATTTATTAATTTTTTTCATTATTTTTTGGGTTCTAATGCAATGCTTATTTTCCAAATTTCGATAATAAATGCGTGATTTATCACTTTTCAAAAAATTTTTTTTTACGTGTTTATTGCGTAGACATAAATTCGAAATTTTGAGTTTAAATGTCGCATGAAATAGCAAGGCATTCCGGTAATTTTTTCCAAGATAAACGCGGATTCTAGATTAACTAGACAGTAGTTTTTTAGATGGCAACTTTTATTTTCTATTTTATTTATTGTAAATGATTTGCGCAATTCAATTTTAAAATTTAAAATCGAAAGTGAATTGTAAAATAATTTGATTACGCAATTCATTTACAAAAAATAAAATAGAAAATTAAAGTTACCGGATGGAAAATTGTCTACTTTGTAAAATTTTACTCGAGATTTTTCATCAAAATCCTACAGCAATCATAAAAAACACTCGGAAATTAAATAAACACTGATAATTTTTTAAAGCGTAGATTTTTTTAAAGCGCCTTTTAATAAATGGTGAAACTTCTTTATTACCAATTTTTTATAAACAAAAGCAATAAGGATTAAATGGGATTAAATTATAAAAAAAATGAGAATAAAAATTACCTAACGATCCTTGATCTAAATCAGTAGTTCGAAAAAATGTTTTATAATTTTTTTCATTAATCTTATTATAAACAGATAAATAATTCTCATCAGTATCATCAATAGCAAATTGCGCATTTGGATAAAGATCCTTAGCACGTTTCCATATAAAATCGTCTCTTTTATTGGCTTTACCCAGTGATATTAACCAATTCTTAAAATTATCTGTATAAAAAATAGACGAGTTACATGGTCTAAATTTAGTGTCTATAAATGGATTATGTATGGAATGTTTGTCCTGAATTTTGCGAAAATTTTGCGATTCATCAAAATCCTCAACTCTATTAGTCTTTCAAAAAAAATTAACTTAGAAAAATTTTAAAAAAAGATTTTGTTTGTTTACCTTAAGAATTCCTTCGAAAGCTTCTTTAAATCTCGACGGCATGGCACTCAATGCTCTCATGAAATTAATATCGCTTACATTAGATTCTAATTTAGATTGAATTGTATTGAGAATTAAATGATCTATAGCTGTGTTTTGGTCATCGTCTAAATTATTATTATGATCAAAATTGATTGCATTTCGCCTAGAATCCATTAGCTTAGGACTATTTTGAGCACTATTATTATCTTGATCAGTTTTATTAGCTCGCAAACGAAACGATTTTCTCAAACTAGATCTTGTTATAGAACTTTTTGAGTTGATTTTTTCGTTGCTATTTTTAAGTTCAAGTTGTTGTTTAGTAAGAGATGTTGAGTCAAATTTATAAATTAATTTTGTCAGTGAAAATTCAGAATTTTTTTTACTATTATTATCGTTTCGTTTATCATTCATTTTGAGACAATTATATAATTTTAGCAAATATTTATAAATTTTCTACTTATTTAAATATTTAGATAACATTAACAAAAACAAGAAAAAAACCTTGATTCTTTTCTCTAAAAATTAAAAATTAATTTCAATTTTTTTTTGTTAGAGATTTGAAATTTAGTTGCCTTTTTTTTCTTGTTCTATTGGTATTTTTGGCATGTCGTTTTTCTTCCTTAATTTTTAATTAAAAAAAATCTATTCTATTTATTTTCAAAGAGAAAATTTCAAAAAAATACAAAAAATAATTTTATTATTGCAACTAATTAAAAATCCTAATAATTGCCAATTTTATTTATTATTCTTTTTTTTTTGCTCCCATAAATATTGTTCCTTTGACTGTCATATAATTGAAAAAATTCTTTTTTTTTTATATGATATTGAAACGAGGAATAAAAAAATAAGAATCGTTTTTTTTTTCTTATTGTCTGATCAGGTAGAATTTATTATGCCGTAATTGATAAAATTACAGCTTATTTGTGTTTGACTTATTTGCGTTTTTAAAATAACTTATTAGCTTCAGTGGTTTAGTCACCTAAAAGTTGCATCAAACAGAAAGAAATAATAGGATTTTTTATTTCTTGAAACAATTATGCAAAAAGAAAATTTTTTATTTGAGTTCAAAGATTCTAAGATAAGATTTACAAAAAAAAAAATTGATAAATACGATTACTTAAAATTAAATTTTGCATGTTTTCTTAAAAAAGGAAAAAGTGTTACGATGAATGAAGCAAAAATTCACAATTTTTAAATATGAATAAATAATTTAAAATATTTAAATAGTATTTTCATCCCTTTTAAATGCTCCCTTTTTAGGAACGCATGGCATTTGTTTTTAAAATACACTCAAAGTTTCTTAGTTGAAAATAAGAAAAAATTATATGTTGTTTTTATTGATTTGTTTTTTCATATCTGGAAGGAAATGAAAAAACAAATCAATAAAAACAACTGAATCTAGAGCATATACTCAACTAGATTTGCTAATTGATTACAAATCCCAGGTCCCTTAACCAACGACTTAAACAATACAACCTTTATATGAAATTGTCTGACTGATGCTTTAATAAGAAAAAAATCTTTTAAATTACGAAAAATAGATAGAAATGATCCTATTTGTGAATTTTTTTTAATCATTTTTTTAATTTCCTCATAAAGTAGGAGGCTTTCTCTCTAAAATATTTAGATTCTTATCTAAAATACTGTTTATTATCATTATGGCTAATATCTTAAATTTAGTTAATCTTTTTCATGATTAAACTTTTTTTTTATTGAAAATCTTTATTTATATAAGTAAAAAAAAGTTGGAACATTTTTAACATTAAGCCATTTATGAATTTTAGGTTAAAAATCTATGATAAAAATTCTTGAATAAATTTAAAACAAAAAAGTGAAAAGGCGAAGTTTTATGCAACAAATATAAAGTAAATAGAACGTATAGAGTATACAAGCCCGGGTGGCCGAGTGGTTAAGGCGTTGGACTTAAGATCCAATTCACGAATGTGAGCATGGGTTCGATCCCCATCCCTGGCAATATAAATTTTTTTAAATATAGCAATAAATTTATACAACCAATTATTAAAAGGTTTAATATAGTTTAAATAATATCAATATATAATGCTTTTTCATATTTAATAATTTTTTTTAGTCTCACACGAATAATCTGATTCTATTTGGATTTTAATAAAAAAAAATTTGAGGTTTTTGCTAAGATGTATTTTTAATTGAAAAAAAATCATTAGGATGGTGTAAAAAGGCATTATTTGAGGTGATTGGAGTAAGCGTTAAGGTAGTTGATATAGCGTTAGGGTGTCAAAAACAGCGGGAGTCTCTTTGTTGAAATGTTAAGGTCTCGAAAAAATAGGCTTTGATTTGTGAAAAATAAAATAAGATTACAAAAAGAGGCTGTTTGTCGGTCTTAATTTTGAGACACTAACGTTTTAAAAAATCATAATAACTACTGTAATAGTTCTGTATTGGATAATTAGTCATGACAAAGTATAAAAAATTTTGAAAAAAAAATGTTCAAAATAAAATTCAATTCAAAATAAATAAACATTGAAATTATCATTGCTGTTTCAAAATTCATAATTTATAATAAAAAAATTTTAAAATGTATTTTCGCTAATTTCTGACTTTATCAGTTGCTCTTAAGTTTTTTAAATTAATCGATTCCTTTAAAAAAATTTCATCTTGCTAAGAAATTAATAAAAATTTTATTAGTTTGAAATTTTAATTAAATATAATTTGATTTTTTCTTCAACTGACATTCTAAAAGCTATATCCTTGAGTTTTCTAAATAAATTATGTCACTATTCTAATCACTATATACATGATTTTTTCATTAATTAAGAGCTTTTAACAAGAACAAAAGACTTTTTACTCAAGAATGAATCCAAGTGTGATTATCAAATGATTTTTATTTAATCCTCCAAACTAAATATCTGGATTAAGGCTTCAAAAAAAGTATATATGATTAGAAGAAAAAAAAATGAAGAAAATATTGGTTGATTAATTTTTAAAACTCTTTTGAAAACAACAAATAAGTTTTTCTTTTAGTTTTAGTTACTTATAATACAAAAACTAAAGCTTTTAGTAATCTAAATTATCCCTAAGCATATTTTGAATTTAAAAAAAAATTAATCGTAATTAAATCAATTGTCGTCTTGATATAAGCACAGGATATGCTATGGAAAAAGAGGAGATTTCCAAATCCAAAAAATCCAGGTAAAAATAATGTTTTAAAGAAAGATGCTTGTTAATCGAATTCGAAATCTTACAGTGGTTGTAATATAAATGTAACGTCAACCGTAACTTTTGACCGTAACCGTAACCAATCTTAATTAGACTTAATTTTCAGTTTTAAGATGTTTGAACTATGGTTACGGTTGACGTTGCATATATATTACAACCAATGCAACTTTTTCATGAAGCGTTAGGAGATATTTAATCTTTATAGAGAACATTATCTGATATCTCATAAGAATTCGGTAATCGAGAATCTTTACAAGACGGTTAATCCTGAAATTTCGAATTTATTTCTTCATTTTTAAACACGTTAAAACGACTTTTTTAAGACTGACAGATACTAATTTTTTTTGAAAAATTTTTAATTTTGTTAAAACTGAAAAATGATTAAGCTTGACTTTTTCAATACTTGACTTTTTGCCAAAAAGTCAAGTATTGAATTTGATATATACACTGTAAAAAATAAAAGCGACTAAGACACCATTTTTAGGCGCTACAACTAGACATCATCTTGGAGAGTTTTCAAGACGCTTTTAATAGTCACTTTTTTTAAGACGCTTTTTTTTAGTCATGTCTTAAAAAAAAACGTCTAAAATCAAAAGTGCCTAATTTAAAAGCGACTAGTTTTTAAATTTTTCATTACTAAATTTCGATTTTTTTTTAAAACAAGACACTTTTTTTTAGCCGTTTTTTAGTTAGACACTTTTTTCTTTAAAAGCGACTAATTTTTTTGACGGCTAAAAAAAAGCGTCTAGTTTTTCAAAAAAATTGTCAAAAAATTCAATTTTTAGACGCTTTTAATTTCTAGGCGCTTTTGAAAAGTGTCTTAGTCGCTTTTATTTTTTACAGTGTATATAAATTTATGATATATATATATTGAAATTTGATATTTGATATATTCAAATATATACAGTACAAAGCTGAAATAAGTTAACGAAAACACGAACAGAAACAGAACACTGTTCGAACAAAAACAAAACAGTGTTCGAACAGAGACAATCACTGTTCGAACAGAAGCAAACATATCTCGAACAAAAACATAGCATTTTTCGAACAGAAACAGACACTGTTCGAACAGAAGCAAACAATTCTCGAACAAAAACATAGCATTTTTCGAACAGAAAAAGACACTGTTCGAACATTGTTCGAAAACATGTTTGAAAATGTTTGAAAATGTTCGAACACGCCGTTAACTTATTTTAGCTTTGTACTGTAACTTAATAAATGGGATGTTTTCTAAAAAAGAGAGCATTTATAGGGGATGAAAAAATTAAAATCACAATTTAAATATGTTTTTAAAGCTATAAATAGCGGTTTAAAAAAATTTTTGTTAGAATTATTTCATCCCCTAAAAATGTTCTCTTTTTAAGAAAACATGCGAAATTTTTTTAAAATGCTTTAAAGCAATAAGTGAATTATGGTTAAAAAGATGAAAACATATGACAATTACTTGAATAAAAAAAAAATTTGATCAACGGCTTCATAAAAAGAATAAAAAATTCTTTTAAATTTAATATAAAAGTTGAAAAAATATATTGCCAGGGATGGGGATCGAACCCATGCTCACATTCGTGAATTGGATCTTAAGTCCAACGCCTTAACCACTCGGCCACCCGGGCTTTAAGGTTTAAACTATTGTTTCTTTAACAGATTAAATATTTTACCTTTATGAAATCCTGAATTTTTTTAACGCTATTTTGACTTAACTCGAACATTTTTTATAATAAAAACTTTTAAAGCATTTCTAAACGCTTCTTATTTTTATAATAAAAACTTCAATAAATTAATAAAAGGGTTTGAATACAGTTTATTTTATTTTTAATGTAAAAAAAAATTGCCACATAAAATTTGATAAAAATCTTTAAAAAAAAAATTTTGTTACCAATTTATATTTACAAAAAAATTTAAATCAATTGGTTATTTATTTATAATTTTCTTTTACATAAGATAAAATGGCCTTGAGCTTGTCATGATCACTCTTAAGTGTTTCATAGTCTTTATTCATCGAATCGAATAGAGAATTTTTGTCTTTGAGTTCATTCTCAATTTGATCCAATTTTGATTCAAGCTCTTTTCTTTTGGTCTCTAGTGTTTTGTTTGTTTGTTCTAAATCCGATGTCTTTTGATGACTTTCTTTTAATTTTATTTGGAGTTCTTTTTTTAGTGAAGTTTCTTTTTCGATCATTTTTTGCAAAGATTCAACTGTCTCTTCATTATCTTTTTCAGCCTGCTCTATGTCCTTTTCTAATTGAGAGCATTTTTCTTTAAACATTTCATTTTCTTGTGTCAATTTAACGTAAATTTCTTTCATTTGTTCATTTTCTTTTTCTAAATCGGCTATTGACTTACTCAATTCTTTGTATTTGATTTCATACTCGGATTTTTTGCTTTGTATAAGTTCTAAATCTTTTTTGTATTTTAATTCTTTCTGAGCGTACACTTTGATTTGATCACGTAGAGCCTTGAATTCAGTCTCCTTTAGTAGACTATTTGTGAAATATTGATTGAGTGTATTAATTAAGTAAGTTTCTTGGCGCATCTTCTCGTTTAGTTTGAAATCGTAAAAATCAAAAAGACAGTCCAAGTCTCCATGTGATTTACGTTCATATGGCCTTTTTTGAACTTGTAATGATTCGTATGTTTTTTCAAAATTGCTCACTGGATATTGAAATTCATTAATTGGCGTCGTTCTTAATTCACTATTTAGGTTAAGACTCGATTTTACGATTCTTAAAATAGGCAAAAATTAGGTAAATTTGTAAAAATAAAATTCAAGGAGTTTTTAAATTTGATATGCTAAAAAGTATATGATTAAAAGTATAAAAAGTAAATTTTAATCCGACCAATTTTGCCAGATGAAATTTCAATTTCAAGAAAAATTAGACCAAGTTCGACATGACGAATTAAATTTAAATTGAATATTTTTAGAGAACTGTAAATTTGAACAAAAAAACTCGACAAGATTAACTTCTTATTAATCTTAGTTTGATTTTTTAATTTGAATGCTTAGTTAATAGTTCAAATTTTTTGTGTCTAGGCTATCTTTACTCATAGTAAAATTAATTTTTTTTAGATGAAAAATATTTTGATAAAAATGAATTTTCACAAATATTTTAGATGAGTATAGCAGAAAGAATTTTGCAGTTTTTAACCCCGAATTTTAAAACTTTTTTTAAAAAAGAATTCTTTAGTTAAAACGCTTATACTTGCTCAAATAATATGTAATAAATTAATCGAGATTTTTTTAATTGTGTGTAAAAATATACTTTTATCACATAATCACGTTTTGTTAAATTTTTTCTTGATCCAAACTTAATATTTATCACGATTTGCTACGTGACAAAAATAACCCGAATCAAAATCAAAATTAATATTTAACTTATTTAATTCTAAGAAAATCTTAAAGATCTATTAGGGAGCTTTAAATTATGAGCTTTGCGTCATTTACTTGCTAATCAGCTACAAAATACTTAAACGAATCGCTACTATCAAAATGCAATATTATATTTAAAATGAGCGCTTATTATTGTGCTCGGATCTGAGCTTAAAAATTTCCTCTCAAATTTTCCAAACTAATTTATTTTTATCCTCTTTTCTTTTTAATTAAAAACATTTAAAGATGCTCTATTATACCTAAATTTACTATTTTTAAAGATTTAATGCATTAAAATTAGTGATGACAGCTTTCCATTAGTTTTAGTTTAAATAAAAATTAGCCGACTATAAACTAGTTAAATAAATATTAGTCGACTAAACTAATTTATTTTAAATTTAGGAAATTTCAAAATTAAACGGAAAAAAATAAAAACTTATTTTTTTATTTTCAGGTTCAAAAAAAATTGATTTGCCTAGAGTTTAAAATTTCTAAAAATTTTTAAATTTTTTTTTAAACAAAAAAAAAACGTAAAATTTATTTTTACACTTTAATGTTAAAAAAAAAACAATATTTTCAAATATTAGAATAGGCTAAAAAATTGACAAAAATAGGGATAGGAACAAAAAATTAATTTTTTTATAAAATTTCCAGAAATCTGTTTGTGATAAAGACCTTGGTATTTTCATTCAGAACGATCTAAAATTTAAGGACAAGAAGGTTGCGAGGTGACCTCATTCAGATGTACAAGATTATAAATAGTTTAGAGTGCATTAATTTAAAAAAAGGTATTTAAAAATTAAAATCTGAACTCAAGTGGCTCACATAGAAAATATAATCTTAGAAGACATAGTCAAGCCTTAGTCCGTGAACTTGTCAAAAACTGCTCGTCGAGGTATTATTTTATAACAAATAGAATAGTGAACCATTGAAATCAGCTCCGAAATGAATACAAGAAATATCAATTGTTTTAAAGCCATCTTGATGAATGGCTGTCGAAACACATAGAAACGACCGCTAAAGCTCAATAGAGCTCTGCTTGGTAAAATTTTCCCAAGTTGCAGTATTTTATACTACTACTACTTACTAAAAAGACGAACAAAAAATTTAGTCAACTAATTTTTATACGACTAATTTTTAGTTGAATTAAAGTTTCAAAATTAAAAAAAAAATCACTAACCCATCTAAAAATGCACTATGACCAATCCCAAAATCTGTCGACAACTTTTCCATGTCAAAAAGAAATTCATAAGCTAAAAAACGATATGAAAATTCTTTAGAACAAGTAATTAAGTAAGATGTTGCTTTGTAAAATCGACTATCCTTTAAAAAATTAAATCCATACAAAATGATATTTTTCAAGTCCTTGAAATTTAGCAGCTTACGTTGATTAAAGCTAAGATCTTTTCTTTAACTGGTCCAATACATTTGCTCAAATAAAGCCTCATCAATAACTTACAAGTAATTAATAAATTACCATTATCTAACTCAATATCAAAAGATTCGTTAGACTTTTGCCATATATTTTGGTCAATAGAATCCAATAATGCTTTAGCAAAGCTTTCAAAATTAAAGTCAATTTTTCCAAATAGCCTTAATAGAGAATCAATTGAAGCCAAGTTAAAAAAGCATATTTTAGCCATGTTGACTTCCAATAGTGAATCATTTAGTTCATTTTGAACTAAATAAATTGAACTCAAGTAATAGAAATTCTTTCCTATAATTTCGATTAGTTTTTGTGATTTTTTAAAATTAAATTCTGATTTTTCATTTTTCTAACAAAAAATTTAGTAAATTTAAATGAAAAAATAAATAAATATCCGAAATATTAAAATTTACTTTTAAGAGGTTGAAAATATGTCTATAAAAAACGACATAAAACGAACTATTTCTGGTAAGATGAGACAATTTATCTTCATCGCTAAGATCGTCAGATTTTATTTCAGCTATATTTAGATAATAATCTATTAAGTAATCATACTCTCCATTAGCCGATTTTCGTTTGTTAGACAAAGCTAAATCTTTTAATTTACTGGTTAAATCACATTGGTTATTCGAACTTGATTCGACAAAATTTTTTGTGTCAAATATAATCTGATATTGTTTTTTAGCTAATTTATCACTAGATGAAATTAATTGATCGAATAGTTTTATAACTTTTGTTGATACGTTTAATGGTAGTTGAGAACTTGGTGAATGACTTTGAGCTAAAAATTGATTTAATCTGAAAAGCAAAACATCTGTGTATCCTTCATTTCTTAATAATAAATAGATATTATTAGTTAAAATTAATTTGATAAATTTGATATTTTTAAAAATTAAACCAACTCTACAATTCTTTATAAAAAAAATCAGATTGGTGAAAAAAACTCTAACGCTCTAACGCTTTATTTCTCTAACCTAACTCTTTTTCCTTTATTAACGAAGCATCTAACTATATTTATTTTAATCTAACATTTCCTTATGTTCTTTTAAAAAAAGTTAAAAAATAATAAAAATTACGGTAGGTATCTGGTTATTAGCTCGTTCCTCTCAAAAATTAAATAAAACTTAATGCTATTGCTATTTAATAGAAAATACAATACATTCCAAAACAAAGTTAACGACCTGTTTAAACACTGTTTATACAGAGCATACACAAAATCAAAGACGTCCCAATGTCTTAAGACATTAAGACTTTTAAGCATATACTTTGAATTGATTTTAGTTTTAAAAAAAATGCTTTAAAATGTTTATGTATTGCGTTGGATTTGTGTTGTTTTTTTTCGGTTTTGTGTAAACATTGTTCATTTTTTCGTTAACTTTGTTTTTGGATTGTACTGTACCAGAATTTTCATATTTTTTGCATTTTTTTTCGAAATTTTCCAATTTTACGTAAAATTCACATGTAAGTATATTACTGTAGAACTACTGTAAGTATATTATCCCGGACAATAGTCCGTACAGGTGACAAGACATGGTACGGCTTATCAAAAAAATTTACTCTTTTGCTAAATCCCATTCGAAAAATTCTTTTTTAATTCGATAAAATTGAACTAAAGATTTGACATCAGAAACCCTAAAAATTTTACTAAAGTATATTTCTAAAATAAGATCATATGCTTCTAAATAAAGCTTAAACCACAAAGAAAAATTACCTTCAAACGGGTACAGTACACTGCACTGAAAATAGTGATGATCACCGGAGAAATGGAGTCTATACCCGCGAAAATTTAGCTAAAAAGCGAAGATCGGTAACAGTGGTGGGGTCTGGTTGCCGGATACGAAAGCAGTAGCGGTGCTGTATTTCGGTAAACGGATACAGTAGCGGAGTATGTCTCTAGTGAGCTGAGATGGTAGCGGGGATTCGAAGGCAGGAGCGAAAAAGGGCCTGAAAAAATTTTTAAACTTGAAAAAAAAATTAATTGTTTTGCAAGAGAATAAATTAAAAAGCCTATATTTGTTTTTTAAGATACAGGAAGCAGAGCTTTATATATGCGAGTAACGAGTCGTTAGTTTTAAGTGTTTATGTGGTTTCCTTAAAAATGATTTTAATTTTTAAGGAAGAAAAAAGATTGTGATGTTTTTTTTTTAATTTTATTTATTCGTGAATAAACTTACCCGCCAAACAAAAAAAACATACTGCATTATTGGTAATAAAATTAATATTAAGTTTTAAAAAAAATTTGTTGAAGAATGTGTTTTTGTGAAAATATTCTATTTTGTTAAATATCGATTTTGGGAAAATTTTCGCTTTTCCCCAGGCTCTTCACAAAACACAGGTCACACTGTATATGAAAATGATAATATATTTTGAATAACTTATATTTAAAATAATGAAAATATATTTTAAATATAAGTTATTCAAAAAGTCGCTAATGCTATAATTTCCGCGAGTTCCTTTTGCCAACTTTTTGATGCAAAAGCTCTCATTCGAATATTAGTATCCAATAATTTTTGGTTCATCTAAAATAGAAAACTTAAATTCATTTTATAAGATTTTCATTAAACCTGATGATTAAACATTTTTGGTATCAAATCAGGGTAACTAAAATTTATTATTTGATAAACCTTAAATATTTGAATTTTTGATACAATTAAGACTTTGAAAATCAATTATTTTGGGCTTTTTTTTACGCCTAGAGACGTTTAGTTATTTGATTTTTTTGTCCGATATTCTTATTTTTAGATTGATTTGGAATTTTTTTTTTTTAAAAGTATGTTAAAAAGTTTAATTATAGTGAACATAAAGAAGTGGGCTTTTAATTAGTTTTTGTAAGTTAGTTAAAACGTCTTTAAAATGAAATGGGCTGATTATGTTTACCAATTAATTAATAAGTATCCTCATTTTGGATTTCACACCATAAATTTTTTCATTAAATTTGCCTTTACCAACCATTCTGAACCTAACTATAACGCCTAAAAATTTTAAATTTAAGATTACCGTATTACCTTGTTTATAAGCGCCCCCCGAAACTCTTCAAAAGGGCGATTTTTAGTCGCTTATAAGCAAGGTTTTACGGTAAATCTATTTTATTACAAATACTCTGATTGTTTAACCAGTGTCTTATATTTTCAAACAGAAAATATACGTTAAACCAAGGGATTTTTAAGACTTTCCAAAATCTATAATAGCCTTTGTCTATTTCTGTCCCTGTCAAAAAAACCGTCAATTAAAAAAAAAAGGAATTTTATCTACTTTTATGAATTTCACACTTTTTTTATTAATTACTTATTAAAAAAATATACATTAATAAAAAACAAACGTTTTGTTAAAATTATTCATTTAATAAAAAAAGTGTGAAATTCATAAAAGGAAATAAAAAGTTTTATTTTTTGAATTGACAGTTTTTTTAATTGATAATTAATAGATATATAAATAATAGCCGATATCCAATAGATTTACTTAAGAATTCGTCCAATAGGATTGTTGGGTTTCAAAGTGTCATTCGAAAAAACGTTCAGTCCATAGATTTTTGTATGTATACATCTGGGTATAAGCTCGTAACGTTGCTCGTTCCTCGCAATAAATAAAAGAAAACATAATTAAAATAAGTAGCCATCAAGGGCCAAAATATTTCCATAAAAACTTTCTTTTTCGATCTTAGGGATCTGTTACAAAAATGAAATGAAAGCCGGTGATCGATAATTAAAGATCTGACAAAAAAATCGAAAAAATTACTTAAAAAATTTTTAAAGTTTTCATTATTTGCTTAACAAATTTAACACCCGCTACTTACCCCGCTACGTCTAATTTCCCCGAGACTGGCCCTTCTCCTTAAAGGTTATCACCGGTACTGTCTCTGTTCAATTTTTTACTGGAGACTACCGGTGAGAGTGCCTCCGCTATCCATAACTAACTGAAACATTTGATTAATAAGACAAACGATAATTTTATTTTATGGAAAAAATATTATTCTTGTTCATTTTTAATCAATATTTAAAATTTTCAAAAATAAATTTTCAAAAAGGATCTTTTGAGAAATATGAAAATCTCATCCTTGGTCCTTTTTATTTATTTTTTTAATTTTACCGTATTTCAAATGTCTTTTTATTTTTTCTAAATCTTTTATTTACAAAAAAACAGCCGTTTATTGCTGAAAGCTGAAAAAATTTAATTTTCTTTATTACTTATATATGTATTTATCTAATAGCTTGTTGAAAAAAAATGGATTTCTTTTTTATATTAAGATTGGAAATATATCCTTGAGAATTCATTGAATGATTAATGATATGTTACCTTTCAAGTAAAATTCTTACAGGCTCACATTTGACAAATTCATAAAGAAAATTAATAGCATTCGATTTTTGTAATGATGAATTTATTTTCTTTTGATTTTTGACATCATTTAAAGCGCCCATAGCACAATCAATAGGTTCATAGGTTGAATCTGAATTTGATTTTAACTTTACGGGTAGAACAATTGAGAATAGATCGCTATATTCTAATTTAATTAGAATCATTAATGATAGGAGTACTAGGCCATTTGTATTATCTTTTATGATAGATATCAATTGTCGATAGAATCTTCGAATAATAGCTTCGTCCTTAATAAAAAAAGTGCCTAGTTTGATTAGCGGGGCAAATTGGAAAAAAAAAGATTTACCATAGATTTAAAAATTTTTGCCACTTCAGAGCTTTCATTTCTTAAAATATTTGACAAAAATTGAAAATAGTTAGGCCGGAGTTCTGAGCGTGTTCTAGTTAATAAAAATTCAAAATTTTAGAATTCTGTATTAAAAGGACCTTATGAAAAAAATATCTTACATTCTTTCCACTAATTGAAAAATAAGCTTTTTTATGTACGTATCAATCGTAAAAAGCCGATTATCAAATGTTAAATTGTTCAAAACATCTAAACAAGCTTTTGAGTATTGTTCAGTTAGAAATGGTTTTTGTTCTGAGGCACTATTGTTTAAAACTAAAATGTAGCTGATTGAACTTGTAAAGTTAAAACTTGTAGTGAGCAAATTACAATAATATACAGTTGACTCATCATCGTTATTATCTTCCGACTGGTCTTTGAAATAAACAAAATTAATTTAAAAAAAAACTCTAAATTTTAAGAGGTTAACTGTTCTGGTAAACTGAAATTCCTTTGTACAAGTATTTGCTGTATCAAGAAACTATTTATTAGATACGTCTTAAAAATGCTCGAATCAGGGTTTAAAACTAGAAATAGACAAAAATAGCTAAAATGAAGAAGTCTAAAAATAATATTTGACGTAAGGTTCACCAAATCGTAAACGTTAGTTAAATTATGGATGTTTTTTAGCCTTAATAACACATGCCTATTCTAGTAAAAATGTTCCGAAAATATTTTGAATTATAGAGTTAACCATGATCTAAAATATGTAGTTTTTATTTTGAACAATTGTAACAATTTTATTCATAATAACGTTTCAGAAAAACTCAATTTTTACAGAAAAGTGACTTAAAATACAATAATACTTAAAAATAAAATAGTTTTCTAAAAAATCGAAACAATCTTCGCTAGATATTACCATTATATATTTTAATTTTTAATTCAGAAAATTTTCGAAATCGCTTCTCAATTGAGGAATAAAATTTAAAGATACAAATATTATTGACTTCGGGCACCTAAACTTAAGCATAATATATTGAAAAATCTCAATTTAAACTACGAGTTGATTATAAAAAGAGCAATTGGAATTTTTTTTTAAAGAAAATTTTACCTTAACCAGAAAAAAGTACACCGTAACTGGAATGGAAAAATAAACAATATAAAATAGACATAAAAATAGAAAAAATTAATTTCGTTTTTCAAGCGTGTTTAACCAACGTTAGGAGTCAAAAAATAAAAACCTTTAAAGAATATTTAAAACAAAAACGTAAGAAAGCTTGAAAAACAACGCAACAATTTATTATGTTTTTTAAATGTTTTGAATTGATCGTTTCCGTT
This sequence comes from Brachionus calyciflorus, assembly GCA_002922825.1. Taxonomy (NCBI): domain Eukaryota; kingdom Metazoa; phylum Rotifera; class Eurotatoria; order Ploima; family Brachionidae; genus Brachionus; species Brachionus calyciflorus. The sequence goes on along the minus strand of NTPY01000635.1, from coordinate 1,503,592 downwards.
TTTAATTTTTTTTTCGTAATAAAACGCAAAAACGGCTCTTTAAAACACACAAAAAATTGCTTTAAACGGCTTTTTACCACTGTTTGCCTATTTTTTTTTATAAAGACCTCTAAGTTGACAGAGCATTTGAGAATTGGTGATAATCTAAATGCTTTGGAATTTTAAGTAATCAAAATTAGTTTCGATTGTCTTAAAAATCAACCATTTAAACATACCTATTGTTTTTCAATAAAAAATCCTTGTATATTTTGTTTGTTAAGTTTACCCTTCTGTTACGATCCTAATAACCTAAACAAACTAATAATTAGCATTTCTGACAAGAATCCATTAATGTTATAACTTCATTAAAATTAGCTTCCTGATATTCAAACTGCAATGGGAAATTAAAAGAGGAAGCTTTTTGCTTAAAGAAGAAATAAATGTCAAAGAAATTAGCAAAAGAACCTAATGATATTTTTCAATAAAAATAAACAATATTAAATTTCAATAAATTTTAAAAACCTAAAATAACTAATTAAGAAATAAATTACTCGTTGTTAAGACATGCAAAAATTGTATTGTTTTTCCAATGATTGAAACTTTGGATTCAATGCTTTTTGTGTGATCATGATCAGCCAAAATATAATCATTGCTTCTTTCATCAAAATTATTTTGTTGATTTAAAATATTGAGTAGTTTATTTAGAAATTCGATCAATTGAATTATGACTAGATTTGTTTTTTGAAATATTCCAAGTAGAACTAGGTTATTTTCTTGTTTTAAAGTTAATACAAACTCTATAAGTTTATCAAAATATTTCAAGAAAATTTCTAAATCAGATGATTTAGGTTTTTTAGACAAATCTTCCGAGTCTAGTTCTTTTTCATCTGACTCGTCATTTTCAGTTTCATTTTTGGTTGGGCCTCTACTCGGTTTTAAATATTTTTCATATTGATTCATTAGATTCTTTGTCAATTTATTGAAGACTAAATTAAGCTCTTGTTTAGTTGCCATGTAATCGATGTTTTCCAAATCAGGATCTATGCCATTTTTTGGATCATCAATGGAGGTATTTTTGGATTTCATTCCTTTTAAATTATACTTTTTGACAATTAGTAGAGTTGCGCTTAGAAAAAAAATCAAAATATTTTTTTAAAATTTGAAATTTTTTGTTTTGAATTCAATCGAATTAAAATTCAAATGATTCTAAAGTAAAAAAAATGGTTAAGCTAATCTAGACTTTTTTTGAGTCTTTGTTTTTTGTTAAAATTAAATTAATTTCCTCTTTAAAAGATTAAGTTCCTCTAGAAAAAAAAATTCAAATTTTAGCAATATTAAGTTTAAAATTAAATATTTAAAAAGATTTTTGTTTTATAATAGAAATTTATATGATTTAGGATCAAAATTATAAAATAATTGTCATTAAGCGATAAACAGGATATATAAAAAGCCAGAAAATGTTTTTTAGTTTTTTTGATTTTTTTAAATATCGGCTAAAAATAATTAGATAATCGATAAAAAAAAACTAAATATTTAAGCGTTTTAATTTTTATAATGTTAAATCTCATTACGAGGTTGTTTTAGCTTTTAAAATATCTCTCAATGTTTCGACACTTTCAATTAGAAAATAAAACCATTTAAGTGTAAAATGATTGTAAATTAACTGAAATGTACTAAATTCTAAGATTCGAAATAAAAATTAAACCAGAAATCAAAACTCATAAAAAATCATAAAAGAGTTTAGTGGGGTCTACTTAAATTAAGAGATTATTTTTTCTCTACATTGAAATATCCCCATATTAAAAAAGTTTTTACCATAAACATCTAACTCCTAAACACAAATGACTCAATATTACCTATGAATTTAAAATTATTACTTTTATGCTCTAAATTTTGTAAATTTTATTTATCTTATGTCCAAAATATTTAGTTTTATGCCTAAAAATTTATTTTTTATTTACCGTATCCGCTTGTTTTGTATTCTAAGAGTTAAGACCAAATCTACTTTTACTCTATTAGAGTTATCTACATCCCTGCCATGTAAAAAAGTTTAAAATTAAAAAATTAGAAGAAACCTTAATTTTAGGTAATATTCCAATAGTAAAGCCCGAATCAGCTTTTATTCTAATCAAAATTCGGCCTTAACGTTTTCGATATTATAATTGAATTATTGGATTATATATTAAGAAATTTACTACTAATTTTAGATTAACTCTAATTTAATTTCCGTTATGGCCGAATTGCAGGGATGTAGATAACTCTAATAGAGTAAAAGTAGATTTGGTCTTAACTCTTAGAATACAAAACAAGCGGATACGGTATTTATTTATTTATTTATTTTAAACTAATGATGCCAATTTATATTAGTTTTTGCACAAAATTATTAAAAGCATGTTTAATTTTAAAATTTTCCTTATAATTTAATAGTATCGAAGACACTTAAATTAAAATGATTTTTTCATTATCGCGATTATCTAGTCCATAATTTAACTTCTGATTGTTTAATAATTTTCAATAATTTTAATAATCTTCTTAATTGATGGTTATCCTTGGTTTTTAAGGTATATAAAGAATATTTCTGTCCTTAGACGGTAAAATATTGAATCGCTTTGATTAGAGGTGAAGTCGGGAAACGAAATATTTTTTTCTTAATCAAAATTCAAAAATTGAATTACTAACTCAACTTCAAAATAATAATTTTAAAATATAAATAATAATTTAAAGCGGAAAATAAAAATTCTTAGCGAAAAGTAATAATTCTTGGCAGTAAAATAAATAAGGAAAAAAATAAAATTTGCCAACATAAAGCAATTTAATTAATAAGCAAAAAAATAAATTTTTGGACAGTCAACTAATAATTCTTAATATCCAGGTAAATAAGAGCCAACACAAATGACTTTTCAAAAGTTTGTTTATAAGAGAAATAAAAATATCATTTTAAATTTATATTAATTTTGAAGATAACTTTTCAGTCCAATTACCTTTTTCTGAATTAAATTTAAATTGTCAAATCTTTTAGCATTAATGGTTGCTAAAGTATTAAAAATGCTTTTATGTATGAGTGTAAAATTAAAATAGTGCGATCGTAGGTCTCAAATTAAGGTTTTGAGTCAACTAACAAAAATATGGTTTCTTTTAAAATACAATTTTTGACTTAACATGATTTGAAGAATTGTTCATAGCGCTCAGAATTCCTTAAAAATTTATGAAATTAGTTCTTTAGGATTTTTTGGAAACTTGATAAATCTTGATTTTTTAATTCATTAAAAAAGGGGCTTTAAAGGTATAAAAAACGTCTTCCACATACGGTAAAATAAAAAAAAAAAAGCTTAATAAACTTAAGAATTTCAATTTTTCCTTATTTTTTTCCACTTTTTTATTTTTCTTTTAAAAGTAAAGAAGTAATTTCTAGCTAGTCGGTAAGCTTCGTTGATTTTCTAGAATAAAAAAGAGCTTGTTTTTTTTTAAATTAAATTTAATTTAATTGGTTGACATCAATGTTTTTTTGAGAATCACTCATAATTTTAAGCATTTAAATTTTATAAATTTACAATGATTTTAAAAATGGTCACCTTTTGTTTATTAAGATCTAATTAAAGCTTTCAAAATAACATGTCAGTATAAGTTTAATTATTTAAGTAGTCTATTGATATTTCGATACATCTCAAATATTTTTAAAGATTATTAATATCCTTTATGTAATCTTAAATGCTCAATTTTACGCACTTAATTAATTTAAAGAACCAGAGGTCAGCTTCTTGAAGGTTTAGCGTCTTCTTTTCAGTAATTTTAGTCAATAAGAACCAATTAAGTTCCTAATACTAAAGACTAAAAAAAATCAAATACTGCTACTTGAGAGCTTGCAAAAAAAAAAAGAAAAAATTTCAAATTTTATTAAGTCATAATTCACTTGAATACATAACAAAGCACATTTAAAATTCAAAATTTTATCAAAAAGGCATTGAATGAAAATTTCAAAAAAAAAATTTTTTTTCAAAGCAAATTTTAATTAAACTTTTTTGAACATTAAAATTTTTTTCTATATGATGATTATTTAAATTTGAAATTCAGAACTTTTGTTTTTTGTTTTCAAAAATGATCAAAATTTACCAAAAATATTTTCATCTTTGACCACAAACCCCGAATGTCTCATTAAATTAACTTTTCTTTAGAAAAACTTCAAAAGAATTTAAATTTTTATTTTTGCAAAATGAGTTATGACACAGCTATTACCGTATTTTCACCAGATGGTCATTTGTTTCAAGTAGAATATGCCCAAGAAGCCGTCAAAAAAGGCTCAACTGCTGTTAGTTATTATTTAAATATTTTTTATCAACTTCTAGAATTTTTAAATTTAAAAAAAAAGGTCGGTGTTAGAGGCAAAGACATTGTTGTTCTAGGAGTTGAAAAAAAAGCTGTCGCTATGTTACAAGATGATAGAACAGTTAGAAAAATCTGTAGTTTGGACGATCACATTTCAATGGCTTTTGCAGGATTAACTGCTGATGCCCGTGTCCTCATTCAAAAAGCCAGAGTCGAATGTCAAAGTTATAAATTAAGTGTTGAAGATCCAGTAACTGTAGAATATATTACTAGATTTATTGCAAGTCTTCAACAAGTATGAATAACTTTAACTTTTAGAAGAAGAATTTCATGTAATATATTTTTGATATCTTTAGAAATACACTCAAGGTCGTGGTCGCCGTCCATTCGGTTTATCAGCTTTAATTGTAGGTTTTGATTATGATGGTACTTCTCACTTATACCAAACAGATCCAAGTGGTACTTATCACGAATGGAAAGCTAATGCTATTGGTAGAAATGCCAATTCAGTTAGAGAATTTTTAGAGAAAAATTACACTGAAGAAACCCATAATTCAGATGCTTTATGTGTAAAATTGTGTATTCGTGCTTTATTGGAGGTTGTACAATCTGGTGCTAAAAATGTCGAAATAGCCGTTGCCAGGAGAAACAGGCCATTAGAAGTTTGTTTTCATAGACGAATTTTCAAATAAAAAATTTTTTAAAAAAAATTTAATTTTTAGATGTTGAAAGCCGAGGAGATCGAAGCAATAATGGCTGAAATTGAGAAAGAAAATGAAGCTGAAGCTGAGAAAAAAGCTCAAAAGAAACTTTGAAAAAAAAAATCGAAAATGATAATTGTCATGAGCAAGAATTTTAATTTACGTCAAACGATATAAATTCTTATTTTTTTTAAATTATTTTTTTATTTCATCTGCCATTTAAAAACAAAAACAAAAAAAAACAATAAGGTATACTAAAGTATTAAGATCGAATCGACAGATTTTTATCTATTAAATATATATCGATTTCATATTAAGTTTGCTTAATTAATTTAATTTAAAAAAAAAAATTTTACTTTAATAAAAATAAATCTGAACAAAAAAATAACAATCAATTGGTTTTCTTTTGTTTTAAAAAAAAATTATTTTGATTACTCTTTGGAAACAATTTCTGAAAAATTCCAATATATGGCATAAGTAAGTTGATCAAACACTTTGCCAAAAGCAATATTTAGTGATACCAAAAATATCATTTAGAAAAAAAATTAATTAATTTTTCATTTAACATTCATGATCTTTTGGGAAAAGAGCATTTTTTACATGATCATCATGGTCATACTTAGGTTATTTTTTATTAAGTCATCGATATTTTTTGATTTTGTTTATGTTTAGTGTTAATTTAAAATTGCTTTTTTTTAAAGAAAATATAATTTTCAATTTTCAATTAAAGAGGTATTTAAGTGTCATATATTTTCCATATTAGATTAGTTAACATAGAGATATCTTTTTAAGTTTGGAATCACTCATTAAAAAAAATAATTTCTTTTTATATAAAATATCAACGAAAAACAGTTTAAGTAAATTATTTTTAAATAAAAAGTAAATCAGACCAATAAATTTGCCAAGGTTTTACAATAAAAAATAATAAAAATAAATAGTTTTATTTTTTCTTAAAATATTTTTGCAAAAATTTTAATTGTATTTTTTTGGTGCAAGAACATACTTAAGTTTTTATTATTTATATTAACTTCGAGATATAGTTTAATTGTTTTTTCAAATACTTCCACGAGTCTTGAAAAATTTAGCAAGTGAATTCTTGCGATATCGAAACCTAATATAGCGAAAAACTCGTTATAACGAAACTCAAAATAGGTCCCAAATTATTATGAGTTATATGGAAAAATTATATGAAATAACATCTTGATATAACCAAAGGAACCAAAAAATTCTCTTTCGTTATAACAAAGATTCGCTGTATTTTACTAAACTTTTAAAACTATTTTAAAAAATTAGCGCACTTCAGATTTAGTTTTTCGGAAAGCTTGGATTTAATTTTGAGAACATCAAATTTTCGATTTTCATGGCAAAAAATAGTCAATGAGAGAAATCTTTTCATATCATAAAATGCTGCACTTAGATTGCTATAATTTGAGCAAAAATCAAGGAGAAAGATTTGATATGCATCTTCTACTACTAGAAAAAAAAATTTAAAAAATTTTGATTAAGTAAAAAGATAATAAAAATTTTAGATTTTCTCAATAATTTAAGCAGAAAGAAAATAGTTAAAGAGTTATTAAACGTTTGAGACTTAAAATTACTATTTTAAATCATTGCTGGCTGTATCTAATATCTTTATCAAATGGAACAATATTATTATTATATTTGAAAGTTAAGTAAATTAGAAATTTCAAAAATTTTTGAGATTACAAAAAGTGTAACAAATTTAAATAATTTCGAGGTTAAAATTCTTGTTTTAAAATTTAAATCTGATCACTTTTTTCAAGTTTCTATTCAGGCAATTTTTTTATATAATTGATACTTATGGTTTTCCTAGATTGTTTTAGTAATTTTGGTAATGCAATTTGTCAAAGAAGAAAGTCTTAAATTGGCTAATATAGTATGATGTTTAAATGTGATTTTACTAAAATATAAATATATTTTTTTAAGGTATTTGAAATCAAATATTTAATTTTTTTGTTTAAAAAATGTATTTAATAAAATTCTAATCAGATTGAATTTTTTTTATTGAATAATTCATTCTAAATGATTCACATTTTTTTTTCCCAAATCATAGGAAAATAGATTTTTATTAATCAACTTCCGTTTTATTCTACGGTTAAAGAAAATCAATTAAGGAATAAAGTCAAAAGAGTTCGTGGTAAAATATATAACCCAAAGTTTTTATAAGAAAATTTGTTCGTTAACAATTTTCTCTTTTTGTGGCCATTAATTTAATTATTATTTTGATTGAAATTTGAATCAGGAATATATACTACCCTGGCCATTCATTTGTTCCAAAAATGAAAATTCATTTCTGTTCAAATTACTTCATAATTATTCATTAATGTTCAAGAATATTCAAAAGTATTCACGTGAATACAAATGAATACTTGTGAATATTCATAAACATTCATTTTCGGAACATATGAATGGCCAGGGTATTATATAAAATTTTCTTTGGCTTTTTAGTCAAGTGTATTTTGATAAATCATATTAACAGAATAAAAAATTTTAAATTTATCTATGTGGGTAAAAAAAATTAAACTACAACATTCAACAGAATTGTTCCATGATAACATATTCTTTATGTATACCAAATTTTAAGATATACATTTTTAAATTATTCGTTATTTTCACAAAAGTTAGCTTAGCCTGCGATTGATATAAATTAATTTTTCTTCTTTTGAGGTCAAATTTTTTGTGAACATTATTTATCTGTCACCAAAAAGTTCACATCTTAGACTTGAAACCAATGGTCATATTTTTTCGTGAACAATTAACATTTAAGACACGAATCAAGCTAAGGTAATCACTTTAATTCGATTGTATGGTTCTACGACAATTACGAAATTCAACTTATTTTTTTGGATAATCTTCCAGGAGTTGCATTTTTCTTTAGGAAACATGCGTAGTTAAAATTTTTTATAATGTTATAAAAGCTATTTAGAAGATAACAAAAACGCCAATAAAAAAAGCCAGAGGTAACAGAAGCCACATGACCAACAGAATTAATAATTTTTACCAGGAAATGGTTCAATTTTTTTAGTTACAATCAATTTTGAAAACACCCATATAAAAACTACGTTTAAAGTTTTTTTAGCGTTTGAAACATTGAAAAAACGCCCAAAAAAAATGAAATATTTTTCAAACAGCATGAGCTGACAAAAATCTCCGTTACAACAGGAATTTTGGCTTTTTTATTTTTCAGGGAACTAGTTAAAAATCTAATTTTTGTATCGTTTCAACTAAATATTTTTGTATTCAAATCACTAAATTTTTCAATCATTTTTGCCGAAATTTTTTAAAATTAAACAGACTTAAAAGTGATTAAAAATCGTTTTGCTTAGGTGCCGTTTCACATGTTTTTGCTTTATCATTTATGTCCAAGAAAGAGTTCACTATTTTCCTATTTTAATTTTAAAAAAGTGGTCTATTTTTAATTAGAAAATAATTAAATAGATAAGTAACTGAGAGTTTATATATAAATTAAGAAACTAAATTTTGACTAAAGAAAAACGAAAGGATATAAATTTAAAAAATTTATTTTATTTCGTCTTGAAAATTTATATACGATTTTATTTTTCTTATCAATGTTTTAAGAATCGACTTTTTTTCAGACCCAAAATAAGCTTTTTTTTAAGATAAGGATGTCTTTCTTTTGAGTTCTTTAAAAAGTTTTTCTCTTATGAAAAAAAAAGATTTATTTCTTTAGTTTTTTTCTTACCAGAAAGTTTAGAATTTATGAAAGAATGTTTGAAAATAAATCAAGTAATTTAAAGTATTTAGTAGAAGCTAATTATCAAATCTTAGAATAATTAAGACAAGTACAGATATTTAAAAGTAAACTGATTTAGTTTAGGGTTATTTTCATTTTTTTTTCCATAAATAAATTTCTTATTCTTGTAGCATTTTATCAAAAGAAAATTTGAAATTTTAAACTAAGATAAATTTATTTTAAGATAATTTGAAATGGAACTTTTCTTTTTATTTTGTAAAAAGAATTCTTATCTTTATGCAATTAAACCTTTTAAACGATTAATCATTAAATCAACGTCAATTAAATTTTAAAAAATCTTAACTTTCGTAATTTTTTTTTAGACAATTTAACAATGATAAATAATTGTGAAATTTTTTGTAATGTAAAAAATGAATCTAAAAAACGAAAATCAAAATCGAATCGTCGCTATAGGACCTCTTTTGAGCCTAGACAACTTAGTACACTTGAAAAAGTATTTGAAAAAACCCATTATCCTGACACATATATAAGAGAAGAAATAGCCGAACAAACTGGTCTTACCGAAGAAAAAGTTCAAGTAAATTTTCTTTTAAAATTAATTATTTTAAATTTAGGAAAATAAATTTTGTTTTTTAAAGATTTGGTTCCAAAATCGTAGGGCAAAATTTCGACGAAATGAAAAGTTCTCCTCGAATCAAAAAGAATCAAATACTATATCAAAAACAAAGCAATCAAAGGGTGATTTAACGATACAAAGTTTAATGAATAATAGAAGCAGCATTAAATATTTTTCTACTGATTCGACAAATATATCGGATAAAAAAATTAATAAAAATTCAACTGAAACTCAAGGTGATAATCAAAACTTTATTGAACAACAAGTAGCAATGAACAATTTTAATGTTATGAATCAATTTTCGGAATCTAATTGTATACCAAACTACAATTATTGTGAAAATAGTTGTAATCAGTTTCAAAATTATTCAACTTATTCTAAAAACTTTATTCAAAATCAAAACTCAGAAATAGTTGATTTGGTAAATACACTCAAATACGATTATATGACGAACAGCAATTATGTAAAAAATGAAAATATCTTTTATCCTTATACTGCGTACTCTTACATGGAAAATTGTTATAACTTTCAAAATAGGACTGACAATAAAGAAAATTATAATTGTACAAATTATTGTGATAAAAATCAAAACTGTTTTTATAATGAATTGGAAGATGTAGATTTTTTGGCTTTACCTGACTCGATTGTTGATTTTAGCCAAGACAATAGTAATTTAACTGATTTAGGTAGTGATCTGTCAGCAATAAATGATCTTTTTTAAACTTTTTTAACTTATCTTTCTCAATTTTTTCAAATATTTTTTAAAATAAAAAATTTTTTGTTTAAAAATTGAATTTTTTAATTTTACCTTTAAAAAAAAATATAATATAATTATTGACAAAAAACATCTGCGAATATTTAAAATTTTAAGGAAGTTCTTTTTAAGTTTTTAAATTGGTATTTAACAAGTTTCTAAAAATTGATTAAGCTGCTTATCAATACATAGAATAAAAATAGAAAGTTTTCAAGTATAAATATCAGTTATTTCAAATTTATTGCGCACCAATTTACTCTTCAATAGAATCAGATTAGAGAAGACAGAAAATGCAAAAATTATTGAATTTACAGAACTAAGGTTGCTAAATCGAAACAAAATCGTAATTTTGAAAAGATTATCTAGGCTAATGTCGTACATAAGGCATAAAGGACTTGTCTAGGAATTTTAATCCCACAGTAGTCAACAAGCTAGCATGTGTTCTTTCCTATTGTATTCTAAATATTAGACTAAAAAAAGCTGTAACATTACGATTTTTTTCGAATTAACAGCCCTAAAAAGAACCTTAAAAATTTTTTTCTTAAAAATAACTTTTTTTTATATCGGATAAAAAAAATTATAATGGTACGGTAATACGATATTGCCAGATAGTACGATACGGTACGATACTATACGTTCGCTACAACGAAAATTCGATTGAAGTGCTGTAACTAGAATAACTTACATTTCAAAAATCTTGTATTTACAGTAAAATTTAAAACTAACTTGTACGATTGTTTTCCTTTCCTGAGAAAGGAAAGATTTCAAAAAAATAAGTTATAAAATATTAGTTTGTATTGATTGTTTTCTTCAGAGGAAAAGTCAAGGAAGAGTCGAGGAACAAAATGCGTACAAGTTAGTTTTAATTTGTACTGTACTCGGTTGCCTTTGGCATTGAGTTATTTTTTAATTGAGCAAGCATTAAAATTTAAATTAATTTAAAACCTCTTAAAAATTCTTAAATAACCACAAGTTCAGGTTCAGTTTTTAATCGAGAAATTACAATTAGCGATCATAAGTTATTTTTAAGTTAAAAATGCAAGTTTTAAAAAAATATTTGAGAATTTTTTTTTCGTTTATAACTAGCATAAAGGCTTTAATTTAGAGAATTATGATACTCATGCAAATGTTTCAAAAATTATTTCAAATTTTTTCTTAATAAAACTTTAAATTTCAATACATGTGTTTTTTTATTCTAGATTAAGAAAGAATGGCAGATGATTTAGATGAAAATTACCAATTGGAGGACGAATTTTTACCTTCGAATGATGCTATCATCAATTCTGACATAGAAGAAGTAACAGAAGAAACAAAAATTACGGAATCGATTAAGAGAAAACAAAATGAAGAAAAATCTAATTCTAAAAAATCTAAGTCCGAAATCAAAACTAAAAAGAAAAATATAACAGAAATTTTAAAGCTTAAAGAAAAAGAATTAAGCAAAGCGTCATTCGCGACAAAAGAGTTCAAGACATTGATTCAGAAACACGTTAGTTCCAATTTGTCTTCTGTCGAAAAAATGGAATTTGATTTGATTGACGAGTCTGATAGTTCAAAGAATAAAATAAACACTCAGTTGAACAAGATGATTTTAAAAAGAAAACAAAAGTTGGTCAAACTTGGTTCATTTTGGGAGCATTTTAATAAAAAATTCAACTTTAAGTTTAAGACTTATTTCAAAAATTCAGAAAAACCATCAAATAAAAAGCATGCTCCATTTATGATCGTATTATGCTCATCGGCAATACGATGCATTGAATTACAACGAGAATTGGACAAGAATAACAAATATATAAAAAATAAAAAAATCTCGTGGTTTCATGCATTTGCCAAACATAAAAAATTAAATGAACAAATTGAATTTTTGAATAGTGAAAAATCAAAGAGAAAAAATATTGATCTTATTTTTGCCACTCCACAGCGATTAGCTCAGTTAATTGAAGCTAATTGTTTTGATTTGGAAAAAAATCTTAAATATGTACTTATTGACTACTCGCATCGAGATGTTAAATTAAAACGTTTTGTTGATCAAAATGAAATTAAGCAAGAATTTTTTAATTTGGTTTTTAAACATTTAATTCATTTGAATAAAAGAAAAATTCAATTTAAATTTTATTTAATTTAGAATAATAAAAAATCTTAGAAACAATTTCTTTTTACTTTTAATTAGAACTAAAAGCATGCTGCACTTTCGACCTTGGCGAACACCTAAGTTGAAGTTTATCATACCTATCAGCCTAACCTACCATACCAAATCATCATTTTCTATTTTAATTTATGTTAAATTTAAATTTTAAAAAAGATTTCTCTATTTTTCTTTTTTGTTGAGTCCTTGATGCGTTAGTGGATAGATCGTAAAAGAACACTTAAAAACTCGACAAAAATTTATCAAAAAATTTAATTGGTTATACAGGGGTGCTTGAGAGATAGTAATCGACACATAGGGAACTTATACAGAACATAGAGTCACACTTTAGTTATATTTTATACTTAATACCTTTAAGAATTTTAAGTGACGAATAAATCTATTATGTTCCCTTTATATGTCTTAAGTGTGACAACTTAAGACATTATGTCTGGGATGTAACTTAACGTGACTTTGTATGACAAAGTGTGACTACAAAAAAAGACTAAGTGTGACAAGTTTAAACTATGAAAATTTTTTTAAAAAATGGTATTATCTTAACTTCTCAAAATAGATAGACTTTTTTTTAGAAAACTCACAAAGAGTTTTTAATGAATAACGAAATTATTGAACCTTTGAATTTTTCATACAATTTGGCCGTAAGGTTGGTATGAATTATATTTACTAAGGCCGAGAAAAGCGTGGACGAAAAAATTTTAGGAGTCAAATCTAATAAGATTTAAAAAAAAAACAAGAGCTCCTTCAGCGTTATTAGGCTTGACAGGTTTCAGCCTGTTGACAAACTCAGTAATGTTTTTAAGCTTACTGAAAGTAAGTAAATAAGCAGAAGATTTTTTTTTCACGCGCTATTAAGATTTTTTGTTGCATTAATCAGATTTGAAATTGGCCTAGTTATTGACCCCTCATTATGTAATTGAACTTTTTGTATCGTTAAAATGATTATGATTAACACAATTTTTTACTTAATTTTAAGTAGTATCGAACAAAAAGACTTCTTTTACTGCACTTCTCCTGAAATAACGTCGTATCATAAGTATATCCATTTTAGCTTGAATGAATACGACGTCAATTCAGGAGAAGTACTTCATCGAATTTCGCAAAATCGAATGATCTTACAATATTTTAAAATTTTGTTTCTTAGTTAGAAACTTTTCGTCGAAATAATATCATTTTTTTCCTTAAATTTCTTATAATGTTTCAAGTTAACTAAAGCTTCAGAATCTATTCAGATATTTTTTAAAAACAAAAATTTAATTTTTTTAAAAATTTATTTTTCAATAAGTTAAAAAATGAATCAAATTTTAAATAATTTACAAAAAAAAAACGAAAATAAAAATGAAAACAAAAATTACAAAAATTCTTAAAAAAGAATGGAATATACACAAATATACTAAACCACCAAAAAGAAAATAAAAAACAATTTTTTTTTAAATTAAAATCTTTTATTAAAAGAATTAGATGAAAAACTAGTCACATTACTATTAGTACTTTTGGGTGCTATTTGAAAATAAAATCTACTTGACGAATTATTAGTATCGTCTAGCTTTTTATAATCGCTTGCTACTTGTTGATCATTCTCTTGATATTTACATACATTATTTTGATTTATATTGTTATTATTATACTGAATTGTTTCCGTATCGACTATTTTATAATAGGCCATTGACGGATTTGATTCAGTTCTCTTTAGATTTGATTCTAAAATTTGCTGTTGGTTAAACTCGTCTGATTGTATATAATACTTATTATAATTAGTTGAAAATACAGGTGAAAAAGTAGGTGGTTGTGAGCTTGGTAGTGGTGGTGGCGATGATGCAATATTATCGACTAAAAGTGGTATAGTCGCGTAATAAGCTACAGTAGTTTCCGATGACGAATCAGACATAGATGAACCTAAAGAAGTAGTTACACATTGTAATGTATTAGTATGTTCACTTGAAGCACTAGTACTCAATGTATTTTTAGCAAAGCTATTTAATTTTTTATCCATAGTCTCATCGAATTTGTTCTTAATTAAAGCATGAGAACCAGGATACGATTTTTTGATTCCTAAGTTTTCATTTTTTGATTTGATAAAAATTTTGAAAAAATTCAAAAATGAGCATCTTCGAACTGAATTGTCATTCTCTTTTAAATTTTCCAAATTTTTTAAATAACAAACTGAAATCAAAGCAAATAGTGCAATTAGAATAACAGGTATTCCTATAATAATTAAACCAATAGATTGAATAGTCAATAAGCTAGCCGAGCTAACTTGGTTTGTTTGAGCTGTACTTAAAGGTCTATTATTAAAAAATAAATTTTCTTTGTAGTCTATTTTTTTGAATTTTGATAATAAATCATTTGGATAAAAATTCATGTCTGGTTGAGTTCGAATAGTAGGCAAGACTTTTAAGTATGATTTACGATAGCTGTAACCATTAGTGGTAGCACCAAAACACACATAAATACCCGAGTCTTTAACATTAGCTTGCTTTATTGTCAATTGGCTAACATAATAATTTTTTTCTTTGTTATACGAAAATTTTTCAATTACTGATGGTGATGACGAAAGAGTTATGTAATGGATACTATCGTCATTTTTAGTTTCTAATTTTTTAGTAGTTGATCCAAAGTCTATTTCATTGGGCACAAATAGATCAAAATTAAATTCATCTTGTTTCAAATTGTCATTACCAGTTATTAAATCATTCAAAAAGGTATCATCATATTCTGATTTTTTAGAGTTTTTTTCAATTAATTTTAAAGAAGGTAAGGAATTAAGCACATAAAGATTTCTTAATTCCTCACTGTTTAAGTCTTTGTCCTTAAGTAAATTTTCACTGTTTGAATTTTGAATGACGTAGTTTGTATATTCGGCTTTGCTTATTTGTTTCATCCATTTTATGTTTGGTAAATTTTGACTCTTGACTTTACATGTAAAAATAGCATCCATTCCGGTCGAAATGGTCGAATTCATCGGATCCAAACCCTCAAAAATTTGCGAATCTTCTTCAAAAAAAAATGAAAATTAAAAAAAAAATTTTTTTCAACCAAAATTTAATTTTTTTTCTTACCAAAAATGGTCAATTCAAAAGTGGCATTAATCGAACCATATTTATTAAAAACTTGACAAGTAAAATTTCCATTATCATCCATGCGTAAGTCCTTTAAACTAAGTGTCCATTTCGATCTATAAAATATACATAAAATTAAAATTAATAAACAAGTTTATCAAGTAAATTAATTTTTTATCAGTAAATCAAAAATTTTTTAATTAATATTATTTTTCGCTTCATTTAAAATATGATTGACTGTAAAATCTTAATCTTTTGCAAACTAACTGTTAAATTAAATTCAATTTACCTAGTAATACCATAGTCTTCTTCGCTTAAAATTTCACCATTTTTAAACCATAAAATATCGGGTTTTGGTAGACCAGTAGCCTTACAATTAAATCTAACTTCATCTCCTTTTTGCTTTTGAAATTTGTAATTTTTATCTGTGTTTAAAAAGCTTGGCGATCGTTGTTGAACAATTATTTTTTTACGATTAATTTTATTTTGTTTAGTAGTCGATTCTAGGATTGGTGTAGTTAAATTTGATTTTTCGACTTGTAAAGTTAGAACACTACTTATAGCGCCCAAACCATTAATTAATTTACATGTATAATTTCCTGAGTCTTGTTCATTTACGTTTAAAACTTTTAGGACTAGACCATCTTGTTCATATTTTCCAATTGTAGTAAATTTGTTCAACTTAACAGAATCTTTAAACCATTGAATAACGATGATTGGAGCTTGACGCTTAGATAGTAAATTACGTTTACGTCTAACACTATCCTCGTCAATAGAATCATAATCTTGAGTTTCATTGTCTATTTCATAATTTAAAGGCTCTGCTAAGTTTTTATCGGTCAACTCAATTGGACATGTTAAAGTTACAGTTTCAGCTTCAATTGCTTTGACTAAGCTACTATTAGTCGAATTTTTTTCTATTTCTAAGCCATTAACCAATATTTGAATGGTTAAAGCTAATAAAAATTCAATGTAGAATTTCATTTTGATTTCCCGTTAAATTTGATAGTTGATCATAAAATTTATAGTCTTTTTTCTTTTTTTTTGTAAAATACAATCTAAAAAATAGCAAAAACAAATTGATAATTTTTTAAATTTCAAGTGTTTTTTTTTTGTAAAAAAAGCTAACAAAATCATCCACTTGAGGATTTGAAAATTAGAAAGCCTTTAAAATAAAAAAAAAAAATTTTTATTATTTATATTCAAATTGTAAAATAGGAAAAAATTACGTAATTATTATTTTTTCTAAATTGAATATAATAGTGTTACAAATTATCTCATGTGAAAGTAGGACTTTATTTTTTTTTGTTGTAAATTTTAAAATCTCAAGATTCGTGATTCGTAATTTAAGACTTAAAAAGAGGAAAGAAAAAAATCAGTAGCGAAAACCTTCAATCCAATAAAACAAACTTAAATTGAGCAAATAATTTTATTTTTGTTCTCTTTTGCTTAGAAAGAAAACAACCAAACAAAATAGCAACCAAATTAAATTCTAATATTTGATCAATACTTTATTGATCCACTATTAGAATACATTAGCAACAAGAGCTGTGAAATCCTAAAAATGTATACTATTGTATTTATTTTTTAAGGTTTTAAGCTTGACTGAGCATATTTCTAGTTTAGTTTTTTTTATTTTGTTTAGTTTTCCTTAACTAAAACTGACACTTTACTCGACTAATTTATTTCGAATTTAATTTACTATTCAAATTAATTACAATTTAATATTAAAGCTTAAAAACTAAAAATTTTATCTTGTAAAAATAAACAAAATTTTTTTATTGACTTAAATATTTTTCTTTAACCAACTCACAAAATAAAAATAATTATTTCTAAATTTGTTTCCAGCTGAAAATAGGATTAGAAAGAAGTTAGAATCTTTCTTGAAAAAAAAAATCAATTTTTTTTGCTATCGAAAGAAGATCGATTAAAATTGATAAAATTAAAAAACAAGATAAAAATCTTCTTATACAAAAAAAATTAAATTGTAAAATTTAGGCCCATCACTTGGACTTTATATACATACTCGTCAAGCAGTGCTAATTCTAAAAATAACAAAATTCGATCTTGAAAAAGCTGTTAGAAAAACAAAATTCCATTTTGGTATTTTTCTTATTAGTCACTATCGACTTGTTTTTTTTACTTTGTTTATTTAAGTTATATAAAAATAATAATACAATATAAAGTTGTAGTAATAGTATACCTTCTAGTCTCTAAATTTGTTAAAATAAACAACATGTTTTCATTCAATCGTGTATGAAAAATACCTAAAAAAACATCTTTTTTTTTTCTTTACTAACTTACTTACTTACTTGAAATTATCTTGAATTACGATTCTTTTTTATTTTTAAAGTGGACTTACTCACTTGAGACTTGATGAAAGAAAAAAAATTCTCTCCTCAGAGAGCTAATCTTCAGAAAACATCAAAGCTATTTATTTTAGTTCTTTCTAAAATAAACATATTGAACGCAAAAAAAATAATAAGAAAAAAAAAACAAAAGAATTTACAAAATTCGATTGGCTGGTTTATAATCTTATTTAAGTCGATGTTTTATTTGTCGTTTTGATTTTGGCCGAAAATTCGAAAAGCTCAGACTTATGTATTTATTATTCTTATGTATATATCAGAAGATTTGCAATAGTCTAAATGAGTATCCTAAATGAGCATTTTTTTTTTAGATTGTTCAACTGCGTCTCAAAATTAATTTTTTTATTTAAATTTAAAAACCTGTTTTTTGGTTTTTGAAAAAAAATATATAATTTGAACTCGATTTTGTTAGCTGTTTTGCTAAAAAAAAAAACAGAATTTTTAAATACATAAATTTTAAGTCGCGGTTGTACAATCTAAAAAAATTCTCAATTTTTTAGGTGTCCCAAATCATGAACCGAAGTTGGTAAAAAAAAATCTAATAAATTCTATTTTTTTCTTATAGAACTTTAAATTCTTGATCATACTTGATATTTTTACGATTCTAAAGTTATCTAAAAAAAAGAATTTTTTAAAAGAAAATCCTCCGAAAAAAGTAGAAATTGAAACTTAGACAATTTTTTATTCTTGTACGTATTTTTTATTCTTGTAAATACGAAAAGCAAGTTATAGAATTATGTTTAAGAATGTTATTCAAAATCCTTAACAAATTCGAGGTCTGTCAACATTAAAAATATATTTATAGCTTTGATAAAAATTCCAGGAAAAATATCTTCGAAAAAAATGGCTTAAATTTAAAAATATTAATTTTTTACAAAAAAAATTACGATTAGGTCAGCTGGTTCAAGGTTTAACGTCCTTTTTTTCAGCAAAAATATTTATTGAGCTCAATATAAATTCTAGTCTTTGACAATTTCCATTTGAGAATGTCCCTGAACTTACAAACTATCCCTAAAAAAGAATGACGAAAACAATTTGATATAATTTTTTTCATATTTATATTAAATCAAATAATCTATTCAAAGACAATTTTTTTTTTATTAAATAAAAAAACTATACCGAAATTTTAATGTCTGGTAAAAAGTCCAAAGAGGATTAATGTCTTGATTGTGATTCGAAAGATTTATATCTTAAAATTATTCGCTTTTTTATCTAAACTTATATGTGTTACAAATTGAAAATTTTTTTTTACTTTTATCGGTAAATTTAAATTGTATACTTCATGCAGAGTAATTAATCAATTTTTCGTTGTTATAATTTACAAGTTTATAATTGGAGTCCAATAGGATCTTTATAAACTAAAATTTAAATTATATAACTTTTTTTTTTGCATAACCAAAATAATCACGAATGTCCATAATGGTTATTACACAATTGATTGTTAAACTTTTAAACAAAATTATTTCAATAAATTGCACGTGATAATAGTTTGTTTTTAATTTCTTTCCTCCCTCCCGAAGGACATTTAATGTACGCTAACAAAATTTTTTATATTTTTTTTTTCTTTTTTTTTACAATTTACATCTAAAAAGTTGACACCCTTTGCTAATAAACATTAATAAATTTAACCCAAATAAGTAAAAACACGTAACTTTAACTTTATTTTAAAAAAATTAAATATTTAATCGAGGAAAATATATATTTGACAAACTAAAACTATCTTAAAATTATTTTGTTGTTGTTGTCAGATTTTATATAAGGTAAGGGAAATCTTAAAAATGAAAAAAAAAGTTTAAGTATTGAATTTCTGTCCTTAATTGCATTTTTTAACGGCCAAATCCATGTCAAACGATTCAATGTTTAATTTGTATTCTGATAGTCTGAAATAGCAAGAATTCTTTTTTTTTAAGAATTTTTCAAGTATCATGAAAATGTAAATAGGCAGAAAAATAAACGGTCAAAAATTAATTTTTGTTTTCTACCTCTAAAATTATGTTTATTCGTTGAATAGTTTTAAGAGATTAAGTGAATAGAGAGCGTTATGCTTGATTTAAGAATGTAATCGAAATTTTCGAACCAAACACCTGACGATGTACTTGAGATCGATTAAGATGTAGTACACAAATAAACTAACTGTCAAGATGAAATCAATTAGGAGCTTTTTTTTATAAGATTTTTGAATTAAAGTAAAAAAAACTAATATTCTTTTTCTAAAATTACTTATCTTGATACTAAGTTACTTAGGTTACGCTCTTGAAATTAATGATTATTTTTAATTGAATTTTCCAATCATTCGTGTCTAGAGATTAGCTCTCTCTTATTTTTTTTGTTATCAATAAGGCCTCTGGGAATAAAAACTGATTAGCCTTGTACACTAACCTAACCTAACAGGCTTCTTTAATAATTATGTTAAAAAGTTTGAAAAAAAAAACTTTATAAAATTGATTCATATTTTCCGAATGAAGTTTTCAATTTCCTGATAAGATTTAAGAAAATTTACTTTAAATAGAAATATAATACTTGCTATTCTTAGATTAAACTAAAATTCTCAAATTTTATAAAAACATACGAAGAGTATACGATAGAAAAATCGTATTTCTGTAAGAATCTGTAGTAATTTGTTTTAAGCTAAAAATAACTGTTAAAAATCTTTTAAAGTTTAAATATGTACCGTAAAACCTTACAAGGCTCCTTAAGACTTCCTTTTTTAGATGAATGGAAGTTTGAAGAATTTTAATATTGTTGTTATACTCTTCTCTACCAAGAAAAACATAACAAAAATCATTTGCAAAGCTTTTTGATATTTAGGCTCTTATAAGCAGGATTTACGGTAATAATCTTATATGGAAAAGCTTAAGATACTGATCGTATCTCTTTTTAAAATGAAACAAAAAATTGATAAGTATTTTCTTCCTATTTAAAACAGGCCGAAAAAACATGTATTAAATTCAGCTTTTTTTTTTATGTCCACTAAAATGCTAAAACAAAAAATCTAACTTTTATGGCTCTGACGCCGCACACTAATATAATAATTTTATCATTCTTATTTAATAATTTAATTTAAAAGTATTAACTATTAGGTTTCAAACCTGTCTTTCTAAACACCCTGAATTGCAAAAAAAAATTTTAAGGACATTTTTGCAAGTAAGATAAAATAAATTATTAATTTTATTATATAATTCCAATATACCTCCAGCGGAATTATAGCAGAAATCTTGTTATTATTACATCTAATTATGAACGAGAGTTTACGGTATCAGAAATAATATAAATAATTTGAACACAAGAAAAGGGCCAAAAAATAACTAAAATACAGACACGAGCAAATATTCCAACGATGTTGAATAATCACACAATTTATTTTTAACGATTTACACAGAAACCAAAAACAGCATTAAACCAAAAATTAAGAAAAATGTTAAAAAAGCAAAATTTCACCATTCCTTGATTTTTGAGTACGTCCATCATGTAACATCATGAACGATGTAACAACAAATAGAGTCCTTACGGACTGTTTAGAACTATCTTTTTCTTTTCAATTCTCATTTTTGCTTGATTCTTTATTTTTAACGATAACTTCCTCATCAGCGAAAATTTTCTTATAATTTTTTGAATGATTTAAAGAATTGAAATTTTCTCTTTTTTGGTATTCATCTTCCCGTTTTTTTAGACACAGCAATTACGTGGGTAATTTTAATTTTTCAAAAAATTCAGCCCGTATTTTTTTTATCTAAAAGCCCCTATAAAAGTTTCAGGTAATGCGTACCCCTTTTGGTGTTTACACGAAAACAATCCTTTAAGAAACAATCAAAAAATAAACATTCTTTTATTACTGGTAGGGTCTTAGTGCGATTGCGAGAATAGTCTTTAAAAAAA